>SJYA01000313.1:113656-193620 GCA_006410615.1 Neotragus moschatus | reverse complement strand
TCTTCGGGTCATGACAGACGGGAAAATTATAATTCATATCAAAGGACCTCCTCTCCAGAAGACAGGTAAACAATTTTATGTGTTCTAAATATCACTTAAAATTTTAATGACAAGTTTAAGAAATTATTTAGCTCTTAGATTTCTAATTTTAGGTTTAATAACTTTTTTTGATGGTTTTACAGGAAATATTACTTGAGTGAGGTTGAGAACAGATGATCCTTGAATGACTATTCTAGGAATTTCTAGTAAATATTTCTAGATTTTTTTGAAATTTTTTAGGTGAAGGAGAATAATTTTAATATGTCAAAAACTGCATAGAAGTTTATAAAATGGAAAGTTTAGTTGAAATCACATTATTTTGAAGTGCTTTTACTATTAATACTAATCCTTTATATTTACACGGCTCTTTATACTTTTCAAAATGTTTTTATATGTATCTTACCATAATTGTATTAAGTTCAAAGGCCCAGAAATGTTACCATTAATGTTCATCATGCCTTTATAGTATGACTTCAGTTATTTCACTTAGTAAGCTATAACCTTGAAAAAGAGTTTATGAAAAGAGAAGCATCCTCTAAATTTTCTTTCAGTTGTCTGATCTCTTATTCCCTATGTACTTTGTTCATATTCCATTTTGCTATCTCAAAAAACCTTTGCTTTATACACAAGTTAATTACTGTGTTCTGGGTCTACTTATTGTCTTTCATGGATCACCTCCTCCCTATATATATATTTTAGAAAATCTCTCTATAGACATATGCACACATATGTGTGTATGCAAATAAATTATAGATATGCATATGAGACATAGATTATATTACTGTGTATATTTATCATGTGTGTATGTATTAACTTTTGTTAAGGTTCTCTGATTTTATTGACTTTTGAGATTCAAAAGGCAGATCTTATACTAACTATCCCTGTTTGCTAATCATTCAGTCCATTCTCACAGATACCTAATAATACGATTTTAAGAATAGGAGCTGATAAAAATAGCCTTTTGGAGTGGAATAACTGGATTTTATGGAGGCCAACCAATGACACTAGTGGTTGACAACCAGTGGAGGTCAACCAATGACACTATTCAGTACTTTGATAAAATGAGCCAGCTCAACAGCAGGAGGATAGCTTTGTCCCCGCTAAACTGTATATGATATGCAAATATGTATCTTCTGCTAAGGACAGTATGCCCAGGATGTCAAGCTTGGTTAAGTGGATTCCAGGAGTTGTTTTGTTGCATACCAGTGGAAAGCTTTTATAATCATGAAGAACTGAATAGATGTCAACAAAATAATCTGTTTGTTAAGATCCACTTGATAGGACTTTGTACAGCCATAGAGTTACATCACCATTACCAATATGTGACTTTTCTAAGTATAACATCATTGTTTTCAACTTGTAACTTTGGCTTTCTTATTTTATGTGTTAGATACATAGAACAAGAAAGATCTCCTCGGGATAGAGGTTACTTTGATTCCAGCAGGTCAGACTATGAGCGTTCAAGAAGAGAACGTTCTTATGATAGTAGCATGGAGTCACGGTTAGTATTGGATATTTTAACTATAGAAACATACTTGTTTAAATTTTCTTTACGTATAATAATAATCACAGCTAGGCGCATTAAGTGGATGTTTTTATGTGCCAGGCTTTCTAATAAGGACTTAATGTGAATTAACTTCTTATTGCAATAAATATATGACTTTTATAGATGAAGAAAATGAAGCTGAGAGAAGTTAAGTCATTTGTTCATGTTTAAAAGTGTGTCAGTGACAAGTCCTCGTCTGTCTGACTCTAGATCTCAGGCTTTTATTCATTTTACTGTGCTATATGAGGAATTGGCTTATATGAGTTTCTGAGATTTTTTACTGAATGAAAGTCCTTTATGATATTGAGTGATCTTAATTTACATAATGGCAGAGGGACATTGAGAATGAAATTACCATTTTCTAAGTATAAAGTATTCTTACTTGAGTCTTAGAGAACTTGACTGCACATTATTAGTCATCTGGTTTCCAAAACTTGCCTGCCATGTACTGTTGTTCACGTAGTTCTATATCCTTTTTGATGTCTCTCTCATATCATCTATTCCATGACTACCCAGACTATACCACACTAGAATTTTAATCAGATTTCTCCATAGTTTAGAACCAAGCACATTATATGATATCTGTAGCCAAAATTTCCTTTTCATTGCTTACTTTCTAACATGTAACCTGTCCTTATAAATGTCAGATTAAGTTAATTTCCAAAAGGTTTATCTGCTGTCACCTTTAATAAGAGCAACTGCTACCACCATAATTGATGAGCTAGGCATTCTCATACCTTCTCAAATGCTGTCAAAACTCTTATATACTAGATACTATATCTCACAATTTACATATAAGGAAGTGGGTTAGAACTGATTGTTACCTCAGGTTGCTGTTACCTGTCTAGCAAATAATGAAACTGAGATTTGAGCTCAATTCTGACTCCAGAGCCTATGTTTGTATCCGTACCCCTGACAGTATTACTTCACTATAATTCCTTGTCTAGCCTAGTGTATATATACAAAGTTTGATTTGATCCACACACGCTGTGAAGCACATTGTTTATTATGTAGACTATAAAGGCTAACAGTACAAAAACACTTGAAGAGAAATATTTCTGTTTAGACTGAGAAGACTGTTGCTTCTGCACTCTGAAGGAGAAACACTATAATTGTATAAGGACACAATTTTACCAGCCAACAAGCAGTCTTACCTGGTGTTTCTCAGAAGAATCATAACCAGTGTCAGTAAATTGCTTCTGTAGCCATTCTCTACAGAGAATAGATATAAAATGAGTTGCTTTTTCCTGTAGATGTAAAATGTTCCACTCAGTTACAAAGCAGTGGCCAAATTTCAGAGCACCTGCCTTTGACTGACTAGGGTTTCTGTTTGGAATCACTTTCCCCGCTACCACTGTTCACATTGTGTTGGTAGGTACAGACTGTCTTCATGGGGCAGTCACTCAGGTCTCTGTGCTTTAGCTGGAAAACGGTTTCTCCACAGCTACCTGGGAAGCTGACTAGAAGCATTCTTTTCCATGTATTAAAACATATTCTTTCAAATATACCCTCTAGATTTAGGTAAAATCTACTAAGTGCTTTCCTGGCAGTACAGTGATAGTTATTCATATAACTCATGGTTGCTCAAAGCATGAGCAGAATAATCTGAGCTTCTAGGCAGATGTATGTAGCAAGCAGCCAAGTGGACAAACTCTTACTGGGGAAAGAGAGCATACAGCAAAGATTCATTCTTTCTTGCTATTTCTTGATAGTTTCAAAACATTAAATAATCATTTTACAAAGGATAGTTACCTGCATTAGTGGGGAAGAGTTTTTGTGGCTAGAAAATGGTTTATATTTTCACATTGTCTAAAATAATCAGAAGCTTCTGATATTTTAAGGTTTATAATAAATTGTCAGTTCTATCAGGAAACAATTTCAAATTGCAATTTATGATAACAGTCTCACTCCTAAATTGCTATTATTGGAGGTTAACTCTGGTTTCTTCTTTATACAACTTATCACATACATCACAGGCCAATTTGTCTTTGGAAAACACTATTTTCATGTTACTGTCCCACTCAGAAATTATTAATGATTTCTTATCACTTGCAGGATAAAAAGCTTAGTTTGTTGCTTGTCTTTTAAGATTTTATAGTCTGACTCGAACTCATCTTTCCAACTGCTGTTATACATTATTCTTTATTGTTTCGACTTATTCTGGCCTAAATAACCTTGCTCAGTTTTTTTAGTAGTTATTCTGTCTTCTACTAGTTGCAGAATGCCATCCTCCCTTCTCCCCGCCCCCTCGCCACCTTGCCCCCAGTGTAATCCTCTTGAGCCTTGATGACCTAGTTTAAGTTACATTTTCTCTGTGAGGCACTACCAAACCCCTTTTCCTTATCTGAATCTGTGGCCCCCAAATGGTCTTACTCGTTTGGTGTGCAGTTCATTTAAGAATGTATTTTGTGTCATCTTTTCTCCATCAAATGTATTACAGAGGTAGAGACCGAGAGAAACGCAGAGAAAGAGATGCGGATCGGAAGAGGTCCCGGAAATCACCATCTCCTGGGAGAAGAAGCCCAGAACCATCAGTAACCCAGAGTTCCTCTGCTCAGGATGAACCTACTGCAAAGAAGAAGAAAGAGGAGCTGGATCCTCTTCTTACTCGCACTGGTGGAGCATATATTCCTCCTGCCAAACTCAGAATGATGCAGGAACAGATTACAGATAAAAACAGGCATGTCAATATCACTAAATATATAAGGCGGTGACACTCTCACTGAAAAAAGTCATTTATGTTCCAATTAACCTTGACTGTTGAGAATTTACATGCAGGGTCCATAATGATAGAGACCATAATTATACTTCTTTCCTTCCTGGCTTCAGAAGCTCCATTGGTGCTCTGCTTAATATTTTCCCTGACAGTAGCTCTTAACATCTTTAATTTTTGCATGAATGAGTGGAAAAGTCTGAGGAAAGGTCACTTATCTTTTTTTTGTTTTTACTGTTTTCAAACCATTCCTTTTGTAGTTGTATGCTTATTAATGGTGTCCATTTTTCATTGCTAACCAAGAGTACTATTGATATTTTAGAACTAAAATGGATCTTTCTAGTTATACCAAACTATGAATTGGCAAACTTTTTCTATAAAAGAACAGATAGTAAATATTTTAGGCTTTGTGCATTATCCTGTCTGTTGTAACTACTCCCCTTCACCATTGTAGGGCTTCGGTGGCACAGTGGTAAAGAATCCACCTGTCAATGCAGGAGATGTAAGAGACGTGGGTTCAGTCCCTGGGTCGGGAAGATTTCCTGGAGGAGGAAAGGGCAACCCACTCTAGTATTCTTGTCTGGGAAATGCTAAGGACAGAGGAGCTTGGCAGGTTATAGTTCATGGGATCTCAAAGAGTTGGACATAACTTGAGGATGCATGCTTCACTATTATATTGAATATAGCCATAGATAAAACATGTACACAAATGAGAATGGCTGTGTTCCAATAAAGCTTTATTTGCAAAAACAGGCTATAGGCTAAATTTTGCTCTTGGGTGTAGTTTGTCAGCCCTTGTACCAACCTGTGAAGCAGGTGACAGTTTTCTCTTTTCCCTACTTTTTTTAGACCATAACATCTTACAGTTTTTGCCGCACTGAGGCAAATAATCAAAATTCATATGTGACCATTCTCTCTTTAAGTACCTTTCTTTCCCTTTTCAAAATAATTGAAATGATGAGAAACTATGTAGAAAAGTGCAGCTGTTTTCAAGGCCTTTTTCTCTAGTGAAATGAGATAATAACCAGGAAAACTATGGCCCAAGATTGAAATGATCACTCAGTTGCCAGGTAGTCAAGAAAAAGATTGGGATAGAAGGTAGGTATACTTATAAGAAAAACAGATTCCAGGTGAGTCAAGAAAGCCTTCTGTATCTTTCTTACGTATTTTCATGCAACTTGAGAGTACTTGAGAACCTCATATAAATGAAATATAAATTTGTTGTAAGTATTAGCTTGAGTTAGGAATGTCATTTTTATAAAATAAGTTATAAATATTTGAAATAAAGTATAAAAAATTTATGAGCTAAAAGGGGACATTTAAATGACATTAAAACAATAAGTTTTTCCTAATGTTTCATAGACTAGCACTTGGTAGTGATGCCTGCAGTGTTACGTAGAAAAGGGATTTGGAAGTTGCTTGTGTGGGTTTTGGGAGCTTCATGATCATACAGGCATGCTGCTCTTACAGGAGGCAGTAGTGGAAGTATTAGTGAAAAATATTTACTGTCTCTGACCCCATTCAAAGCAATCCTAACTGTAAAAGATTGAAAGCATTGTCATTAATCTCCGAGTCTTCTTTGTAATGTGGGCAGAAATCCATAATATATGCAATTTTAAGCAGATTCTTAGAAGATAATTTTATATACAGTTGAACTCTGCCTATAGGCTATAAAGGAAACAGAAGTAGAAGTGTAGTCTTTTCTCAGTAGATGCTAAATCAGGTTAATTGTAAGTTTCCTAATTAAGAAGTACAGTTGTACTTGATTATTTTCTGTTGACCAAAGTTTAATGGAAGAGTTTGTGATTATGTATCAGCAGTTCTTATTGATCAGGCTAGTTGTTAATCCATGAATCTTACTACTCTGTATAGTAGCATACCAAAGGGTTGTGTTGAGGGCAGGAGGAGTTCCACCTCAGATACAGGCAGAAAGGGAATGTGCAATCTATAGAGAATTTAGAAACAGTAATGAAATTAACTGCAGTCTGCTTTTTATCTTCAGTGTTTGCTGATGACAGTGTCAGTGATAAAATGAGGTTTCTCACCAGTGTAGACAGCTCTTACCACCACCTCCTTGATACACCTGGTATAGCACTCTAAAACGGGAGTTCTTTTTTTTTTTTAATTTCAATAAAGTATTTTGAGACTTCCCTTGTAGCTCAGTTGGTAAAGAGTCTGCCTGTAATGCAGGAGATCCAGGTTTGATCTCTGCGTTGGGAAGATCCCCTGGAAAAGAAAATGGCAACCCACTCCAGTATTCTTGCCTAGAGAATCCCATGGACAGAGTAGCCTGGCAGGCTACAGATATGGGGTCACAAGAGTCGGACACAATTTAACAACTAAACCACCACCACCATAGTTAATTTATAATATTGTGTTAATTTCAGTTGTATAGCAAAGTGACCCAGTTACGTATTCTTTTTCAGATTCTTTTCTTTTATGTATTACAAGATATTGAATATAGTTCCCTCTGCTACAGAGTAAATTCTTGTTGTTTACTTTATGTGTATCAGTTAATCCCATAATCCTAATTTATCGCTCTCTTGCCTTCCACTTGGTAACCATAGATTTGTTTTCTGTATCTGTGAATCTGTTTCTCTTTTGTAGATAAGTTTATTTGTATTATTTTTTTGTATTTCACATGTAAGCGATAGAATATTGGTCTTTCTCTGACTTACTTCACTTAGTAAAATAATCTCTTGGTTCATGAATGTCGCTGCAAATGGCAATATTCCGTTCTCTTTTATGGATGAGTGATAGTCCGTGGTGTAGACCTATTACATCTTTTTTATATGTTCATCTGTTGATGGACACTTAGCTTCCATGTTTTAACTGCTGTGTTAATAAATAGTGCCACTCTGACCATTGGGGTGCATATATCTTTGCAAATTAGAGTTTTTGTCTTTTCTGGATGTGTGTCCAGAAGTAGGCTTGCTGGACCATATGGTAACTCTATTTAAGGAATCTCCATACTGATCTTTATAGTGGCTGCTCCAGTTTACATTCCCATCAACAGTGTCAGTCAGTCAGTTCAGTCGCTCAGTCATGTCCAGCTCTTTGCGACCCCATGAGTCTCAGCATGCCAGGCCTCCCTTTTCATCAACTCCTGGGGTTTACCCAAACTCACATCCATCAAGTCAGTGATGCCATCCAACCATCTCATCCTTTGTCGTCCCCTTCTCTTCCTGCCCCTAATCCCTCCTAGCATCAGGGTCCATTCCTGTGAGTCAGCTTTTGCATGAGGTGGCCAAAGCATTTCAGCCTCAGCATCGGTCCCTCCAATGAACACTCAGGACTGATCTCCTTTAGGATAGACTGCTTGGATCTCCTTGCAGTCTAAGGGACTTGCAAGAATCTCTCCAGCACCACAGTTCAAAAGCATCAATTCTTCGGTGCTCAGCTTTCTTCACAGTCCAACTCTCACATCCATACATGACCAGGGGAAAACCCATAGCCTTGACTAGATGGACCTTAGNTTTTCTGAATATTGAGTTTTAAGCCAACTTTTTCACTTTCCTCTTTCACTTTCATCAAGAGGCTCTTTAGTTCTTTGCTTTCTGCCATAAGGGTGGTGTCATCAGCATATCTGAGGTTACTGATATTTCTCCCAGCAATCTTCATTCCAACTGTGTTTCATCCAGTCCAGCGTTTCTCATGATGCACTATAAGCAGGGTGACAATATACAGCCTTGATATACTCCTTTCCCGGTTTGGAACCAGTCTGTTGTTCCATGTCCAGTTCTAACTGTTGCTTCTTGATCTGCATACAGATCTCTTAGGAGGCAGGTCAGTTGGTCTGGTATTTCTGTCTCTTTAAGAATTTTCCACAGTTTGTTGAGATCCACACCGTCAAAGGCTTTGGCATAGTCAATAAAGCAGAAGTAGATGTTTTTCTGGAACTCTCTTGCTTTTTTGATGATCCAGCGGATGTCGGCAATTTGATCTCTGCTTCCTCTGCCTTTTCTAAAACCAGCTTGAACATCTGGAAGTTCACGGTTCACGTACTGTTGAAGTCTGGCTTGGANGTCAAAGGCTTTGGCATAGTCAATAAAGCAGAAGTAGATGTTTTTCTGGAACTCTCTTGCTTTTTTGATGATCCAGCGGATGTCGGCAATTTGATCTCTGCTTCCTCTGCCTTTTCTAAAACCAGCTTGAACATCTGGAAGTTCACGGTTCACGTACTGTTGAAGTCTGGCTTGGAGAATTTTCAGCATTACTTTGCTAGTATGTGAGATGAGTGGAACTATGCGATAGTTTGAGCATTCTTTGGCATTGCCTTTCTTTGGGATTGGAATGAAAACTGACCTTTTCCAGTCCTGTGGCCACTGCTGAGTTTTCCAAATTTGCTGGCATATTGAGCACAGCACTTTAACATCATCTTTTAGGATCTGAAATAGCTCAACTGGAATTTCATCACCTCCACTAGCTTTTTCGTAGTGATGCTAAAGCCCACTTGACTTTGCATTCCAGGATGTCTGGGTCTAGGTGAGTGATCACACCATCATGATTATCTCGGTCGTGAAGATTTTTTTTATATAACTCTTCTGTGTATTCTTGCCATAGCTTCTTAATATCTTCTGTTTCTGTTATGTCCATATCATTTCTGTCCTTTATTGAGCCCATCTTTGCATGAAATGTTCCCTTGGTATCTAATTTTCTTGAAGAGATCTCTAGTCTTTCCCATTCTATTGTTTTCCTCTGTTTCTTTGCATTGATCACTGAGGAAGGCTTTCTTATCTCTTCTTTCTATTCTTTGGAACTCTGCAATCAAATGGGTATGTCTTTCCTTTTCTCCTTTGCCTTTCGCTTCTCTTCTTTTCACAGCTATTTGTAAGGCCTCCTCAGACAACCATTTTGCCTTTTTGCATTTCTTTTTCTTAGGGATGGTCTTGATCACTGACTCCTGTAAAATGTCACAAACCTCCATCCATAGTTCTTCATGCACTCTGTCTATCTAATTCTAATCTAAGATCTAATCCCTTGAATCTATTTGTCACTTCCACTGTATAATCATAAGGGATTTGATTTAGGTCATACATGAATGGTCTAGTGGTTTTCTCTACTTTCTTATCCACATACAAAAAAATGAAATTGGACTCCTACCTCACATCATATGTAAAAATTAGCTCAAAAAAGGATTAAAGAGCTAATACTATAAAATTCTTAGAAAGGCATATCTTCATAGCCTAGATTAGGCAATAGTTTTTTAGATATAACACCAAAATAAAAGCAAACTAGATAAAATAGATGTATCAGACATCATCAAAATTAAACAAAATAAAAATTTTTGTGCTTCAAAAGATACCCTCAAGTGAGTAAAAAGAAAACCCACAAAATGGGAGAAATTTTTTGTAAATCACACATTGGATAAGAGTATATAAAGAACGTAGAAAGAAATGTGGCCACTCAAAAATGAAAAGATGAATTAACTCACATAAAAAATGGACAAACGATTTGAGTAGACATATTTCCACAGAAGATATTAAAATAGCCAAGAAGCACAGGAAATATCATTAGCCCTTTAGAGAAATGGAGGGTGACTGCTACTAGTAAGGGGTTTCTTTAGAGGGTGATGGAAATACTTTGGACCGAAACAGAGATGATGGCTGCACTACATAATATATAAACAACCACTGAGTTGTACATTTTTAAATGGTGAATTTATGGTATGTTAATCATATCTCAATAACGAGACAAGTAACCCAATTTAACAGGTGAAGGATCCGAACAGACATTTCCCGAAACACACCAACTGCCAATAAGCACATGAAAGAGGTTCAACATCATGAGCCATTAGGGAAATGCAAATCAATATCACAATAAGGTATCATTTCATACCCTTTAGGAAGGCTATAATCTATATTCAAAAAGACTAATGATAACAAATGTTGGTGAGGATGTGGAGAAAGTGGAACCCTCATAAATTATTAGTAGGAATATAAATTGGTGCAGCCACTTGGAAAAGTCTCACAGTTCCTCTAAAAGTAAAACAGAGTTACTGTATGACCCACCAATTTCACTCCTAGGTATCCACCCAAAAGAAATGAAAACAAGTCCACACAAAGACTTGTACATGAACCTTCATAATAACACCATTCACAATCCATATGTCCACGAGCTGGTGAATGGAAGAACAATATGTGGTATTCATACAATGGAATGCTTTTCATTATATGACAGTTTAAAAAGCAGTGTACTGATAAGTGCAATAGCACTGATGAACCTTGAAAACATGCTGAGTGAAAGAAGCCAGACACAAAAGGCCATATGTTGTGTGATTTCACTTATATGAAATGTTCAGAATAAGCAAATCCACAGTGACTTAAAATATTTCAGCGGTTGCCTTGGTCTGGCAATGGAGAGTCACTGCTAATGAGTCTGGGTTTGTTTGGAGAATGATGAAAATCTTCTAATATTGATCGTGGTGATGGCTGCACAACTCTCCTCTTAAAGGAGACAGTGTTCTGCTGTTTTCCATGAATCCAAAAGCTTATATTCGTGTTAAATTAATTTAACACTTTAAATGGGTGAATGGTATAGTATGTGAATTATATCTCAATAAAGCTGTTATATTAAAAAGGAAATGGCAACATTTTATTTCTTAAGTACATAAGTGTTCATTTTATGATAATCCTTTAAATTTGCATTCAGAGTATTCTCTTTGTAGGTGAAACACATGCCTCCATAAAAACATTTTTTTAGAAGTCTGACAGACCTGGATTCTAATTCTGGCTCAACCACTTAACAGTTATGAGTACTTGGGCAGATTACTTAACCTTTCAATGTCTTATCTGTAAAGCAGAGATGGTAATAATAGTAACTCTATCATAGGCTTTTACATCATGTGCTTGGCACATTGTCAGTGTTATTATTAGCTCTAAGCAGTTGAGCCACTTGCCTAAATAATCCAGAGTCACGGCTTCTCTTTCTTTAAACTCCAACGTCCATATTTGCTATTTCATAAAAATTCACAACTTTCATCAGGGAAATAAAACTGACCTCCAAGGAGGACCTATTGAATTCTACCTTCAAAATGCCCTTATATAACAGCTTTATAAAGCCAATCAAGCCCCTCACAAAACAGGACAAAACCAAAGTTTCTATCACTTTCTGAGGGGAGGTGTCAACTAGCATACCAGCCTGGCTCTAGTAGTTCAAGTCAAATTAACAGAAAAGTCTTTTCTGTCTTGAGCAGCCTCCAGAATCATGTTGGTCTGAATCTAAACTCTGAGTTCACTCATAAGAGCCTCTATGTGTTGCTCTTCCTATTGTCCCACCTGGATATCTAGCACACAGTTTCAAAGTCAAAACTGTCTTCAAGTCTATCCTACAGAATCCTGATTTCTATGACTGTATCAGTGAATGTGTCAAGGATGAGTTGTCAGAGGGTAAGGAAGGGCAGGAGAGACGAGAGCTCAGCTGGATCCCTTGCAAGGACTCTTAAAGAAGACAATGTTCTGCTGTTTTCCATGAATCCAAAAGCTTATATTCATGTATAATTATAATCAGAGATCTTTGCTTAAAGTACGTGACACATAATTTCATGTCTATTTCTCTCAAGAGTCTACGCTCCATGAGGGAAGGGACCTTCTCTTCCTTGTTCACAACTGGATCCCCATCAGCTACTATAGGACTCTGCACATAGTAGGTGCTCAATAAATTACTTGTTACATGAATGGGCAATAAAACCATATAACAATGAATTGATTTCTAATATGATGAACAGGGATAATCAAGAGTTCAGAGGGAGACTCTAGATGTCCAAATAGGTAGTCCGAGGAAAGGGTATCATTGCAAAACAGCTTTTGGGGGGAAATGTTAACAATTTACCTGTGCTGGGTGAGCACATTTACAGCTGAAGGATGATTTGCACAATACGCCAGATACATAGATTTAAAATGAGGCATGAGGCTCAGAAGACAACCACCTACTTTGTGTTGGTTTTCTGGAAACCTGTAAGTAAAACAAGTGGAACACACAATGTAACAGAGAAAACAAGATAAAGGAAGATGATTTCTACTAAACCTGGCAACATGCAAACGCTTTGAATTCTTTTGCCAAAGTTAAAAAGGAACTTCTATATTATAACCATTTTATCTATGAAATGCAAGTTCTTGGCCACTGCTTTAAACCTCAGCCACCAAACAGAGCTCCGATACAGAGAGTCAGATACTTATTTTGCATTAATAGGGGTTCTAAGATGTTTATTCAAATTATGATATTCAAATTTAGCCAGACACACTAAAAATACTCTTCATTAATTTACATGAAGCTCAAGTACAGATAGTTTAGTTAGTAAAAAAGTCTGCCTGCAATGCAGGAGACCCTGGTTTGATCCCTGGGTTGGGAAGATCCCCTGGAGAAGGGATAGGCTACCCACTCCAGTATTCTTGGGCTTCTACGCACTCCAGTATTCTTGGGCTTCCCTGGTGGCTCAGCTGGTAAAGAATCCGCCTGCAATGTGGGAGACCTGGGTTCGATCCCTGGGTTGGGAAGATCCCCTGGAGAAAGGAACGGCTACTCACTCCAGTCTTCTGGCCTAGAGAATTCCATGGACTTGTATAGTCCATTGGGTCACAAAGAGTCAGACGTGACAGAGCAGCTTTCACTTCACTTCACTTCAAGTACAGACAAAACTAACTGAATCCAAAATGACACACCACAAAGAAGTGTTATGTAGTCTTGGGGGCAGTTGCTAGGCAAGGTGACATCCAGATGTTTAAAATTACAAGTCACCTATCTTAGTTTGCAAAAAAACTCAGAAAAGCACAAGAAAAAAATTACTTGGAATTCAACCATTCAGAGATATCGATTATAATAACTTTGGCTTATTCTTTGGACTCTTCTATGTATTTCTCTATAAAATGGAAAACAAAGATGACAAATCTAGATGGCAACCTGCTCTTAGTCACCATCTTTCCATACCAATCATCTGGATCCCTATCAGCATTTGGAGTGGCTCTGGAGGTCTCCTTGGGAGGGCTCTCACCAGCTTCCTCCGGGGACAATCACTTGTGCTTCACTAAGTTCAAGAAACAGGCAATTGCCCCCAAGTTCCCTATAGACAACAAAAGTCACCAAAGTCTGAGGTCCACCACTTGGACAACTAATCTTGCTCCAGAAGTAAATTGCCTGATGATCATCACAGTTCACTCTGCAGTATGAAGTTGAACACCTCAATAATCTAGCTAGCCTCCAGTGATGTATTGGGCTTCACATAAAGGCATTACTTGGAAAAGTAATTCACTATGTACAAATTATCATCTAATAGATGATCCATAGTCAATTTAGACCTTATTTGTCAATATAATTTTTAAATAAAGCCAGAAGTAATTGACTAGATGTAGAACACTGATAAGCAACTAGTGGTCTGACACTGTGAATACCACCACCTAGTGCATTTTCTCTGTTGTTATTGTATAGCTGCTCAGTCATGTCCAACTGTTTTGCGATCCCATGGACTGTATATAGCCTGCCAGGCTCCTCTGTCCATGGGATTTCCCAAGCAAGAATCCTGGAGTGGGCTGCCATTTCATCCTCCAGGGGCTCTTCCTGACCCAGGGATTGTACCCTCATCTCCTGCTGTGCAGGCAGATTCTTTAACACTGAGCCCCCAGGCAAGTCCAGATTATCTCTGTATTGGGGCCATTTACTAAAGTTGTAATAAATGTATAAATGCATAAATACAAAGTGCCCATATTTAAGACAACAGTCAAAAGAAAAAAAACCACACATTTAAAAAACCCAATGTTGCTAGCTATCTTAATGGCAATGTGAGACACTTACTTTGAACATTCTTCCAAGGCTTGGCAGAGCGTCTGTTGAAATGTACATACTTCCTCGAAGTTTCCCAATAAAGATGTAAACTCCACAGTACTCAGACTGAAAAATACATATATGCAGCTTCAGTGAAGAGCATTTGGGGATGACTTCAGCTATCTCTCTGTAGTCTGGTTAGGTGATAGCTTGCTAGTAACTGGCAAATGGGACAAAGGAAGCAATTCTTATATTTTAACTTGCTTCTGAATTGACACCAACTCTGTGGTCTTAAAGCAACTTTCTAAAACTTCTTTCTTTGGTTGCCTTTTCTATAACAAGAATAATGATCCTAAAGAAAATGAGTGTTTACAAGGGACATTAGGTATTTTACAAAGCGAGGAATAAATGAGTAACAAGTGCTTAACATCTGAGCTTTGACAGAGAACAGATTGGTGGCTGGCAAAGGTGGGGAGAGGGGGTGGGTGGAGTGGATTATGGTGGTCAAAAGGGTCAAGCTTCTGGTTATAAAATAAGGAAGGCATAGGGATGGGATGTACGGCATGGTGACCATAGTCAATAATACTGTACTGCATACTGGAAAGTTTCTGAGAGAGTAGATCTTAAAAGTCCTCATTACAAGAAAAAAACTTTAACTATGTGTGATGATGAATGTTAACTAGATTTACTGCAGTGATTATATCACAATATATACAAATACTGAATCATTACACTGTACATCTGAACTAATATAATGTTTACATGTCAATTGTATCTCAATAAAAAATAAATAAGAATCTAAAGTACACAGAATACATCACAGTTGGGAAAAAGTGTAAAAACTTTTGAATTCTCTCCCCTAGAGGAGCTGGGACGGTAACTGGAAGGTATTATATATGCCATATAAGGCACAAGGAAAAAGAGCAAAATCCAGCTTCTCTTAAATTAAAAGTTATAAATCAATTCAAGGAAATCTGGAGAGGAAGTAGGAGGGAAGAAAGAGTACTGATGTGTGTGTGTGTTTTGGGAATGGAATGGAATCAAACAAAGACAAACTGAACAATTTTATCTATTACCTCTGTACCAAGAATTTTCCCATATTTTCTTCTCCTACCAAAAAAAAAAAAGGAGCCAACACTAGTATAGCGCTTAACACTGAGGTAAGCATTTTACAACTTGTCTTAAGCTTACAGCAACTTCATGGGATAGATACTATCTGGAGGTTAAGCCAGAAGTTGAACTCAAACATTCTAGCTCCTAACCACTTTTTGAGAGAAAACTTTTCTGAAGATTGACTTAAAAGGCCAACGTCTGCCACACGTTATTTCTCCTTAATATAGTAATACTGAGAGAGAGTTTCCAGGAGAGTAATTTTTGCTGACAAAGAAAAGGAAGACCCAAACAGATGTTACCAGTAACCCCTAGAGTATAAAAAGCACCCAGTTCCTCCACTCTGATGCCCTCTTGAACCACAAGCTGAAAAACCCCTCTCATGGGTGTCAAAAGTGAAACCGTTTAGCCAGCTTTCCTGGCTGTTGAGCCCCTAGGGCAGCAGGAACTTGACTGAGCACTTAACTGGACCCTTCAGGATTAAACAGTAAACAGGCTGCTTCGCTCAAATCATTTCGGGGTCTGCAAGGCAGAACCAATGGAAAGTGACTGTAAATGTATTTCGAATTTCCGTGCAACAGTGTGGTTCGGGCTCGGTTCTCTCACCTCCTCTGCCCTGGCTCTTTTCCTTGCCTTGCCTTTGTCTGGTTCTTGTTTGCTCATCAATCACGCCTTTACTTGAAATCTTACCATCTCTGCTGTCAGCTTTAACACATCCGTGTCCCTCTCCTCCTCTGCCTGTCACGTCTAGAACACAGATCCACATTTCACTCAGTGGCGGGAGACACAGCGGGTTGTCTGGCCACTGACTGACCACACGATGGGCAGGGCAGTGAGCCTCTCTGGGATTTGGTTCTCTTATTTATTCAATGAGGAAAGTCATTTCTTCCAGGGCGTTAGACCCAATGATTCACCAAAGTTCCATTCAGCTCTAAGAACTATGATTCACAGAGCACTTCATCTTTTACAAAATAGTAACAAAAGCTGCTTTGTTGTTGATCATTTAAACTCTGAAAAAACACAGGAATACAAAATCCTTTCATACTGAAGTAGGATTCCCACAGTGTCATGAAAATAACCAAGTGGGAAATTTAATAGGACATTATGTCTAAGTAAGCATGATTTAGAAAAAGGGAGAAAATAGTGAAATACATCATTAAACTTATTTAAGCTAGAAGCCAACAATTTAGGCAATTATTTGGCAAAAATATACTCAAACTGAAGTAAAAGAAAAGGCTTTTGTCCTCCACTCTACATATCAACTGCTAAATTTTCTATTTGACTTAAATCATAATTTCTAGGAAAGTTTAATCCATTAAAAGAAAAACACACAAATGCAGTTGGACATTATTTGTTACATATGCCAGGTCTACAAGCACCGAAAAAATGAGTGGTCAACAATTTTCTTTTGTGAAAAGTAAGTTTGCAATTCAGGCCTTCGGATTTCCATGACCAGAATAAGGTTTGAATACTGGATTGTGGAAAACATCCTAACATCTCTTTCTCATTCACTTTGGCCTGGGTGAAATACTGGCTTGAATGGCTCATAGGAACACTCACAAAATGCCACGCTTTTTCCACTCTCAGAGCATGGGAAAGAGTTTCTGCCCTGGCAAGGAAAGGTCACAGCAAGCAGAAGAACTGCCAGTGTCTGTGCTTTTTGCATAAAAACATCAGCAAGTCCTTTTTCTGGAAGGTAAAACCAAATATATCCCTTTAAAAACAGACAAGACAAAAATGGTGACAGACAGAAAAGCAGATCGACTCATTCCCGCTACAGCCAGAAGAGAAAGTCAAGCTCTCCAAAAGCAACATCTTGCATAATTTCTGTTGCCTTGACCGTGTTCTTGGCAACCTGTGATCTGTGGAAATTCTTCTAAAGGGCAAAATCAATTATTCAGTGACATAAGAGTAATGACTACATATGCTGACATTATCTTGCTTTGCTTAGTGAGGTGTTTAAAATATAAAACTTACTTGTTATTGGACTGCAGGGGTCTTAAGTAAGTAACAAGAAGAGACTGAAGTTCTTTAGCATAATCTTTTTCAGTGTCCAAGATATTCTGTAACACCTATGGAGAAACAAAGTTTAAGGTATTGCAATTGTCAGGAAAGTCCAAAATAAAATACAGTTTTAGATCTTATAATCAAATTATAAGAAAGAAAAGTCTTATTTACTCAGGCTAGCACTGTGAGTAAGGAACACAAAATCTGAATGCATTCTAGCAAACTAATAGTTGCATGACAACTGGTTATATTGCATAACTCATACAAACATGATTTTTGGAATTACCTTTACTTGGAGGGGCCCTACCATTTACATAGTATGGCTCAGAATGCTTTTGTGTGCTTTAAATTATTTTATCCTCAGTAAAAGTCTCAGCTAACAAAGGATCATCATTTCCATTTTATGGTTGAGAAGATTGAGACCAACTACCCCAATTGAATAGAGATTCAATTTCAGGATAATTTCATGATAACTGATATCAAACACCAAAACAGATTTTTTTAAATGATGTTTTTGAGAAGATCTTTAGGTGACAAAATCTGAGGACACTGAATTTTTAAACAGGGTTAAAACTGGTTTTTTATTTAAAAGTAAAAAGTGCTAGTATAAACATTTCAGAGAAAAAGAAGCTGAAATGTGAGGAATTAAATGATGCTTACCAGTATCATTAATGATAGCCAAAAGAAAATCCTCTAGGCAAAATAATCAATAAATAGGTCCAGAGTTTCTCTTCCCCCACCAGCCCTGGAGTCATGCTCCATTTCCCAACCTTTTCTGGAGGCAGCTACAACCTTCATTCCAAGCTCTTAGAGATCCACCAAGCTAATATTTTGGTGTACTTTCTCTCATATCTTCTAATCCATTCAACACAAATTTACTGAGTGTCTATTTGGTGACAGGGCTTCCCTTGTGGCTCAGCTGGTAAAGAATCCGCCTGCAATGCGGGAGAACTGGGTTCAATCACTGGGTTGGGAAGATTCCCTGGAGAAGGGAAAGGATACCCACTCCAGCATTCTGGCCTAGAGAATTCCATGGACAGTCCACGGGGTTGCAAAGAGTCGGACATGACTGAGTAACTTTCACTATGTGGTGACAAATGCCATACCTGCCCTCTGGGAGCTTCTACTCTATCTGCAGAGGGAGACATTAAATGGGGGGCTCACAAGACCATGTGAAGCATTCTTAGCCAGGAGAAGCCCCTTAACCTACTACCAACATGCCAGACGTGTACTCACAAGACAGTGCATGATGACCTGCTTTTGAAAGGTGGAATGGAAAAGTCGCCTGGAAGTCCAGGTAGCTGTGGGGTTTTTCTGCAACTGAACTGAAGGGTAGTAGTCCAGGCTCTGCTACCAATGAACAGGCTGCTTCAGTTTTAAGGTTTCACTTGCCTCATCTCAGATTGTGACATTTCACCTACCTCAGGGACCATTGTGAAGAGGTAAGGGAGACACTGTACATGTAGGTGCTGGGTGAGTTGGGAAACAGTCCCTTCCAATTTAAAGGGTTAAAAGAAAGGTTCCTCAATGGCAGTTATTGACATTTCAGAGCAGATCACTCTTTGTTGTGAGGGGATGCCCTGTGGACTGTAGGATGTTTAGCAACATCACTGGAATCTACCCATCAGATGTCAGCTGCATGCCACCCCCTACCCAAGTATGACAATCAAAAATGTGCCCAGACCATGCCAAATGTCACCTGAAGGGCAATATCACCCCTAGCCAATAAGGACATAGGCTATAGGGGTGGCCTCAAAAGTTAGGGCTCAAGTTGTAGCCCCTCCTGCCAGCCACTCATGTCTACTTTCAGTTTCTCTGTTCCTTAAGGAGGAATGCCTACTCTAAAAATAAGCATGTACCTAGGGGCCTGGAGGTACCAATGTGCTGTGAAATTAATCCAATAATGGAATAGAAATGTTACCCCCTATAGGAAGTCAAAGCACAACAAAGGAAATTAGAAACTATCTTGAGATGAATTTAAAAAAAACACACAACATAAAAAACTTGTAGGATGCAGTTAAAATAGTGTTTGGAGACTGCCTATATCAAAAAAGAAGAAACAGGACTTCTGGTTTCTACTCTAGCATCTGAGATATTTGATAGTCATCACTCCATCCTAAAAACAAGCAAATAGCTTTTAAAAAATGGAGAAAAGAACTCTGCTTACATTTGTCAGGGAACTGAGGTCACAGGGGAAAAATGATTCACTCAAAATTAGAGAAGCAGACAAGCAGATAGAGATCATATCTTGCTGGAGCAGAAAATCATGAGAAGCCTCCACAGGAATGGGAAGCAAGGTAGGAAAACCTGAACTGTAATTGATGAGTTGCTGGAGGCTCACTTTGCTGTACACCTTAAACTAACAACACGAACACAATCAACTATACCCCAATATAAAATAGAGTTTTTAAAGAGATATTTTTTAAAAAGTAGTGCTGGGACCACTGGATAAGTACATGCAAAGAAAGAATTTGCACTCCTACTTCACATCATATTAAAAAATTAACTCAAAATGGATGCCAGAGTTAAAATTACAAAACCCTGAGAAGAAAACAGAAGAAGAAATCTTCCTGACCTTGGATTTGGCAATGGATTCTTAGATGACACCAAAAGCACAAGCAACAAGAGACTAAAGATGGATAAATTGAAATTCATGACAATTAAAAACCTTTACGTGTCAAAGGACATTGTTTAGTCGCTAAGTCCTGTCCAACTCTTTTGCAACCCCATGGACTATAGCCCACCGACTCCTCTGTCCATGGGATTCCTCAGGCAAGAATATTGGAGTGGATTCATGGCAATGTATGGCAAAACCACTACAATACTTTAAAGTAATTAGCCTCCAATTAAAATGAATAAATTTATTTTTAAAATTAAAAAAAAAAAGAATACTGGAGTGGGTTGCCATTTCCTTCTCCAGGGGATCTTCCCAACCCAGGGATCAAATCCATGTCTCCTGTGTCTCCTTTGGATTCTTTACCACCGAGCTACCAGGGAAGCTCAGCAAAGGACATTGTCAAGAAAAAGACAACCCACAAAATGGGGAAAATATTTACAAATCATGTATTTGAAAAGAGTCTACTATTCAGAATTTACAACTCAACAATAAAAGTAATCAATTAAAAGTTGGCGAAGGATTTAAATAGACATCTCGCAAAGAAGATATACAAATGGCCAATATGTACATAAAAAGATAGTCAACATAGTTAACCACTAGGGAAACGCTAATCAAAACCACAATACTACTTCACACTTAGTAGAGTGGCTATAATAAAAAAAAAAAAAAAGAAAACAAAAAGGGTTGGTGAAGATATGGAGAAACGGGAACCTTCATACATTGCTGGTAGGAAAGTCAAAAACTTTCTATGGAAAGTAGCTACTGTGGAAAACAGTTCGGCAGTTCATCAAAAAGTCAGACATAGAGTTATCATATGACCCAGTAATCCATTACTAGAAAAAGTGAAAAAATACGTCTATGTAGATATTTGCACATTGATTTTCACAACAGCATTATAAATAATAACCCAAAGTTCCATCAGGTGATGGTTGGATAAACAAAACCTATTATATCCATACAATGGAAGATTAATCAGTCAAAAAAAGCAATGAGTTTCTAAGACATAACATGGATGAACCTTGAAAATGTTATGCTAAGGAAGAAGCCAGACACAAAAGAACAAAGACTGTATGATTCAATTTATATGATACATCCAGAATAAGGAAAACCTACAGAGACAGAAAATAGATTACTGGTTGTTAAGGGCTGGAGGGAGTGAGTACTAATGGGTACAGGGTTTCTTATTGAGGTGATGAAAATGTTATAAAATAAGATGGTGGAGATCATTACACAACTCTGTTAATTTACTAAAAATCAGTGAATTGTACACTTTAAAGTGGTGACTTTTGTGGTATGTGAATTATATATCATTATAGCTGTTATCTTAAAGTCAAAGGACAAATTTCTCATCTGTTAATGGAATTTTTCTGTTTTTTCTCTGAGTTCAAGTCCTTATCCAGTAGAATATCCTTCCAAACTCAATTTGTCCATCCTCACACCTCTCTGCCCAGCTGAGCTGTTGTTCACTGCAGTGTATCAAATGATCACTTTTACTCACACTCAGCACTAGGATTCATTTTTTATTCTTAGAAATGGAAAGAGCTGCACTAGAATTCAATAGGACCACAGTTATTAAGAGGTAAAACTCATATACAGATTTCCTTTTTAGCAATATTTATATGTCTACAGTATTCATATTGAAAGAAAAAGAGGCTGGTGGCCTGGCTTCCCACTTATATCCAGGAGAGAATGAAGTTAGTTTATCACTTCCTTTGTTCACATTCTTCAGAAGAGACCATGTCTCGTAATGTACTGTCTCAAATTCTCAACCTTGCTTTCAAGCACCATTGTCTGAAACTGTCATACTACCCAGATTATAAAGTTTGTTAAAAAAAAAAAAAAGAAAAGAAAACAAAAGACAATCATTGTCTGAGGGAATTTTTACATTAGAAATTTCGAAGACATTATTTACATCATAGAGGGTGATTTTTTAAGACAATTAAACATCACTACTTTAACTCCAAGGTTGCTATAATTCAACCTCCCTTTCCCTGTTGAAACAGTTTTATTACTTCAACTTCCTTTAAAATGCAATCATCTCAAGTTCCCTTAAGAGAAAGGACTAAGATTTTGCAAGAAAGGTGCCAACTGCCCAGCTCCAATGGGTTTTTTGGAGTGTGCTAAGTGAAGCAGTATTCCAAAGGTTCTATCTGCGCTGCAATCACTTGTACAGGACAAACAGAAGTAGGAAGGCAGACACTCCTTACTGCCTTTGAGTTCTGGAGAGCTGAATGGAAACAGATACTAAACTCATACTGTTGCAAGTTTTGAGGGTGAATGAATGCTGATTTCATGGCTGCAATCACCATCCGCAGTGATTTTGGAGCCCCCCAAAATAAAGGCTGACACTGTTTCCACTCTTTCCCCATCTATTTCCCATGAAGTGATGGGACCAGATGCCATAATCTTCGTTTTCTGAATGTTGAGCTTTAAGCCAACTTTTTCACTCTCCACTTTCACTTTCGTCAAGAGGCTTGTTAGCTCCTCTTCACTTTGTGCCATAAAGGTGGAGTCATCTGCATATCTGAGGTTATTGATATTTCTCCCGGCAATCTTGATTCCAGCTTGTGCTTCTTCCAGCCCAGCGTTTCTCATGATGTACTCTGCATATAAATTAAATAAGCAGGGTGACAATATACAGCCTTGACGTACTCCTTTTCCTATTTGGAACCAGTCTGTTGTTCCATGTCCTGTTCTAACTGTTGCTTCCTGACCTGCATACAGGTTTCTCAAGAGGCAGGTCACGTGGTCTGGTACTACCATCTCTTTCAGAATTTTCCACAGTTTATTGTGATCCACACAGTCAAAGCCTTTGACATGTCAATAAAGCAGAAATAGATGTTTTTCTGGAACTCTCTTGCTTTTTCCAAGATCCAGTAGATATTGGCAATTTGATCTCTGGTTCCTCTGCCTTTTCTAAAACCATCTTTAACATCTGGAAGTTCACAGTTCACGTATTGCTGAAGCCTGGCTTGAAGAACTTTGAGCATTACTTTACTAGTGTGTGAGATGAGTGGAACTGTGTGATAGTTTGAGCATTCTTTGGCATTGTCTTTCTTTGCGATTGGAATGAAAACTGACCTTTTCCAGTCCAAAATCACTGCAGATGGTGATTGCAGCCATGAAATTAAAAGACGCTTACTCCTTGGAAGGAAANTCATCTTTTTCAGAATTTTCCAGTTTGTTGTGATCCACACAGTCAAAGGCCTTGGCATAGTCAATCATCAACAGTGTAGGAGAGTTCAAAACAGGAAATCTTAACCTATAGACTTTCAAGAGATCACTGGATAAAATTCAGGCAGTCCATGAATGTGAATTATAAGTAATTGCATCTTTTAAAATTGATGTAGTTTAACATTTCTATCAGGAATGTAGGCAACAAACCATATTATTAACAGACTATTTGTTACAAATACCTCAAAATATCATTTATGCTACTTGTGAATTAAAGAAGCTGGTATGCCTACTACGACTTCTTGCTATATAATGTGTTAAAAAGCACTTGGAATGTCAAACTTCTGTTCTTTTCATCCTTTGAAAGCTCTATTTCAATATGATCCGTATCCTTTGTTATCCTGTATATTTATACACATTATTCTAAGGAATTCATTACCTTCACCAGACTGCCAGAGAAATGAAAGGCTGAAACTTTTTGCACCTCAAATCGTATTCCACAGAGAAATAATTATAAAAACTGTAGAATTTGAGCTTTAAAAGACCTTATACATTACCAAGTTCAACCTACAGAAACCCGTTTAGACTAAATAATTTACCTGTGCTCTAAGTTAAAAAAAAAAAACAACAGTGTAGCCGTCTAGCATTCAGCTAATAAGCCTGTGGGACTACTGCTTAGATACAGGGATGTTCTTTAATATACTTAGGACAGTCTTTCAGGTCCATGATTTTGTATGACTTTCCCTTTTTCTATAATTAATACTATTTCTCTATGGTTTAAGCCTTAATTTTTTTCTTCTGTCATGCTTTTATGAGAAGGAACATAATACCAAATTTCCTTTTTACAACTTGTATTTAGGTATTATATATTGTAATTTAAATAAAAATTAGTTGCTTTTACTTTAAAAAAGTTTCCTTTAAAGGCAAGTTTATGAAATTAAGTGTTATAAGCATGTACTGAATCTAACTAATAAATGTTTTAAATTGCAATATATATGGACTGGAGAAGGAAATGGCAACCCACTCCAGTACTCTTGCCTGGAAATTCCATGAATGGAGGAGCCTGGTGGGCTACAGCCTATGGGGTTGTAAAGAGTCAGACACTACCAGGGAACTAACACACACATACATGAGCATAAGAACAATGTTATCCTTACATATCCTTGTTTTATTTTATTATGTTATTAAAAGGAATTTGTACATGAGTATCACATGTATGGAGAATAAGATATGGTTTAGGTATAATCTCTATATCGACGTGGTCATATCATTTTGTGAAAATTATTTCGAAAATAAAGGAACACTAAGTATTTTTTGTGTTTTTATAACCTCTTGTTACTGTAATTGTTGACTGAATTTTCATCCTTATTAAAATCAATTCTTTTTAGCTTAGCATACCAGAGGATGAGCTGGGAAGCCCTGAAGAAATCTATCAATGGTCTGATCAACAAAGTCAACATTTCCAATATCAGTATTATTATTCAAGAACTTCTTCAAGAAAATATAGTCAGAGGAAGGTAAGCATTGGCTGTTTTATTTGTAGTATTTCATAGCACTTTTTCAATGGAAAATAATATCTCCATGAAAAATAGTCGTTCATTTCATATGCTACTTCGTTTCAAAGAAAATTTCAAGGAGTATTTAAAAGTCACTTGTTATAAATATGTAAGCTACTAACAAATAACTTAAACTCAACTGTTAGAGCTTGTGTGGAGTTTTTACTGTTTAAGAAGCTTTGATTCACATAATGATTTTGGCACAGTTATTTATTGACTGAATACTTCCAATAATTTAAACTCATGAAGAAAAATTAATATTTAATTTCTTTATATATACACAAAGTGCTCCTCACACCAGTTTAATTTCTAATGAAAGCAAAGTGGGAATGTGAAAGAAATGAAAAAGATAAGCAATGAATTTCAGAAAAGCAGAAGGGAATAACAACCATTTTCTGTATGGTTTTTAAGTAGTTGTGATATTTTAACTCAGCAGGAAATAGAAATATTCTATGTTCTATTTATTTTAAAATCTGAGGACTATTTTCCCATATGACCTAGATCATCAACGCAGAACTTTGGGGTATATATATAAAGTATATATATATAAAGTAGCACGTTGTGGGGGTTAGTAAGCTGACCGGGAGGCAGCCACAGGAAAGCGCTCTCATTTTATTCAGGAAGAAGCAGACTCAAAAGTTACAAGGGTAATTTAAGATGTTAGAGTTTATAAGCTGAGTTCTCTTTTCTCATTTTCTACTCTAGTGATTCAGATGTCATACCTAAACCTGATAACTATGAAGACATAGTTTTTCTGACTTTTGACAGTTGAATAATTGTTTGTTATTACATTGCTAAAAATAACTCTTCAGTTAGCCCATTTTGTATCTCTCTTCTTATCAAATGTATACATTGATAGCAACATGTCCATTTTAAAATGAGTTGGAAGATAGGACCTTTTATATTCCTGTCCTTGTTTTAGAATTATTTCTGCAGTGTTTATGTTATGACTTTATCTCTCTTAGGAATATTTTTTTCACTTTTATTTTCATGAACAATAGACTTAAACCTGTCTTTTGGGTGGAAACCACCCAGATTTGTCTTTTATTGCAGAATTAATTTATATGAATATTGGGCTTAATAGTGGAAATTTTACTTTAAGTCAAAGTTCAGTACTTTTGAAGCAGATCTTTTCTCCCTTCACTTTTGATAATGTTAAGTGAATTAATATTAGAAGTTAAGAACTTAATTCATGAATAGATGTAATGGACAGCAACTGGAAAAGATTTATCTTTAGAGAGAAAAATTTTTGAAAAAAATTATATTAAATCTTTTTTATATAATTACAGATTGAAATTTTATTTCCTCAAAATCAGTTTTATTAGTGAGACAATTTCCTCCTTTAGATAAGGATAGTGAAAATTTAGTTCCGATTTAGCTTTTATGATGATTTACAGAGAAGTAATATAGCTGGAATCAAGATTGCTTGGAGAAATATCACTAACCTCAGATATGCAAATGACACCACCCTTATGGCAGAAAGTGAAGAGGAACTAAAAAGCCTCTTGATGAAAGTGAAAGAGGAGAGTGAAAAAGTTGGCTTAAAGTTCAACATTCGGAAAACTAAAATCATAGCATCTGGTCCCATCACTTCATGGCAGTAGATGGGGAAACAGTGGAAACAGTGGCTGACTTTATTTTTCTGGGCTCCAAAATCACTGCAGATGGTGTTTGCAGCCATGAAATTAAAAGACGCTTACTCCTTGGAAGGAAAGTTATGACCAACCTAGATAGCATATTAAAAAGCAGATATATTACTTGGCCAACAGAGGTCCGTCTAGTCAGGGCTATGGTTTTTCCAGTGGTCATGTATGGATGTGACAATTGGACTGTGAAGAAAGCTAAATGCCAAGAATTGATGCTTTTGAACTGTGGTGTTGGAGAAAACTGTTCTGAGTCCTGTGGACTGCAAGGAGATCCAACCAGTCCATCCTAAAGGAGACAAGTCCTGGGTGTTCATTGGAAGGACTGATGCTGAAGCTGAAACTCCAATACTTTGGCCACCTCATGCAAAGAGTTAACTCATCGGAAAAGACCTTGATGCTGGAAGGGATTGGGGGCAGGAGGAGAAGGGGACGACAGAGGATGAGATGGCTGGATGGCATCACCGACTCGATGCACATGAGTTTGAGTGAACTCTGGGAGTTGGTGATGCCAACAGGGAGGCCTGGCATACTGCAGTTCATGGGGTTGCAGAGTTGAACACAACTGAGCGACTGAACTGAACTGAACTGAATATGGCTGGATTTTAGGTGAATTTTTTTCCTTCTAAGGAAATCAGTGAGTATTGTTGACTTCTTTTCTTTTCTTTTTTAACCAGAGGCCTGCTATCCCGATCTGTTTTGCAAGCACAGAGTGCTTCTCCAATTTTCACCCATGTTTATGCAGCATTAGTGGCAATTATCAACTCAAAATTTCCACAAATTGGAGAGTTAATCCTCAAAAGATTAATTCTTAATTTTCGAAAAGGCTATCGGAGAAATGATAAGGTATAAGTAATGGACTTGTAAGTAGACTGCTACAGATAACAGACTAATAAACCGTATCAACCGTAGTAATTACATGTCAACCTTAGTAAGCGATGTTGATTTCTATTGATCCAGAAATGGCATGTTTTCACATATACTAATTTTTGTTTTGTAACATTAAAATTACCTTGCATGTTACATATTTTAAGTAGAGTGTATAAGTAAACTGTAGACTCTATAGAAAAATGAAAATTGGTTTTAGTTTATAGATTAACTTCGTCTCTTATTTCCCTTTTCAGCCACTTTGTCTGACAGCTTCAAAATTTGTGGCACATCTTATTAATCAAAATGTGGTAAGTAATTATTTTCAAAATTTGGTGCCATTCAGTGGCATTAGACCACAGGCTTGATGCCACTTCAGAGACAGCTTTGTTTTGACTTACAGTCCTTCAGAAAGTATCTTGAATGATATTTTAATTTTAGAACTATAATAAATGCATTTTTTAATGTAAAGAGGAACCCAGGACAAGTGTTAGTAAATTAATCAAACTCTTAATACTCTGCATGGTTGCTTAACTTACTTACTTTTCCTTCAAAGGCTATAATGTGTTTTTATTTTAAAAGTTACTATTTCTTCTCTTTTCCCTGTACGTAGTGTTCAAGAAAACCTAACAGCTGATATTCTTTAAAAAATGCTTTTTCCCACAACTGCATATATTCGTTTATATTCATATGTATAACTATATGGTATATGTATATACTCATATATTCTTAGAATCATTTTATAAAATATTACGTACTGAATAATTTTAATCTGTTTTAAATGCAAAATTTTATTTTATTATTTAGTTTTTGTGTTTATTTTTTTATTTATCCACTGTTCGAGAGTTTTGATTTGTTAAGTTAGGTTATATGTCAGTCGCTTACTACTGTCTGACTCTTTGCAATCCCATGGACTGTAGCCCACGAGGCTCCTCTGTCCCTGGGATTCTCCAGGCAAGAGTATTGGAGCGGGTTGCCATTCCCTGCTCCAGGGGGAAGTGAAAGTTGCTCAGTCATGTCTGACTCTTTGCGATCCCATGGACTGTACAGTCCATGAAATTCTCCAGGCCAGGATACTGGAGTGGGTAGCCTTTCTCTTCTCCAGGGGATCTTCCCAACCCAGGGACTGAACCCAGGTCTCCTGCATTGCAGGTGGATTCTTTACCAGCTGAGCCACATTTTAAAAATGAAAACAGTAAAATTGCTCTTGTCCATACTCACAGTTTTCCTTCAGATATGTATTATTTTTAAAAATTATATCTATAAATAAGAGAAAGAATTTTGAAGACACACTTAATCTTTCTATAACATTTAATAATATTTTAATTCTTTGCTACATGAAATTCTGGTACTCACTTTAAGAAGCCTTTTAGATTTTAACCTAGTCATATTATTACAATGATAATTTTCTACTTAAGATCACAGAAAGGTAATTTTACATGTCTGTAAACCTGATTTCACAGACTACAAAAGCACAGATATGTTTCTGTTTTTGAATATATGTTATACTTGGAGATATTTTTGGCATTCACATAAACCAGTTAAAATTCTAAGTATTTTTGCATCTTCAAACTGCGGTACAGGGCAGTATTTTCTTGTCCCTATTTTCTTGTTCAACCTTGCCTGTCTTCCCAAAATAAAAGCAATGTGTATTTTTGATATTGTGCTAGTTGTGAAGAGGATATTTTCCTAAGTTGTCTCTCCATCTCAAGTAAGAGTCTAGTTTTTAAAAGGCATATGTATGGTCCTTTAAACACGCTTTGTAAGTCCATTTTCTTTTACAGCAAAGCTTCTCGATGTACTTTTATTCCCTCTCTACTTGGTGGTGTTTATAAAATTTTGAACTTTGACCCTGGCCAGTGTAGAGTGATTTAAATAAAAATAGGAGTATCAAAACTGTCATTGTATGCTATAAACTATAGAAAGAAAATTTCTGAGAAAATTAGTATTCGTGTAATTTAAGAACTATTTGCTAACAGAATTGCTGAGAGAATGAATTGGGAAATGGATATAGAATTGTGATCATGGAGAAGGATATTATAAAAAGAATCATGTTACTTTTCTTCATGTAGTTATGAAAATATCTCAGATTAAAAATTAGTAAATGACTTTAACTTCTATTTTGAGGTTAATTACGACATTTCCCAAAGATAATGTATCTTTCTATATAGAGAGTATAAGAGGGATATTTCTGCTAGAGATAAATCATCTAGTTCTATCCAATGTGGTAAATTAAGATTTTTGGAAAAATCATCAGGAAATTCTTAGCAGATGCATAATGGAAGTGAAAGAAAAATTGTATCCCATATATGGAGTATTTTTATGTACATTATGAAACTTTGCTCATCATATGTATAATATCACTGTAAAAACTAGATATACTAATTTTTAAAATTACCATCAGTAGTAGATTAATACATGTGAAAGCATTTTGTGTGTCTTCTTTCTGTTCAAGGCTCATGAAGTTTTATGCTTAGAAATGCTCACTTTGCTTCTGGAAAGACCAACAGATGACAGTGTTGAAGTAGCTATTGGTTTTCTTAAGGAATGTGGTCTCAAATTAACACAGGTGTCACCAAGAGGGATCAATGGTAAATATATATCCTTGGTTTGAGATTGAGCTTTTGTTTGAGTAGTATTATATGTAGTGCTTATTTTATTTTCTTTGTGTTTAACTTTAGCTATATTTGAACGCCTTCGAAACATTCTCCATGAGTCTGAAATTGACAAAAGGGTTCAATATATGATTGAAGTGATGTTTGCTGTAAGGAAGGATGGATTCAAGGATCACCCTGTTATACTAGAAGGACTTGATTTAGTGGAAGAAGATGATCAGTTCACCCATATGCTTCCTCTGGAAGATGACTATAATCCAGAAGATGTTCTTAGTAAGTCAGGGGTGGGCATTGGGAAGTGACATACAAACAAATGTCCATGTCGAAAATAAACACTAACTTAGTTTGTGTTTATTTATTTTTGAGATGTTTTCAAGATGGATCCTAATTTTATGGAGAATGAAGAGAAGTACAGAGCTATTAAGAAGGGTATGTAGAACTTTAAAAAATAATTTCCTTTTAAAAGAAGAAGTTTACTTAATTGTATGTTACTGATAGAATGGTATAGATCACTCTGACCCCTGCCTATTGAAATCTTTGCTCTGTGAAGCCGTTCTCTTTTCACCGTTTGCCCATGCATTATTTTTCTTTCTAGTGCTTATCCACAGTATTGTTGCTGTGGTTTAGTCTCTAAGTCATGTCAGAATCTTTTGCAACCCTATGGACTATAGCCCACCAGGGAAGTCCTGTCCATGGGATTACTTCATTTTAAATGATTTAACTCATTTTCCTTCTCCTCTTTCTCTGTTTAATTATGCAGCTTTTCAGCTTCATCCCTCTTAAGAAATATCCATGTATTACAATGGCCATTATTTAACCTCCAGTTAAGACTTTAACCTTCCGTTATTTAACCGTCCAGTTAAGAGTTGCTGCTTAAATTGCCACCAATTTAGCATTTGATTAAGTGCTATACTTCATTATTTCTTGAGGGCAGGTTTTTATCTTTCTGATAAAATCAGTCATGGTAGCTTAATATACTTAATGGATAAATTGATTATTATCATTTGTACAGCATTAGTATACCATAAGCACTGTTTGTTTAGATATTGGTTTGTATTTTGTTTCTGCCATTACTAGCTAAGTCACCTAGAGTAAGTTACTTGTTTGATATAAGAGTAAATGTTTGTATAAGGATAAATAAAATACAGTACTTTTTCTTACCACAGAGCATGTATTTAGACTCTGGTACTGGTTTTTTTTTTTAATATGTGTGTCATTATTTTTCTTCTAAAGCTAATATTCAGAGCTACTTACATAATTCTAATATATAATTATTTATATTATTTTACATATTATAATTCTATAATAATTTTATAAGTTTATTTCCTTTGAGTTGTGATTTTACCTAACAAATACAGCTCTGAAAGCTCCTTAGAAGAGAGAACAGAGATGTAGAACTCTGTTATTGCTGCATTCTGTGCTTTAATCATGCTTAGAATGTTGAAGGGGAAGTAAAAGTGTAAGAAGCTTCCCATTTTATACATTATCCTAAAATCTGGTACAAACCAGGGACAGGGGAGCCTTTTGGGCTACTGTCTATGGGGTCGGACAGAGTCGGACACGACTGAAGTGACTTAGCAGTAGCAGTAGCAGGGACATTTCACTGCAATAGCCAGATTCCTTTTTCTCTAATAAATTTAGTTTCCAAACATAGAGAAACTCTTTCAATCTATTTTCTTCTTTTCGTATGAATTTCTTTTTCTATAGCCTCCCTGCTATGCAATCATGCTAAGTCGCTTCAGTTGTGTCTGACTCTATGCGACCCTATGGACAGCAGCCCACCAGGCTCCTCCATCCACAGGATTCTCCAAGCAGGAATACTGGAGTGGGTTGCCATTTCCTTCTCCATAGTCTCCCTAAAAGATACCAATAATTTTGTGGAATTCTTAGTATACCTGATATAGAGGTGTTTTGTTTTTTGTTTTTTTCCTTTTTTTATACTTAGGAATTCCCCATCCATTTCTTTATTAGATTCTTGGCAGTTGGCCAAGAAAGTAGTACTTTTCTTTACTATAGCCATCCTTAAACTCTGTGGTCCCAAGATCCCTTTATACTCTTAAAAATTATTGAGAATTCCAAAGAGCTTTCATTTATGTGGGTTATATCTATTGACATTTACTTACTAGAAATTTAAATGGAGACTATAAAAAAAAATACTAGGTCACTTCAAAATAACAATAATAAATCTAGTACATATTTGTGAAAATTACATGTTTTTATAAAAATAACTATGAACAAAGAAATTTAAGAGAAAGAATGGTATGTTTTAAATATTTTGTGCAGTTTAATGTCTGGCTTAATTGGAAACATTTGAATTCTCATATTGCTTCTGATTTCAGTCTGTTGCAGTAGGCTGTTTTGATTGAAATATAATTTAACCTCACCATATAGTTGGAAAGGGAAGAGTATAGCCTTTTCAGAATTATAATTGTGTATATTTCTGTTTAACGCTATTCCAATTAAATATTTAATAGCTAGTAGTTTCTTAATGATTTAATTGCACTGTGAAACCTGAAATTATATCCATTAATTTTCCTATTTTGTTAACATTCAAATCTGTTGGCCTGTCAGTTTGAATGGATCTTTTACCCAAGCATGATTTTGTAACATATTTCCTCAGTCATTTGGAAAATACTGATGCACCAAGTTATTCACATCATCCAAGTATTAATGTGTTAACGTTATCAAAGTTAAATTGACACATTAATATATTCTCAAAAAATCACATTTATTCATATTACCACCTGTCTTTATCAAAAAAATCTTAATGTTTTGGGAAGCTGTAAGGCTCATAGGAATAGATATGTATTTTCCAGAATTCTGATTTTCTCTTGAAAACTCATTTCATCATTGTGGCAAATATCTGAAAATAACTGTTGGTTATTTTCCTTGAAATAACAGTATTACTTTGTTTATATTTTAGAAAATATGTGGTAAATACCTAATAACTCTAGTTTGTTTGCCAGTCTTTCAAGTAAAAATTAAAAATAGAAGTAATTCATCTTGCACCTCCATCACACAAGTGTTTTTCCGTGAGATAACCATCACCATTGTGTGTTTGTCTTTTAACAGAAGTGCTATATATAAACTTCGTATTTTCTTACTCAAACTACTATAAATGCCGATTCTCAAGGGCTAAGACTTAACACAGTTAATAATTTTATATTTTTTCTTCAAAGGCCTTCTTAAATGAAGCTTTCTTCCGACTACATTAGTGTGGCAGTAAAAAGCACAGTGAGTGCTTGTGCACCTTGATACCTTGATTGTGCTCAGGGTGCAGCAGGTTTTAACTCCTGTTGCTTTTGCGTCTTTATTTCAAATGTCAGCACAGTGAAAAGGCAGATAATATTTTGGTATTACTATGAAAATAGTTTGACCTACAGACCACTTGGCAGGTCTCAGTGATTTCCTCCAGGATTCACAGACCATACTTGGAAACCACTGCTTTATTTACTTAATAAAATCCAGTTGTCATTGCCTAAGTGATTTTAGTAAGTAGATCCTAAAGTGAAGGGATAGGAGAGGATGATGTAAACAGCTAGACAATCCATTTGACCTTCATCCTTTTGTAAAATGTTCTAGAGTCGGCATTTAAAAAAATGACCGCGGCAGGAAGTGGGCACAGCTTTAGTAATTAGCACCTTAGAGTGACCCAGGTGTACTTGTGTTTTAGGTCTTATAGCATTTGGGAAAACAGCAGGAGTGCCGGTCTGCTTCCTGTTGAATACTAAATAGTTTCCCCTTTTAAAGGTCTGTCTGAACTTCATTATGTAATAATAAACTAGACACTGCAGATCATTTCTTGAAGTCACATTGGTTAGAAATATTCTTGAAGAGATTTGTATGTCAGCTAAGGGCTGAATGACAATTCTCCACTTTTGTAAAATGACTTGTTTTTCTAGTATGTGGGTTTCTGCTAACATTATTACGTGTGGCTCCTGATTTATACTATTTACTTAAATATAAGGAAATTAGAATTTTCCTAAAAATTAGTTGGCCCCAAAACTGTATTAAAATCTGTCTGATTATAATAAAAATGCAAAGGGGGATTGTTGGCTAGGTTTGTAAAATCTTTTGTCAGACTGATGGAACCACATACCATTGGGCAAAATATGATTCTAGTTTTTGTCATTTGTTTATTACTGTTAACATGATGATAGGCCTCATGTAGTCTTTTACATCACAATTTGAACAGTTCTGAATGTGAGTTGTATTTTAAGAAATGATAGTCCAATGAAGCCCTTATCTTTCTGGTTTTTTTTCAAAGGTCTTTAGACTTCCATTTCTATTGCACATATTAAAATTCTATCAATTAATTATAATGCTCTACTTAATAGGTATACATTTTAATAAAAATCTCACTACTATTTAAATTTCTTTCACTACCTAAATATGTTAGTCACTCGTGTCCGACTCTTTATGACCCTGTGGATTGTAGCCCTCCAGGCTCCTTTGTCCATGAGATTCTCCAGGCAAGAATACTAGAGTGGGTTGCCATTACCTTCTTCAGGGAATCTTCCCGACCCAGGGATTGAACCTAGGTCTCTCTCATTGCAGGCAGATTCTTTACCATCTTAGCCATCAGGGAGTGAACTCCAAATCATGCATTTTTTTTTCTTCTGTCTTTTTTTTCTTTCAGAAAACTTTCTTAGGCTAAATTCTTGTTTTCTATTGCTCATCTTAGCTTTTTATAATAGACGTATCTTCTTGGTGATGAACTAGTAATATTTTGACTACCTTCTCCATTATGCTAGTTTCTCTTTCTAATTTATCATTCCAGTGCTCCTGCACTTTTGGAAAACTTTCATCTACTTTTTCTTTGTTCTTCTCATCCCTTGCTTATTTCATGGCTGCTTTCTATCTGACAGAAGAATTATACGGATGGTTTTCTCTACTCTAATTAGTTATAATGCTCTCTGAATACCTAGATAATAACATGAGACCTGTGTGGTCATCTTTGTTGGCTGATAAACTCTTACACCACTGTGGGTTGTAGTGAACTGAGAGTTATCTTCCCAGAATGAGATACATTTATATCCCTTGCTCATTCATGTTTTCCTAAACTTAACTTTGTTCTTTTAGAAATTCTTGATGAAGGAGATAGTGACTCAAACACAGACCAAGATGCTGGAAGTAGTGAAGAGGAGGAGGAAGAAGAGGAGGAAGAGGGAGAAGAAGATGAAGAAGGTAAAAGTGTAGCTGCAAATAAAATTGTAAAATATACCCCCAGAATAATCTAATGTAATCCTCTAAACAGTGATTCTTAATCTGTGGAGTATTGGGAGAGATGCTGCTGTTATCTAGTGGGTGAAAGCAAGGACTTATAAACATCCTGTGAGTCACAAGATTGCCCCTCACAGCAGTGTTATCCAGCCCAAAACATCAGCATTGGCAAGGTTGAAAGAGCCTGCTTAAAAGTATGAATCAAGGAAATTCATTTTTTAATACCAGCATAATTTAAATTTATGTTTTATGACTTTGATTATGAACTATGAAAAAGGTGCATTCATGCTGAGTACATGTGATTTATGTTGCTGTGGCGTGAATGTGACAGATGCGAGTGACTAGATATTTGCTCTTCATTTTGGAAAAATAGATTGGGGAAGCCAAAAGCTATATTTGTACCAAAGCAGGCATGATGTCCTTCCTTTTCAGCTTTGATTATATTATTTCATAGGAAAATAAGCTCAGAACTTAACTTTGGTTAAGTCTTCATTAAAACATCAGAATGTATATACACTGGTCACTATTTGCTTATGTTACATATTTGAAAATATTGAAAGTATAACTTTCCCTTCTAAGGCATAATATATTTTAGTTCTGTCTTAGAGTGTAGTAGATCTTCTATAACATAATTTGTAAAAATATGTTTAATTTTTTCCAATGTCTTTTTCATTTAAAATGTCTCCTAACCAAGTTAACATTTAACTTTAGAATTTGTCTTATGTGAAAATAGAGTTCAAATAAAAACTATTAAATCTTTATAAAGTTTTCATGCATTAGATAAGATAAAACTTTAACAAATATTCATATTTGTACTGGACCCATCCAACCTGTCATGATGATCCAGTGTTCTCTGAACTTGAATTTCTATCCATAATTTATAGTTCTTCCAAATTATCAAGATAATTGTTTATAAACATAGAAATAATGTTTTCCCTAATAACAGCTTAAATGTGGCCTGACAGAACTTATTAAAATACTCTAAGATATGGCAAAAGACTAGAAATAGTTATGTTGAACTCTATAAATGTCAATGCTAACTTACACTGTAGAAGAGAATATTATATTAAACTCATAGATTCTAAAAAGATTATGAAAACATTACTATAAAGGGATACATTTTCAGTTCTTCATTTATTTTTATAGTCTTATAATTTTGTTATGTTTAATTTCAGGACAAAAGGTGACTATTCATGACAAAACAGAAATTAATCTAGTCTCATTTCGTCGTACCATTTATCTTGCTATTCAGTCAAGGTAAGATACAGTAGTTCCGTTGATCCTAATTTTTGACAGGGGATGGGCAAGAAGATGGGATTGTTAGAATCTGGTAACAGAAAACTGGATACTGTTGCAGGGATTCTCCAGCTGCTTGCCTCTCCTCCACTATCCCAAGTCCCAGATTATAGATTCTTACTGTTTTTAGGAACCTACAGGAGCAGTTTTTCTTTACTTTTAACTGTTTGCTAATTAAAATTTTTTTAAGTTATGTCATTTCTTATAGTTAAATATCACTAGCAATCTGAAAACATTTCTGTATTACAGAGTTAGCACAGTATTGTGTAGTGGAAGTTTAATGTTTTATTTTTTTCTAATTTACTTTCTAACTCTGGCTCTAAGCAAAGAAACTCTTGTGATATTTGGACACTGATATGTTGTGCAGATGGAAATGAATGTGAATGGAAGTAGGAAATAGACTTAGGAAGGTTTTAAGGACTCTTTGAAATAATATTAAGCAAGAACTGCTATGATGTCATGAAAACAACCTTTTCCCTTTGAAGGCTGTGAGGTTAGTTTTAAAGAGAATAAATGAAAATATTAAATGCTGAGTACATCTGTATTCAATGGGAATCAACCTATTGATTTAGTGGGTACCATGTTTATATTTTACAGTGGAGAAGGAATATTTTCCCTGTTTTGTTTTGTTACTAGGTTTTGTATATTTCCATTTACTATGATGTAATAGCAAAAATGATTCATAAGTAGGAGTCATCTTGTTTTCAGTCTGTCTGAAAAGTTTTTGGCTTAGATTCATCTTCAAAAAGAGAAATGTTAAACAGTAAAACATTAGAAATTTTTTTGCTTTACCCTTATGTGTTTCTTGGCCTTTCACATGATAGAAAAAAACTTAGTATTTTCTTATACAAACTTAAAAGTGGATAATGAAAAATTTTTGTTAAAAGTAGCTATTCTTAGAGTTTTAGAGTTTGACCTTTTGTCCTTTTTTAAGAAATTCGTTGGTAATCAGTTGTAAAGAGCAGATTCATTGTTTTAATATTGCTCTTAACATTAACTTTGAAGAGTCACAGTGGAGCTCTTTGCATGATTATTGTAAAGAAACTTTATTTTTTAGGTGATCTAACCTTGATAATAATAACCTCTGAATCACACAAAAATGTTTGAAAAGCTAAAACACTAGACAAGTGACCGACACTGATATATAGTGCTACCAGTTCTAGTAATAGTACAATAAAAAGTGTCTTATATGTTATTTGTCAAATGTTCTCAGCCCCTAAATGCCTAGTAAAAATAATTTTAGGAAGTAAACACAACTTTGATAAAAAGGTATTTAAAGGACATGGTTGGAAGACTCAGGTAATGGGATTATAAAACATAAAAATGTTATCAAACAAATATTCTAGATGAATAAGTAATATTGTTGGTCATTAAAACAGCTAAAGTGGTTTATTTTTTTTTAAAGCAACAGTACTCAGTAGTAATGATGATTTCAATTAGATACACAAAAAGATTTTTGGTGGAAATTTAAATTGGTGCACTCCTTTTGGAATGCCTTTTGGTAGCATGAATCAACGGCTTAGTTTGATTGCTATTTGACCCTTTTTTTATTATATTTCTTAAGGAAATACATATTGACAGAGAATTATACAGAGAATTGCTCAGTGCAAAAAAGAGAGAGAAAAATCATATTGCTCAATATGAATAATCAAAGTGTTTTCATGTTTAATGCCACTATTAAAAATTAGGTTAATGGAGAATTAGTGGGCAAGTGGTCTGATTTAATGTTAGTTGATAAAACACTAATAATATAGACTATATGGCACCATGCTGATAGCATTACCTTAATTGTATAAGTAGGTGTGCAGGTTCTAGAAATAATACACTAACAATATCAACAGTGATTATTTTGAGAGGAGATTGAATTATTTATACAAACTATTCACTTTTGGAAATCTTGTGAGCAAAACCAAGTTCTGGTGACTGAACTATTTGGGGATTTTATTTTTTAAATTTTCTTTCCTTTTATACTTGTTGACTGACCTCACCAATACTCTGATCTTTTTACTGTTGTGACTCCTTAAACAGTCTTCTTTTATTTATGCAAACACAGTTAACTTTGCTAGTAAAAGTTGAACATTCAGGGTTGCTCTCGGTTTTAAGTGATGTTCCAGTCTGATGTATTACTGGAGTAAGTTTCTTAGACTAGAGACATCAACAAACTATTGAAAACTGGCATTATGTAAAATCTATTTTCTTTACCCTTCCCTCAGTCACTGTTAATTCTGGAATATGTTTGGTGTAAAATAGCAAGCAAAGTTAATAATTTCTTTAATTTTTATATTTAGTGCAACTTCAAAACAATCATGTAGGGAGTCACCAAATACTTTTCAAGTAAAACAAAAACAAGGAAAAGACTGTCATACTTTCTCTTTGACTCTTCACTTACTAGACAAAAGGAAAGTTGTAAAAATTTTCCACGAACTACTTGACTAGTTTTTCAGAAATTACAGGATTTTTTCCCTAAATACTAATTCTGTTTTTTTTTAAATAAAAACTAGAAAATGTCACAATTTTAAAAATACTTTTTGGTATTGCTGCATTATTGAAGTTTATCAACTACAGTTAGCTATTTTAATCTTAGTGCCAGTTATTATTTAATGTTACGTGTTATGAAAACTCTTTCCTGATAGATTTCTTAAAGTTTTTTTTTTTTAATTCCATTCTACCACCCTGAATTATTACCCTTTTGTGCTTGTGAAACCCAGTAATAGAAGCTGAGGATTACTGATGAACTATAACGCTAAATTCATTATCATTATATCAATGGGTGATTATTTTATATTGCTGTTATCAAATGATACTGGCATTATTCCTGAATCAAGTTCACACTGAGTTTGATAATTCTCTAAGCAAAGCATATTGAAGATACTTTTCATGCAATTTATATGAATGTTGTACAAAAATAAATTCTTTTCTTTGTAAGTGATTTTAGTTGTTTACTGATTTTATACTAACTTTTTATATAGTGTAAGAGCCCTATGTTTGGATATGACTCAAAATAACTTGTAAGTGTGGTGATTAAGCTCTGGATGTCATGCTGGGCTCTTGAAACATCTTTTACCTCTTCCTAACTTGGATCAGGGAGAAGTGGAAATATTTAGCAGTATAATAAAGATTTGTCTGTTTTCTATGTCTATGAATTTGTACAGTCTGGACTTTTTATATAAATGGAATTATGTTATATGTGGTCTTTATGTCTCACTTCTTTCACTTAGCATCAGTCAAGGTCCATGTCATAGTATGAATCAGTACTTCATTCTTTGTAGAGTTAAAAACCTTATCTTTTTTATATTTACAATACAGTAATATGAAAATATAGAAGAAAATTTTTAGACAATTATTAGGGTAAGATTCTTATCTATGAAAGAGTGCTACAACTTAAATATGCTGCTATTTTTAACCTAACTATTGTGACCATTTTATCCTTACAGTTTAGATTTTGAAGAATGTGCTCACAAGTTGCTAAAAATGGAGTTTCCTGAGAGTCAAACAGTAAGTTAGTACTTTTTTTCTATTAGGAAATATATATGTGTTATAAAATATATATATGTGTGTTATAAAAATGTTTAAGAAAGTTAATAGGTTTCATGAAATGAATCAGTAACTCAGTGCTTCATATATGCTGCTCATTCCAGTGATTTAAATCAACTGCTTATTTGAGGTGTGAGAAAAGGAGGAAGTTTCTCTGAACCACCACACTTTACACAAGTTTCTGAGTGGTTGCCTATAAATCAGATGGTGCCTTAAATACAATAGGAAGTTGGTTCTTTAGTAAAGTACCTGGTCTGTCTACTTTATGCAGTAAAGCATTCTTTTGTCATAGAAGCTGTAAAGATCACCATACTTGTTGTTACATTACTTGAATTAGATATAGATGAACCTGTTCCATTTTTTTTCATTCATTAATTCATTTAACAAAACATATTCAGCATATATGGAGAAAGAAATGGCAACACACTGTGTATTCTTGCCTAGGAAATCCCATTGACAGAGTCTGAGCCTGGTGGGCTACAATCCATGGAGTTGAAATGAGTCGGACATGACTTAGCAGCTGAGCACAGTCAGCATATACTATATGTCAGGCATTCTGTAAGGTGTCAGGGATTCAGGTATCCATAAAGTACATTTTAGCCCCCTCTTAGCCCATGGGACTCATAGTCTTATAACTCAGTACATATACTTAACTGTTCAAACTATCATGGAACCCTAATACCAAGAATAATAAAGGTTAGATTGAAAAGGTTATCTTTTTTTTTTTTTCTCCTAATTCTTTCCTTATGTATATTCCTCCCTGCCTGTCTGTATTTTGGACGCTTGAAATTTGAAGCAGAGTCTTTCAGGGTTTGGTTTTTCACATCTTAATGTACATGTAGTAGACTCAGCACAGGTCCATAGTGAATGTATCAGCTCTAATAGGCTGTTTGATTTCTGGTTCTTCTAAAAGATCTTGACTGAGCTAAGTTAACATTACGTGGAAGTCCTTTGACTTAAGGCCTTAAATATGTTCTGTTACAGGGATTGGCATGTGGCCCAGGACCACTGCCCATTTTTGTTAATAAAGTTTTATTGGAGTGCAGCCTTACACCATTGGTTGATGTATTGTGTGTGATTGATTTTGCCCTATAGCAGCAGAATTGACTAGTTGCGGCAGAGAATATACGGCCACTAATAGCCTGATATACTTGCTGTCTGGTCTTTTCCAGAAAGAGCGTCCCAATCTTTGTTTAAGAATGTAGATTAGTTCTTGATATTAGTTCTATGGAATTTTGAGATTATTCTTTGCAAATTAAAAAATATATTTTTCCCTCTTAAAATTTATTTACTGATATATGAATAATAGTGTATTTTTATGTATTATGGGTATACTCGATATTTTGTCATTGGAAGGGAATAAATTAACCTTTAAAATTATAAGTGAAACTAAAGTTATGATATGATCTTGTCACATTATTTGCTGAATATAATTGTTATTAAAAATGTTATTAATCCAGAGGATAGTTGTTGTAGAACTTAATGTCACTATTTTTTTCCCTTGAAACCACAGACCAGAATATTTATTTTTCCCTCATATCTGAAGGATTATTTGCTAGATAAGATCATTCTTGCTAGAAATTTATTTTTTTTACTTCATGTCAAATATGGCTTTTCACTCTCTTCTGGCCTGTAGCATTTGTCCTGAGAACTTCAACATACTTTGATAACATTTGGAAGAGTATCTTAGTGCGTCTGTTTTCATGCACTCAAAAGAATCTCCTAAAGTCACTATGATATTTAATTAAAATGTTAAAATATTTAATTATTTTATGCCACAGGGAATAACTCTTATAATTGCATTTAGTCTCAGAAAGAAAGTAATTTGTTTTGCATGTTGTGCTGACTTTATTAGCAATGCTATCAGCGTATTACCATGTTATATTGTTTAAAACCTGATTAAGTGTTAGGTTATTGTAAGATACAGTATTGGTAGAAGTTGAAAATGCATTTTAATATATTGAATTAATGTCATGTGGCAGAACTCAGAAAAGGTTATTTAGATTTTCTGGTACTATTTTGTAATTTTGACAAAGTACATCTTTTCAGAACTTAAACATTTATAAACATTTTAATTGAGGCAACTTGTGACTGACGTTTAAAAAATAATAATCTAACAGTATAATTACATCTAAAAATAACCTTGTATTGTGAAGAGAAGCCTTTCATTAGATAGTTTTATAAGTAGATTATCAGCTTCTCGAATAACACTGCCCAATAGAACATTTTGCATTGATGAAAATATTCATATTCTTCCCTTTTTAGTACAGTGGCCACTTTACTGGTCACATGTGGCTTCTGAGTACTTAAAATGTGACGTATGACTAAGAAACTAAAATTTGAATTTTACATAATATTGAATAATTTTAAATTTAAATAGCTATGTATTGCTAGGGGCCAGAACACTGGACAGCACAGTTGTAAAGTGTTCAGTGCTTCTTCAGGGTCTCCCTTCCTTCTTGCTCATGGATCAGTCAGTTCAGTTCAATTCAGTCGCTCAGTCGTGTCTTGTCTGACTGTGACACCATGGATTGCAGCGTGCCAGGCCTCCCGGTCCGTCACCAACTCCCAGAGCTTGCTCAAACTCATGTCCAGTGATGCCATTCAACCATCTCATCTTCTGTCATCCCCTTCTCCTCCTGCCTTCAATCTTTCCCAGCATCAGGGTCTTTTCCAAAGAGTCAGTTCTCTGCATCAGGTGGCCAAAGTATTGGAGTTTCAGCTTCAACATCAGTTCTTCCAGTGAACACTCAGGACTGATTTCCTTCAGGACTGACTGGTTGGACCTCCTTGCAGTCCATGGGACTCTCAAGAGTCTTCTCCAATACCACAGTTCAAAAGCATCAGTTCTTTGGCGCTCAACTTTCTTTATAGTCCAACTCTCACATCCATACATCACTACTGGAAAAACTATAGCTTCGACTAGATGGAGCTTTGTCAGAAAAATAATGTCTCTGCTTTTTAACATGCTGTCTAGGTTGATCATAGCTTTTCTTCCAAGGAGCAAGTGTCTTTTAATTTCATGGCTGCAATCATCATCTGCAGTGATTTTGGAGCCCAAGAAAATAAAGTCTGTCACTGTTTCCATTGTTTCCCCAACTATTTACCACGAAGTGATGGGACCAGATGCCACGATCTTAGTTTTCTGAATGTTGAGCTTTAAGCCAGCTTTTTCACTCTCGTCTTTCACTTTCATCAAGAGGCTCTTTAGTTCATCAATTTCACCATAAGGGTGGTGCCATCTGGATGTCATCTGGATGATGTCATCTGATGGTGCACATGGAAATTTCCAGTAAATGCATATTGGCCTAATTTTTTAAAATATATATAACATATATTATATATAATATATATAATAATTGCATATTAATAGATTGTATCTCATGTTATCAGAGAACAAAAGTGTCAGAATTCCTAATTGAAGATATAAAGGTAAAAAATAAAAGTGAACTGAAAGAGTATATAGTATATTTTATAGGCTTGCTTTGTGTTTATAGAACATGAATACATTACAGTTAATGTATTTATAAAAAACTACTTTTAAACTTTCTGATAAGAAATGTTTTGTAGAAAAAGATCTTTAGTCAGTTTAGCAGTACTTAGAGTTAGGGTTAGGATTATTCTCTTCATTTTGTCTCCATTGATTTGTCCATATTTCTGGAGTTTCTTGATCTGTGAAATTGCTGTAATTGATACATATTTATTAGGATTATTTCAGGAATTAAATAATATTTATTCATTATAAGTAATTTGTGATGTTGGTATTTCCCGATCTTGGATTAACTCTTGCATTTCATAGTTCAACAGAATTTTTACAAAGGAGTTTTCAAGACACAGGAATAACTGATTGGATTGTGTGTGGAAAGAGCAGTTATGGAATGATTCCATCTATTTATTTAGTTTCATCTGTGGACAGATTTATATGAGTAACATTTATTTTGAGGCTAAAAATCTTAGCCACAAAGGTCTTTTTTGTTGTTGTTCTTTTAAATATATTTTCTTATCAACAAGGCAGTCATTATGTTAGCATTGAAGTTGTGCCTATTGTATGCTCTGTAAAGACTCACCACGTTTTGCCTTTTCCATACTAACAAAATATATTCTTGATAACTCAGTTTAAATGTTGTATTGGTGGTCTGTATTTAAAAGATTTCTGTATAGAATCTTTTAGAATATGATATATTTAGTTTCTTTTTGTTGATGTATCTGTTTCCTTTACTAGGTTTTCTTGAAGTGGCTCATACTTATATGAGTTTAGAATTTTATAAGCAATCTAATTAGCATAAATGACATGGAATTTCTGTTAGCCAAGCAGAAGACTTCAAAAAACTATAGTCTTGACATAGATGGAATTTTTTGTTTTGTCTTCATAACTCAACTTCACAAAGTTTTATGTTTTTAAAACCTTATTTAAAAATTCAGGCTATCTTTGTCATATTGATAAATTATCACACAGCATGGATTCATTGTGTTTTGAATCATTAATGTAATTTTTTTCCAAACAGAAAGAACTCTGCAACATGATACTTGATTGCTGTGCCCAACAAAGGACATATGAGAAATTTTTTGGCTTATTAGCTGGGGTGAGTTCCGACCTCATTTTTCATGTTGGATTTTGATGAAATCACAAGGGTAATTCTGAACATGAGTATTGTGAATTAATGTGTCTGCTTTGTTGCCTGGTCTAATGTACTAACATATCTTTGCTGAAAGCAAATCATTCTTCCCTTCCACAGTTTTCCCAATCTCTGTAGCTTCCTCCCTTCCCACTTCCTGTTTGTAGTTCTTTGATATTACATATCATCCTTCCAGAACTTTGAGGCATTCCACATGCTTTGTAGCAGTTTCCCAAAGAGAACAATTAAATGCTGTCTTTTCAAAATTTCACAGCAGTTTCTGGTCAAGTACATGTTCAGACAACATAAATAAAGCATGAGCTAAAATAATTTTTTGAATCCAAGCTTAACCCATAGAGAAGTGTATTTATTTATCTTATATAAATGTGTGTATCTGTGGTCAGCCATGTGTATAACTTTGTTTTAGCATATAAATCCCAGGGGTGGTATAAATTAACTTCTTTTTTAAGCATCCCATTATACAACAAAGAAGATTGATATGATATACAAATATTTATTAACTTTTGATTGAATAAAATTAGGGTTTAATATGGTGTTGATATTTTTATTTTTAATTTATTAGCGATTTTGCATGCTAAAAAAAGAATACATGGAATCCTTTGAAAGTATATTCAAAGAACAATATGATACCATCCATCGCTTGGAAACAAACAAATTGAGAAATGTTGCTAAGATGTTTGCTCACCTTTTATACACTGATTCACTTCCATGGAGCGTAAGTAGATGAGTCAATATTTGTACTTCTTTCCTAATCCCCTGTTATTCTGAAATAAATATTATTAAGTATAACATAGCCATACTTTTCCAGTGTAGGCAGTGTACTTTAAAATGACACGTGGAGCAAAGGTCCACTATAATGGCACTCTTTGAGGTTATATTCATATAACGTGGAATCAAGAAGCTAACTTAGTGAATGGATGTAAGAAATAACATTTTGAATGATATTAATAGTCTAAACGTCGCCATGTTTTTTGAAGGCGATACCTAGGACTGTTTTCAGAACACACATAGTTTTTATCTTCTCTGTGTGCATCCATATGTGTGCACACTCTTACCCATGTACAGCAGAGTTTGGTGGCACATGATCTTCTGAGTTGCTGCCTGTTTCCTGATGGAGTAACTGCCAGACGTTCCTCTGGTAAGGACATGAGAGAAATGACTGTTCTGGCAGGATGTATTTTTCTTAGGCAACACTGAAGTTGGATAAGTGTTTGGGAGGAGTTCCTGTAGTCATAGTTAGAACAGGGAAAGATACTCTCGACGGGGAAATGTAGACTGGGCTGGAATTTGAACTGCATTCCTTAAGCTGCTACTTAATTGTACAACTGCTGTTCATTCAACAACCATTTGTTTAGTCACCAACTCTGTGCCCAGAAAGAGACACTGGGCTTCCAAAATGAATTATATATGGTCCCTGCTTTCAAGGAATTTAATACCATATAACAGAAGAGGTAAGATGCCCATGGTAATAATACAGAATAAAAGTGGTAGATTAGGTTGAAGGAATTGAAAAATTCGAAAGAAATTATATCCAAGAAGAAAGAGGATCATATTGTAGAATACCACAACCCAATGGTAGAATGAAACAACATTGTTGAGCTTATAAACACTGGATAGATTTTTGTAATACTTTAAGTACTAAGTGTGTCCCACTACTTTAATGGGCATTTATAAGGTAACCCAACAGGCTATTAAACTTTTTTACTTTGCTTTTTTCTTGCTTCTCTGGGAAAATGAAACCGAAGTTTTAAACAATTGAAATAGTAAGCTCCTGAAACACATGATTCATTAAAAACTGGAGGTTGCTTTTACTTTTTTTCACTCTAAAATCTCTCTCTATGAGCTTCAGTTTTTAAGCCCTAGTCTTACTATTCAGAACAAGCCATCATTCTTGGTCTTTACCCTTCTCACGTGTTGTATGCACTGGACATACAATATGATAACATCCGTTTTGATAACTAGGTTTTAGGAGCTAGTAATCTTAGCATTATATGCTAAAGACAATATTCCTCCCTTCTATAAAGAGCATATTACTCAGGAAAGAGAATGAACCTTTTAATTCTGTAGCATCTTAACATTTTGAAAATTTGTATAGAAAAGCAGTCTTAAACTTTCCCAGGTACTAATGTGTATCAGCATAATGGAAGATATTTACAGATGATTCTTATTGAAGAGAACAAATCATAATTTCAGGGGTCACTGAAAGTTAGAGATATTGGTCACTTTGTCTTACCATTTGAATACCAAAATAATAATGTCTTTTCCTAATTGTAATTTTCAGGTTCTTGAATGTATAAAACTGAGTGAAGAAACCACTACATCATCCAGTAGAATTTTTGTGAAAATATTTTTCCAAGAACTGTGTGAATACATGGGTCTTCCTAAACTTAATGCAAGATTAAAGGATGAGTAAGTTTACTATTAAATTTTAAACACTTTTTATTCTTACTTTTATTCTCCTACTTTAGCAACCGTAAGTCCACTCTTAGTTGTAAAAATATGTGTTAAGTCCTTAGGACATTCTTTATCTATTAGTCACTCCTCTTGACTCTCATGTTCTTTGTGACAGGGGACAACATGAAACTTTTAATGGTCATTTAGTTCGAGTAGAGAAAATGCAGATTTCATGCCTCTTTTACTTTAGTTAGAACATGCAAAATTATTTTTCCCATGCTGACTGGAATTTTCTAGTAATGAGTATTTGTAGTTTTATTTCATTTTTACCCTAAGGTTGAGGCTTAAAATGATAATGTTGTATTATCAGGGGATAATTGTAAACATACACTGGTGAAGGTCAGTCCTATAAGTCATGTAACTGTTTAGATTATTATGCTGAGCTCAGGCTTTGTTCCAGGACTATTTTGTAATCCCTATCCCAGCTCTCTTTCTTTGCAGGTATTCAGATTGCCCATTACCACTTGCATTGACTTCTACTCCATTCACATTCCTGAAATCCTTTCAAAGTATTCTCAGTGATCATCTGCCAAATCCCTAGTCTTGCACAGTCCTCATGCCCCTTGACCTCTTGGTCTCACTTACACTATTGACCGCTTGCTCACTGACTCCTCACTGTGTTCTCACTCTGCCTTGCTCCTCCCGGTCTCTCTTCTTCAGCCTGCCTCGCTTATGTTCGCCAGAGGTCTGTCCTGACTTCTACATGCTCTGGGCCAATCCATTTGCTTCTCTTAGCTTCATATACTTACTTGTTGGTCCTGTTTGCTTGCCAGGCCCTGGGACTCCTTCTCCAGCAGGATGCATTCTGGCTGCTCAAACATTGCCCAGCTTATTAAGCAATAATAGTAAGCTGATTCATGCCCCCTTACCTCTGTTTCCAGAACTGGGAATTCCTTCTCCTGTTCTGTCCAGCAAACTCTTAATCACTCTTCCTATATTGTCACCTTTTCCTGTGAAAGATGGTGTTTTCTAACTGCTGCTTAGTCCACTGAGTGTGTCGCTCAAAGCCACGATACTGCCTTTTTTCTGTTCGTTCCCCTCCCAAGAAATATCGATTCCATACAGTCTTCACCCTTGATTTCTCTTGATTGCTTTTCCCCTTCTGCCAGTGCCTTGCACAGTACCGTGTAAACATGCATGTGTGTATGTACAACAAAAGAGGGCTTTTTTTTTTTTTTCTTTTCTGTACATACACTCAAATATAAATACACATATGTATCCATAGATTTATATGTGTTATATATCTATTCTGACCGTATATGAAAGTTTTTTTTAAAAAACCTCCTCTCATTAATTATGGAAATCAATTTAATTTCTTTATTTTGGGCTGCACCTCGTGGCTTGCGTGATGTGATCTTAGTTCCCCTATCAGGAATTGAACTGGGGCCCGTGGCAGTGAAAGTACTGAGTCCTAACCAGTGGACCATCAGGGAAATTCCTGGAAGTCAGTTTTAGTTAACTGTCACTTGACCCTACTCATGTCATTAGATAGCATGCAGCCTGACCTAATCAGTGATTTTTAAATCACTTGGTTATATTTCATTTACTAATTTAATGTATAGAAATTCTGAAAATGACTGTATGAGGATTTTGCCTTTTTATCTCCAAGCATTCTGTTCTCTTTTGTTCATTTTCTTTTTCAGAACTCTACAGCCATTCTTTGAAGGATTATTACCCCGAGATAACCCAAGAAACACTCGATTTGCCATCAATTTCTTTACTTCTATTGGTCTTGGAGGTTTAACGTAAGAATTATTATCAGAGTTTTATTCAACTTAAACTTACCTCACAGTTCCTTCGAGGCAGAATCTAACAGTGGGTTGTGTTTTTAATTAGGGATGAATTGCGTGAGCATCTCAAAAATACACCAAAGGTCATTGTGGCACAAAAACCAGATGTTGAGCCAAGTAAATCCTCCTCCTCTTCAAGCTCTTCCGAGTCCTCCTCCTCAGAGTCTGACTCCTCTGCCTCTGATTCAGACAGCAGTGACAGCAGCTCAGAGTCTTCTAGTGAGGAGAGCGATTCTTCATCCAGCAGTAGCCGGAGCTCAGCCTCAGGTACTGAACCTCATTTATAATTCACCATGCTCTTTTCTAACAAGTATATTGCTGGTGGTGTCTATAAGCGAAGAGAGAATTTGATTGCTTATTTTAGAGTTCACTTGTTTAAAAGCCACAATTAATAATATAAATGATCATCTATCACTGTTGCAGTCTATACTGAATTCAGTATTTATAGTGTTAGGATTATCTTTTGGAATCCTCTTCCTCACAATGAAGGTACTCTGTTGGCAAATATTTGTTTGAGTGCTGACTGAAATGCCTTTCATAATGTCTGTCATCTGCTTTCCAGGAGCTTTCCTGATGGTTGTATTCTAAAGAAATTTTAATTTTTTAGTATTAACAGTGAAGCCCTTATGTAGTAATTGACACACACCACAGTGCATGTCTTATGTCATTCAGTTCTCTAAATTTTCATAAACCATATCCATGTATCCAGGACCCAGAGCAAGAGCAGCCAGTACCCCAGAAGCCTTCCCTTGTTCTCTCCCCTGCTTAGTACCACTTCTCCCATCCATTGGCTCATGGCAGCTCCTGTTCTGATTTGTAATTCTCTAAATTAGTTTTGCCTGTTTTTAACTTTGGATTTATGTAGTATGAACTCCTTTGTGTCTGGCTTATCTTTCAGTTTTATGTATGTGAGATGCAGCCATACCATTGCGTTTAGTTATTTTTCATTCATTCTCATTGCTGTATAGTTTTTCAGTGTGTATAAGTATTTCATAGTGTACTTAACTTTTATCCTTTTTACTCAATGGAAATTTAAGTTTATAGATAGTGTTTTCATGAATGCTACGATACATACCTTTTAGTGACATATGTGTCTATGTGTATGCACATTTCTGTCGGATATGTTCCTAGAGGTGGAATCCCTGGGTTGTAGGGTCTGTGCAGATACTGCTGAACAGCTTTCCAAGTGGTTATTACAGTTTATATTCCCACCAGCCATGGATGGGGCGTCCCCAGTGGCTCAGCAGTAAAGAATTTACGTGCAGTGCAGGAGCTGCAGAAGATGAGTTTGATCCCTGGGTTGGGAAGATCCCCTGGAGGAGGACATGGCAACCCACTCCAGTATTCTTGCCTGGAGAATCCCAGATACAGAGGAGCCTGGCAGGCTACAGTCTATAGGGTCAAAAAGAATCGGACACAACTGAAGCAGCTTAACATGCAGGCAGCCATGTGTGAGAATTATAGTAGCTCCCATCTTCACTAACGTTTTAGCCATCATTTTCATTTTAGCCATTTTGGTGGGTATGCAGTGGCATTGCATTGTGACTTTAATTTGCATTTCCTTGATCACTAGTGAGGCTGAGCATCATTTTGTGTCTTGTTGGCCATTTGAATATTTTCCTTTTGTTAAGTGGCTGTTCCAAGCTTTTTCTCTCCCCCCACCCTTTTAAAATTATGTTGTCTTTTCTGTTTATTTATAAGTGCCTTTGTATTTTGGATATGTCTCTTTTGTCACATGTATATATTGCAAATAACTAGCCCTGTTCTTGTCTCTTAAGCCCTGCGAGGCAACCAGAGCTCTACGGGTTTCTGCCCTCAGCAGCAGCCCTGAATCATCAGATGCTTGCAGGAAGAAGGTGACATCAGCTCACCTCTCTGTGGTTCTGCCTTCTCTTGAATCTTGGCCCTTCTAATCCCCCTTTTGTTTTTGCCAGCTCACTGGTGTCTTCTTTACTTTTTATTTTAAAATAATATTTGACTTATAAGAAGGTTACAAAAATAGTACAGAGAATTTCCATATAGCTTTCACCCAATTTTCCCTAATGTTAGTATCTTCCATAGTTATAGTTTAGTTATCAAGATCAGGAAATTATCATTGGGAAAAGACTGAATTTCACCAGTTTTTCCACTGATGTCCCTTTTCTTGTTCAGGATCCTTCTTGCATTTAATTGTGTTTCTCTTTAGCCTTCTACATAACCTACAATAGCTTCTCTCAGGTTTTCATTGGTTTGAACGGCTTTGACCCTTTTTAAGTCTTTGGTCACTTACTGTGCACAGTGTCACTCAGTATGAATATCTTTCTGATATTTTCTCATGATTAGAAGGAGATTATTCATTTTTGGCCAGGATACCATACAGATGATGTGTTATTCTTATTGTCCCTTACTGAGGAGTTGATAATATTGTTATGTCTTATAGGTGATATTAACTTTAATCACTTGTTTATGGTGGTATCTGCTGGATTTTTTTATGGAACCTGTTTTTCTCTATAAATTACTGTTCAGTTCAGTCGCTCAGTTGTGCCCGACTCTTTGCGACCCCATGAACTGCAGCACGCCAGGTCTCGCTGTCCATCACCGACTCCCGGAGTTCACTCAGACTCACGCCCATCGAGTCAGCGATGCCATCCAGCTATCTCATCCTCTGTCGTCCCTTCTCCTCCTGCCCCCGATCCCTCCCAGCATCAGAGTCTTTTCCAATGGGTCAATTCTTTGCATGAGGTGGCCAAAGTACTGGAGTTTCAGCTTTAGCATCATTCCTTCCAAATAAATCCCAGAGCTGATCTCCTTCAGGATGGACTGGTTGGATCTCCTTGCAGTCCAAGGGACTCTCAAGAGCATTATAGGACGATAATTGAGTACTGTGTGGGTCTCTTCTTTGTCCTCTTTTAGTCTTCTGTTTTTGCACCCATCTTTGGATCTTATCTGCAGCACTTGTTACTATCGTGTTTGCCAAATGGTGGTTTTTCTATTTTTCTCTTTTTCTATATTTAATAATGAAATTTCCCTTGTAAGAAAGAGTTGTGCCCCCTGCATTTATTTATGAATAGTGTTACATATATCAGTGTAGACTTATGGATATTTATCTTATTCTGTGGGTTAAAGTCCAGTGCTTTATTTATCTTCAGATCATTTTTGCTTTGGCAATTAGAAGTTCCTTCAAGTTGACTCCTGTGTTCTTTTGACACACTCCCATCCTTTTTTTTTTTGAGCGAAGACTTCCTTCCTTATAGCATCTCAAATTGTTTCAGATCTTTAGTGCCTTTAAATAGCAGATGTTAAGCTTTTATCAGGCATTTCTAGTAGTTTTCAGCAACACTACTAGTCTTTCACAATCTTCTTCCTTGGAAGAGGAAGTGCTATAGTAAAGTATTTTTTCAAATATGCCATTTTCTAAAAAGGTCTATGTTGTTTTCCCCAGGGCCAACTCTGCCTTCTTTCACCATAATATCTTAATTTAAATAAAAGAGAGTCTGATTGCTCAAAATGCATGTCATTTCTTGTTTTTTTAGTGTGTATTTCAGAGAGGCAGCACTTTTCTTCACAGCCTTTTTATAGTAGGTTTGTCAGGCCAGTCTTTACACACTTGTTTCTCTTTAGAGTGTTTTACCTACTATGTGGCATCCAGAATTAGGGGACTCCGTGATTTATATTGTTAGAGCAAGACTCTGTTTACTCACGGGAAGTTTTATTCTTAAGTTGAAATGTACTAGCATTGTTCATTTACCATTCACCTCTAAAGAATTTATTTCATGGTATCTGTTTTGAGAACAGATGATAACACAGCATGAACTGCTGCAGTAAGGAAGCTTGCCGATTCAAAATTAATTTGCCTCATCATACAATTTCAGTAGAGAGCTTTCAGTTTTATTAATAACACATTAAATAGCATAAAAGCAATATGAACTTATCCCAGATTAGAAAATTGTAAAGCAAATACCAAAGAGAGAGGAAAGTGCATATTATTGTCGGGCTCGGTTGTGGTGTCAGGAAGCACCAAGTGTGGGATACAGAAAGGTCAGAGAGGCGTTGATTCTGCACAGAGCCAGATGGTTTCTGCTTGGGTAGCTGTAGTTTAGCTGAACTGCTTGATAGGAACCAGAGAAACTGGTCCTTTGTGGCAAACCAGCACTCGTGGGTTTGCCATGGGTAGGCATTTGGCAGGAGAAATCGACGCTGGCACATTTGAGTGGAGGTAGGACAAAGATAGGCAGCTTTCCAACTCTGACAGACACTGTGGTCATCTCAGTGCTTTTGATTACGTACCGAAAGCAGATAACACAAGGTGGTTAAGTGTGTTTTATAGCCTAAAATGGGTAAGATATTTCATTCTAAGTAATATTTATATTTGTGGACAAACCAATAAAAGAAAAGTTTTGAGGCCTTAGAAGAGTTTTCTTAGCAATCAAGCCTTTGTGGCTCTCATAAAGCCTGTGATTAGATTTCAACATAGCTTCTCTTTGCATAGTTACTACTTCTCTGGTAGCAGGACTGCTATTTTTGTAGACAGAGGTTTGTATTTGAAATATATGTATTCCTGTTTTTACACAAACCCAGTCATCCCATTCAACCCACCTTTTAGGAAGTGATGTTCCTGGCATGTAAGATCATTGTATTTTAATTATGTATCATCTCTGACATTCTATTTCATATGACATGATACATATGGGCTGAAATTTATGTTTTGGATAAAATTTGTAAGTGGAAATGTACCACTTTAGTCACATCATTAAAACTTTTACATTTGCTGTATACCTTATTTAAAACATTTGTTTAAGGATCAAAGCAGTTACTTCAGTAACTAATATATTGTATACTCTTAAAAATTATATTTTTTGTATACTATTCTGTCACCAGATTTTGCATTCAGTCAATTTGACTCTTTATCCGGTTTGTCTGAATTAGTAAACAAATCTATAATGTATAAATAAATATGAAATTTTTTTCAGTTGTGAAATTAAAATTAAAATATAAGCTAACTAACTATATTTCATTTTACACATGCAGCTAAAAATGTAAGAAAGAAGGGGCATGGAAACCACAGAAGTAAAGAAGTAGAGAAATTGATCAGGAAACAAGAAATGAATGATAGAAAACAAGAGGAAAGGAGGCCAGAGCATCGGCACCAGGAGACAAGGACTGAGAGAGAAAGGAGGTCAGAGAAACCTAGAGAGAGAGATTCAAGAGGCTCTGGGACAAGATACTCTTCAGACAGAGGGGCTCTTTCCGAGAGGAACAGCTACGGCAGGGCTTTGCATGACAGAGACCAGGAAGCTCGCGTGGATTTGGAACATCAGCAAGGAGATCCCAGAAAGAAAAGAGAGAGAAGGAATTCTTTCTCTGAAAATGAGCACAGACATCGCAATAGGGACAGCGAGAATTTTCGAAGGAGGGATAGATCCAAGTCAAGAGAAAAAAATAAACATTCAGATTCTAGAAGCGATGAAGATCGGTATCAGAACGGTGCTGAGAGGCAATGGGAAAAATCTAGCCGATACTCTGAACAATCTGGAGAATCAAAGAAAAGTCAGGACCGGCGAAGAGAAAAGTCTCCAACAAAGCAAAAAAAATAATTCTGCAAAATCACAGAAACTGAACATGCCTTATATTCAGTTGAAACAAATTATTTTTTACGTCTATTGACAAACTTTGTAGAGAATTATTGTATAAAGTACTGGTTTGTATTTGTACATTTAAAAATGTTTTCATTTTAATATGTTTTATAACTGATACATGTCAAGGCCTTCTACAAAAAAATTATTTGAGAAGTTTCACCAGAGAGGGTTATAATTCTTGCCTATATTTTGTTAATAAAACAATCAAATGCTCATTGAATTGATGATTTTTTTATCAATAATTTTTTTCTGATAATGTTTCTGATTGTTTATAGGATTATTATAATGGATCGTTAGTGACTTTTTATTTGTAACTGAAGACCAAAATAGATGAACCTTTTTAAGGTTTTTGCTTCGTTAATGAGATACTATAAACTTTTCTTAGGAGTCTTGCTTTTTTTAAAGTAGAGGAATTATTTTAAGTTTTATTTTATGTTTTTAACAAAATATGTGTGTATAATTTTTTTTCAGAAGTGTTTCAGTGAAGCTAGGTGTATGTTATTCTTTAAACAGATACACAGCTATCTTATTTAATAATTAGGACTTCTCTCGATAACATTTCTTTCTGGACTGTTAGGTTAACTTTTAATTGAAATTCTTTGTGATTAGTGCTTTTTCTCAGCCTTGAAGTTCTATCACTGTTGGTAAGTTACTATGTATTTAAGTTTTAATGTGGATTAATAGGTTATTGGAAAACATGCAATCATAAGAAATATAGGCAAGACCAACTGTGAAATAATTTTAGTTTTTTTATAAGAATTTTAAGGGTTGCTATCCTTGTAACTCTCACCAGTTACTATGTGACCATATTATTTATTACTTTTGAAATAAAATATTCCCTCTGAAATTTTAGATTTGCTGACATTAAATCGCATTTACTAAATAAGCTATTTGTACTTGCTCACCTTAAGAGTACATAAAATCAATTATAGCCAGTGTCCAGATTCAAGAGTAATCTTAAACCATTTTAAAAAGTCAAGCCATTTTAAAGTTTGGCTTTTGGGCATACTCTGATTTATTTAAGAACTTGAGTATAGGGCTTCCCTGGTGGCTCAGTGGCAAAGAATCCGCCTGCCAATGCAGAAGATACGGGTTTGGTCCCTGGTCCAGGAAGGTCTCACATGCCACAGAGCAATTAAGCCCGTGTTCTGGAGCCCACAACTGTGGAGCCAGAGTGGCAACGACTGCAGCTACTGCAGCCTGCGTGCCTAGAGCCTGTGCTCCACCATGCTCGAAGCCACTGCGGCTAGCAGCCACGCACCACGACTAGAGACAAGCCTGTGCAGCATCCAAGACCCAGCACAGCCAAAACAAATAAAATTCCATATTTTTTAAAAAATGAGCATAAGTGTAATAAAGTCCATGTCGATAAAGGCATACTATGGTCTCTTCCTCTTCTCCTCCTGTCCCCCAAGTATTAATTGAATATGGCAGTTTAGAAAAATTAACTGTGGTGGTTAGAAGGTGGTAAGTTGTGATTAGACCATCATAGATGTACATTTCACAGAACTGTGAAACTCAGCAAATAGGATTTAAGGAACATACAGGCTGTAAGCCCTAAGGGAAATAAATGAGTTAATTCTTTTAACTTTATTATCTAATTATTATCTAATTAACATTCATCTTTAGAGGTGTTAACAAGGAAAATGTTAACATTTTATTTTCTCAACATTATTTCATAATTTCTAAATGTAAAAATGGGAAACCATTCTTTTTATTGAGTACTTTAGATGTTAAAGTAGTTTTTTTTTAATGTAACTTTTATTGAACTTGTGTGTTGCCAAGTCTGTTCTAGGAATCAGAGATAAAACCATGAAGAAAACAAAGTCTCAACTCTTAGATAGTATGGTTGGGAAAGAGACCGGTGAAAGACAAAGAACAAAGATATGTAAGTGTACCCAGTGGTAATAAATGCTATGAAGAAAAAAGGAAAGGAGAAAGTGTGATAATGGGGTGGGGTTAGAGGGTGATGATTCTACCTAGGGAGGTCGGAGAAGATCTCTCAGAAGGTGACATTTAACTGAGGCAGAAGGAACTGCTTAGGCATAGATGTTTATTTATAATAAATATTGCCTGGAAATTTTTGTTAACATTTCCTATTCTACTTAGTTCNGCCCCTCTGGGAAAGGGATTCCCCAGGCGAGAGTACTGGAGTGGCTTGCTGTGCCCTTCTCCAGGGCATCTTCCCGAACCAAGGATCAAATCTTTGTCTCTTACATCTCCTGCATGGCAGGTGGGTTCTTTACCACTAGCGCCACCTGTATTAATTCAGGTTGACTGCTATTGATGGGCAGGCTTAATAAGGACAGCTCTTCCCACTATACTTCTGCTTACATACTTCTGCTTCATATCCTCTCCTTCTGAGTACAGATGGAAATAAGTATACATTCAATAAAGATAACCTGTGCAAAAACTATAGCAAAGGACCTTTACAGAAAGACCTAAATGAGTGATTTTAAATGAGGTTAATTTTAAATGACATTAATTTTATTACTAGTGTTCTATTTTTATAACAGAACCTCACTTTTGCTATAGCACTCATCTTGGGCTTTGAAATGTTTTGCACAGATGTAACAACTCAATTCACAAATGANGAGGTTAATTTTAAATGACATTAATTTTATTACTAGTGTTCTATTTTTATAACAGAACCTCACTTTTGCTATAGCACTCATCTTGGGCTTTGAAATGTTTTGCACAGATGTAACAACTCAATTCACAAATGAAAATTAGTTTCATATTACTAGTGAAATGGACTAACTGCAGCTATTTGGGGAGTTGTAATGCCTCCTTTAAACCACAAAGATACTTGAGCATATCACCTTTACAACTAATGTATTTTCCCGATCATTTTACAAAATGAAATACTGAATAGTGAAGACCTCAAAGGTTTGCAGTCTTCTCAAACAGTATAAAGGCAGCCTGAGAATCCCATTATACACAAATACATGCAGATACACTTCCTCGAAATACAGGAAAAAATGTAGAAAATAAAGATTTCCATTCCTCAAGTTTGAGAACAATTTTGCTTATGTCCTTAATATTATTTTCTGTCCAAAAATGAGAAAGTGAAATTCTTAAGGATAGCTGTCCAAAGAGAGGAAAGAGGGGAGGGGAATTTGTGTTTGTGGTTAATGAATGGTGCTGTATTGTTCACCTGGGCTGGAGACTAGTATTGGAGAGTCTCTAGGAAAGGTGGGAGGCACTGGAGAAGAACAAGAACTAATGAATAAGAGTCTTCTACTAGTGTAGACACTTTCTGGAGGTCAGAAGTTCATTTCTACATTCCTTTGTAACCCCAGGTCTCTCTATGTCTTATAACTATATTCAGTTCAGTTCAGTCGCTCAGTCGTGTGCAACTCTTTGCAACCTCATGAATCGCAGCACGCCAGGCCTCCCTGTCCATCACCAACTCCCAGAGTTCACTCAGACTCATGTCCATCGAGTCAGTGATGCCATCCGGCTGCCATCCTCTGTCGTCCCCTTCTCCTCCTGCCCCCAATCCCTCCCAGCATCAGAGTCTTTTCCAATGAATCAACTCTTCACATGAGATGGCCAAAGTACTGGAGTTTCAGCTTTAGCATCATTCCCTCCAAAGAAATCCCAGGGCTGATCTCCTTCAGAATGGACTGGTTGGATCTCCTTGCAATCCAAGGGACTCTCAAGTCTTCTCCAACACCACAGTTCAAAAGCATCAATTCTTTGGCGCTCAGCTTTGTTCACAGTCCAACTCTCATGTCCATACATGACCACTGGAAAAACCATAGCCTTGACAAGATGGACCTTTGTTGGCAAAGTAATGTCTTTGCTTTTCAACATGCTATCTAGGTTGATCATAACTTTTCTTCCAAGAAGTAAATGTCTTTTAATTTCATAGCTGCAGTCACCATCAGCAGTGATTTTGGAGCCCAAAAAATAAAGTCTGACACTGTTTCCACTGTTTTCCCATGTATTTCCCATGAAGTGATGGAATCAGATACTGTGCTCTTTGTTTTTTGAATGTTGAGCTTTAAGCCAAACTTTTCACTCTCCTCTATCACTTTCATCAAGAGGCTTTTTAGTTCCTCTTCACTTTCTGCCATAAGGGTGGTGTCATCTGCATATCTGAGATTATTGATATTTCTCCCGGCAATCTTGATTCCAGCTTGTGCTTCTTCCAGTCCAGCATTTCTCATGATGTATTCTGCATAGAAGTTAAATAAGCAGGGTGACAACATAAAGCCTTGACGTACTCCTTTTCCTATTTAGAACCAGTCTGTTGTTCCATGTCCAGTTCTAACTGTTGCTTCCTGACCTGCATATAAGTTTCTCAAGAGGCAGGTCAGGTGGTCTGGTATACCCATCTCTTTCAGAATATTCCACAGTTTATTGTGATCCACACAAAGGCTTTGGCATAGTCAATAGAGCAGAAGTAGATGTTTTTCTGGAACTCTCTTGCTTTTTCCATGATCCAGCGGATGTGGGCAATTTGATCTCTATATCAAATCTATCTCTTGTAGTTATTCAATAGGCATTTGATGAGTGAATGGGCAGATTATTTTGACTTATCGCTAGGCAGAATGATTTGATATGCTGTGGGATTCTCAGGTTTTTATGAAGTTTTAAAGCAAGATCAGCTACTGTTAACCTAATTGAAGTCCAAATGTAAGTATTTCATTTGGAAGAGCAAGAGAAAGTAGAAGGTAAGAATGCATTAGCTTAAAACCCTAAAATGTATGTATAAAAGTAGTGGGAATGTAAATGAGTAAAATCAGTTTAGAAAATTGTTTGATAGTATCAGCTAAATTTGAGCATACCTGTTCTCTGTAAGCCAGCAGTTTTACTCCTAGTACTTAATAGGACAGTGGAGCACTGCATGCTGAGTTGGGGGTGGTTGGTAAAAGAGTACAGACTTTCAGTTATAAGATAAATAAGGTCTGAGGATATAATGTATGATGTGACTCTAGCTGATAACACTATTGTATAAATAAATTTGCTAAGAGTATAGAACTTAAGTGTTGTCATCAAAAACCAAATCAAAACATGACAACAACAAAAAAAGATTGTGTGTGACGTGAGAGTTGTGTTAATTAACTCATCAGGGTGGAGGAGGGGAGTGGTGTTCTTTCACAGTGTACACTTTAAATATCTTACAGCTTTATTTATCAATTATATCTCAAAACTGCAGGGGAATTAAAAAATAAAATAAAACACTGCCTGCTAGGTACTTAGGTACTTGAATAGTAGGAACACTGCAAACATTTCAGTCTCTTTTCTTAGCAGAAATGTATGTACACCAAACGACATGTTCAAGAGTATTCAGAATATCCACATTCATAATAGCCAAACATTGGAAACAATCTGAACATTCATCAACAGTAGAATGGATAAACAAATGTGTGGTTTATTCATACAGTGGAATGCTACCCAAAAATGAAAATGATAAAACCGCAGCTATGTTCAATAACAGAATAGTGGTTACCTTGGTGGAGGAGAGTAGGACGATGTTGGGAGAAGAGATAAATGGGACTATTGGGGTACTGGTATTATTTTACTTCCAGACATCGGTGTTATAAAAGTGTCTTCCTTTTTGCTAATGCATTGACTTGTACAGGCTTAGTATTTTTATACTTTCTGTTCAGTAGCAAAAGCAAAAAGAAAACATATACAGATGTGTAAAATCTCCAACAGGTGCTTTTGACCTTCCTTCCAATTCAAATACAACTTGGATCATTGCCTCATATTTATTATAAGCAAAGATGCATGAGGTAGGAGAGTGCATCACGGCCACAAATTTGTCTAATCTCTCTTCACATCCTTTATCACTATGTTATACTCTGTTACTCCATTGTTGGGTCCAAGGAGATACCCAGTACTGAACCTGTGTGTTTGTCTGATCACTAGTTGGAATTTCAGGCTTTTTACAACAAGAATATATAATTTACCCCTCTGCAAGAGGTTTTCTGAATCTAGGGATGTGATTTGCTTTGGCTAATGAATGGGAGGCATGAAAAGTCTTATCATTGGGGCTTAGAGTCTCATGATGCTGGAAATCCTTTTTCCACCAAGTACATGAGTCCAGGCTAGTTTGCTGGGTAATGAGAGGCCATTAGCACACCCCTAGCCTCCAGTGAGCCCAGCCCTGGCTGTCACAGACCAGAACCACCCAGCAACCCCTCAGAACTTTAAGAACTAATAAATGTTTGTTCTTTTAAACACTGGTTTAAGAATATTTTGCTTTGCAATAAAAGCAAACAGATACGTACAACAATGATCTGAACTTTTTTGCTCAGCAACTAGGATAATAAATACATTTCACATACTATTATATACTTGACAAATGTTCTCATAAAGAGGACAGTTTCCTCTTGTTCTTCTAACCTTTCTCCTAAGTGGTCGGTTTTACAACATAAACCTCCCAATGTTTAGCTTTAGAAATGTTAAAATATTTTAAATGTCTATTGCATTGTTTAAATTTGTTTTACTAGACCAGCCTTCTTGAAAGCTCCAGGAATGATCTTCATCTATGGTAAGGTTTTTCCCCCAAACCATGCTAATCACTGTTTTCTGTTTAGAAAATAATAATCAAAGCTGTTTTTCAGCAACTGGTTTTTTTTTTTTTTTTTTTTTTTTTTTTTAAGGAATGTGTTTCCTGTCAGAGAAATGTTGGACAAATTTTCTACTGAGGGTTGTGGTATCTACTGTAAACTTTTGAAGGAAAGACTTCTCTCCTTTTGGGACATATCTAAAGGTAATCTTGTGATCCTTTCCAACTTCCTGAGTTTAGTTTCTGCCACAGATGCAACATAAGAAGCAAGCCCAGGAAAGTTGGCTTGTATCTCTGTGCCGTGTAGTGGGACTGCCGATAATTTTTATAATGGTCCTAACTCTGAGATTTGTTGCTTATAATTTGGGTATTTAGGAGACTTCTATATAATAAATGATTTCTCTTAGCTGTGCATGGTAGTTCCCTCTCTCTTAGCTGCTATCTTTCTGATGTGTATTGCTAATCAGAGGTGCAGGATGAGGGGGACTCTGGTGAATAATTAACACAATTGTATGGCTACGGTAAGAAAACTCACCCAAGTATATGTGCTACTGAGAGAGGCTCAATAGCACCACCATTAAACAGCTATTAGGGAGTATTGCAGAGAATTCTCTCTCTATTCTTGATGTTCCTACTGGTCCCAACTACTTTAAGTTTAAAAGCGGGTGATAACAAGTTTATGTGGTGGATGTTTTGAAATATCAACTGGTATGTTTTCGCTGTCATCTCCCTCCCATCACTTTCTGTTACCCAGTTTACTCTTTTCAGCATTTAAATCATTAGGCAGGTGACCTAGCGTCCTCAACGGGAGTTGCCACAGTAGAATGAGAGAACAAAGATGTCAGCTCTTGACTTTTGAGTTTCGAAAGAGTAAAGCCGAGATATTTGGAAGAATTCGTGATGAAGAAGACTTGATTTTTTATCACTGCCTTCTAAGATCAAGATTCTCTAAATTTGAAGGGAGAATAGACACCACCATGTAAATCTGAAATTCTGAGTTAAAGAGTCCTGTAACCTGCTGCCCTTTCGGGTTTCCTGGGAAGGTCACAAACCCTGAAGAATTCTTTGTATCATCATAGCACTGGAGAATACATTAGAAATGTCTAAATACAAAGAAGAGACAAAAGAATCTTAGGAAGCCTTGCAGATTCCTCATGAAACTCAATCTGCAAAGGGAAGTGAAAGCGAAGTGTTAGGTGCTCAGTTGTGTCCAACTCTGAGACTCTGTGGAATGGACTGTACTCCTCCAGGCTCCTCTGTTCATGGAGTTTTCCAGTCAAGAATACTGGAATGTGTAGCCATTTCCTTTTCCAGGGGATCTTCCTGACCCAGGGATCGAACCCAGGTCTCCTGCATTGCAGGCATATCCTTTACTGTGTTTTTCTGTGAATATGACACTGAGAACCTGTGGACTTGTGCTTTGGGGCCTTATAAGAGGGAGAAGGCAGAGCAGCATATTTAGTGTGAAACTTGCGGTGGAATGTATATGAGCACTGAGACGTCGCAGGATTTGCCAGTGTCGAAGAGTGGCGATCACTACAGTGTTCCAGGATGGATCCATAACACTAAAGAATGGGAGACTCAGCCCAGGGGAGAAAACGGGGAGCAGAAAAACCATGACTTCATTGGATTGACCCTAAATTGGCTGTGTTAACTTTTCTGTCACTAAATAAAGTAGAGTTCAAAACTGAGGGTTGCTAGATGAGAATAAACCTGCACATCCTGTGATGTGAAGTGAGGCTGCAGGTACTGTGCACCAGATCATAAGGAACACTGTCATCTGTGCTGCGGGAGCCACTGAAGGGCTGTGAAGTTAGCTACAGAATCAGCTCTGTGTCTTGGGAATTATCTCTCAGCAGCGTACACAGTGCACTGCAGAACAAGCAAGGTTAGAGGAAGGAGCTTCGGTGACCAAGTAGGATGGTGGAGAGGCATCAGAAGAGGAGACTCCATTGTTGAGAGGCTTGATTAGGGAGAGGTTCACTTGTGTTAGATATCATCTCCATGACCATACATGAAACTTCAATTATATTGAAAGTAACATCATACAAGAAAAGATAAGGACCTCTGGGGTAAAGTCTAAGTTGATGTGATCATGGTCCTTCCTGGGGAAAGGAGAAGTAATAAACTTATTCCAAGAACTTAATATTGTATAAGATTTAAGAGGGTGCTAGTGCTGAGTCACTTCAGTCGTGTCTGACTCTTTGCACCCTATGAACTGTAGCCCGCCTGGCTCCTATGTCCATGGGCTTCTCCAGGCAAGAATCTTCGAGTGGCTATAGAGAAAATGTGGAGATTTCTTAAAAAACTGGGAATAGAACTACCGTATGACCCAGCAAACCCACTGCTGAACATACACCTTGAGGAAACCAGAATTGAAAGAGACACATGTACCCCAATGTTCATTGCAGTACTATTTACAATAGCTAGGACATGAAAGCAACCTAGATGTTCACTGGCAGAAGAATGGATAAGGGAGTTGTGGTACATGCACACAAAGGAATATGACTCAGTTTTAGAAAGAAATGCGTTTGAATCAATTCTAATGAGGTGGATGAACCTGGAGCCTATTATACACAGTGAAGTAAGTCAGAAAGAGAAAAACAAATACTGTATATTAACACATATATAAGGAATTTAGAAAGACGATACCAATGATTCAACATGCAGGGCAGCAAAGGAGACACATATAAAGAACAGACTTTGGACTCAGCAGGAGAAGGCCAGGGTGGGATGGTTTGAGAGAACACCACTGAAGCAAGTACATTACCATATGTAAAATAAACGACCAGTGCAAGTTCGATGCATGAAGCAAGTTTCCCAAATCTGGTGCTCTGGGACAACCCTGAGGGATGGTGTGGGGAGGGAGGTGAGAGGCGGGTTCAGCACGCCGAGGGGGTGGGGGGCACATGTACATCTATGGCCAATTCATGTTGACATATGGCGAAAACCATCACAGTATTGTAAAGTAATTATTGTAAAGTTATGACCAATCTAGGCAGCATGTCAAAAAACAGAGACATTACTTTGGCAACAAAGGTCTGTCAAAGCTATGGTTTCTCCATAGTCATGTATGAAGGTGGAAGTTGGACTATGAAGAAAGCTGAGCACCAAAGAATTGATGCTTTTGAACTGTGGTGTTGGAGAAGACTCTCAAGAGTCCCTTGGACTGTAAGGAGATCCAACCAGTCCATCCTAAAGGAAATAAGTCCTGAATATTCATTGGAAGGGCCTGCTGAAGCTGAAACTCCAATACTTTAGCCACCTGATGTGAAGAACTGACTCATTGGAAAAGACTCTGATGCTGGGAAAGATTGAAGGCAGGAGAAGGGGATGACAGAGGATGAGATGGTTGGATGGCATCACCAAGTCTATGGACATGAGTTTGAGTAAGCTCTGGAAGTTGGTGATGGATAGGGAAGCCTGGCATGCTGCAGTCCATGGCGTGGCAAAGAGTCAGACACAACTGAGCAACTGAACTGAATTATTCTCCAATTAAAATAAATTAATTGAAATTACCAAGCCCAACGTTAGTACAGGGGAGGGGGCTGGAGATTGAGTTCAGTCATGTGGCCAGTGACTTCATGAAGCATATCTAGGTTATCTAGGTTGTGAAACCCCAGTATAAACTCTGGACATGAGGCTTGGCTTTAGTGATCACCAACCAAGGGCTTCCTGGTTGGTGAGTACGTTGACATCCCAGAAAGGTGATGCTCCCCGACACCGTGGGGAAAGTGCATGGGAGCTCTGCCTCCCCCTCCCCTCGGTCCTCACCTATGTGTGTCCTTTATAATAAACCCTTAATTGCAAATCTAAAAAAATTAATGCTAATACTTGAGTGGGTTGCCATGCCCTCCTCCAGGGAATCTTCCAACCCAGCAATCCAACCTGAGTCTCTTATGTCTCCTGCTTTGGCAGGCAGGTTCTTTACCGCTAGTGCCACCTTGGAAGCCGAGGATTTAAGAGCCTTATTTAAAGACTGGTGCTGGCCTTTCACATGTAGGCTATAGAAAGTCCTACATAACAAGAACAATCTGGATAATGTACAGATTCATAGCTTTTTTATTTGGAGGGCAAAGAAGAGAGCTGAGGATGCAAAGAACCTAATAAACTACAATGAGAGATCCACAGATGCCCCATTCTTGGTGGAATAGCTGGAGGAGGAGGAAGCTGATACAAAAGTGTGTAAGAAGAGTATGGTCGAGTTTTTTTTTTTTTTTTTAACACATTTTAAAAGTCTGAGTAAAGTGTGATGATTCAAAAAGCCTGAGATCTCCATACACAAAGACAATTTGCTCTCACCCATCAGAGTGAGACTGTTTAAAATATCCAACTCTTCAAGATAAAGAGTATTTATAGATGGAAGCAGGACATTTCATAATAATAAACCAGAAAACAATATGTAGGCACCTAATTAAGCTCTTAAGTGCTTGAAGTTATTAGTATGATAGGAGACAAATTTATTGAGAGATTTTAGCACTTCAGTAAATGACAAAGTAGAAAAAAATGATTAGTAAAGATATAGGAGACTGGAAAAATGGTATCAACTCACTGGATTTACACATCCCTTTCAAAATAGTACCACCAAAAACAAGAGAGTGCAAATTCTTTTCAATTGCATATGGGAAATTTGTCAAGATAGTCTGTAATATGTACTCTAAATCAAGTCTCAATAATTCCAAAGATTGAAATCTTTGGAGTATATTTTCTGATCACAATAGTATTTTTTGTTATTATTAAAGTATAGTTGATTTACAGTATTGTATTAGTTTCAGGTGTCGAATATAGTGATGTAATATTTTTATAGATTATATTCCATTTAAAATTATTATAAAATAATAGTTGTATTTCCCAGTGCTGTGTAATATATCTTCTTTGCTTATTTATTTTATACATAGTAGTTTGTATCTCTTAATCTCCTCTCTTGCCCCTCTCCATTTTCCCCACTGATAACCACTAGTTTGTCCTCTCTTTGTCTGTGAGTCTGTTTATCTTTTTATATATATATATATATATTTTGTTTTTTAGATTCCATATAGGAGTGATAACAGAGTATTTGACTTTCTCTGTCTGACTTAGTTCACTTAATATAATACCCTCTAGGTGCATCTGTGTTGTTGCAAATGGCAGACTATCATTTTTTATGGCTGACTAGTTTTCCATTGTGTATATACACCACATATTCTATATCCACCCATACCTTGTTGTAAGCCTAGTTTGCTTCCATAACTTGGCTATTATAAATAGTCCTGCTATGAAAATAGGGGTTCATGTATTTTTTTGAATTAATGTTTTCTTTTTTTTCAGATATATACCAAGAGTAGAATTTTTGGTAGTTCTATTTTTAGCTTTTTAAGGAACCTCCATACTGTTTTCCACAGTGGCTGTGCCAATTTACATTTCCATCAACATTTCAAGGGTTCCCTTGTCTTCACATTCTTGCCAACATTTATTATTTCACAATAGAATTAAATTAGAAATAACATTAAGATCTCTAGAAAATCCTCAAATATTTGGAAAATAAACAACTTATTTCTAAGTAACTTATAGAACAAGGAAGAAATCACAAGAGAAGTAAAAAAATAAAATATGTCACATGCAGCTAAAGCTGTGCCTAGAGGTAAATTTCTATTTCAAATAGAAATGTTTATATTAGAAAAAATAATTTATAAAAAGCCTTCTTTATATTATAAGCTTGCATTTTATTTCTTTACTTTTTATATTTTAGGAGGGGGTTGCCATTTCCTTCTCCAAAGCATGAAAGTGAAAAGTGACAGTGAAGTCACTCAGTCATGTCCGACTCTTCGCAACCTCACGGACTGCAGGCTACCAGGCTCCTCCGTCCATGGGATTTTCCAGGCAAGAGTACTGGAGTGGGGTGCNTTCATATTTGAAACCAGTCTGTTGTTCCATGTGCAGTTCTAACTGTTGCTTCCTGACCTGCATACAGATTTCTCAAGAGGCAGGTCAGGTGGTCTGGTATTCCCATCTCGTTAAGAATGTTCCACAGTTTATAATCATCCACAGTCAAAGGCTTTGGCATAGTTAATAAAGCAAAAATAGATGTTTTTCTGGAACTCTCTTGCTTTTTCCATGATCCAGCAGATGTTGGCAATTTAACTCTGGTTCCTCTGCCTTTTCTAAAACCAGCTTGAACATCTGGAAGTTCACGGTTCACATATCGCTGAAGCCTGGCTTGGAGAATTTTAAGCATTAGTTTACTAGCATGTGAGATGAGCGCAATTGTGCAATAGATGTAGATTAAGTGACCTATGTTTTTAACTTAATAAGGAACTTGAAAAATCAAAGTAAATTTAGCCCAGTGTAAGTAAAAGATCTAATAGAAGTTGAAATCAGTGAAACAGAAAATGGACAAAAACAAACAAAAAAAAGAATGATTTCAAAATTTGGTTCTTTGAAAAGATTAATAAAAATTGTTAAATATCTAACAGAACTGATCAAGAAAAGAGAGAAAGCGCAAATAGCCAATACTAGGAATGATGGAGGGAGTATCATTAAAAAGTCTACATATATTAAAGATGAAAAGGGTTATTATAATCAACCTTATGCCAGTAAGTTAAAACTTAGATACAACAAGCAAATTCAATATAGAGACAAGTTACAAAAACTAACATGACAATATGTAGAAAATCTTGATAGACTTACTCCTGTTAAAGAACTCAAAACCTCTGTATGAAAATTCCCAAAGTTTCAGAAAATACAGAAAGAGGAAACACTTCCCATCTTGTTTTATAAGGCCAAATTTCCCTAACATCAATCAAGACCAGACAAGACTATTCCAGTGCACATTCACTAAAATGGCTAAAATGAAAGTGACTGACAATACCAATGTTGTTAAAGAGTGGGTCAAACAAAATTCTCATACATTCATGGTAGGAGTGTAAAATGGTACTTTGGAGAACTCTTTGGCAGTTAAAAACAAACAAAAAAATATACATTTACTTTGTAATCTAGCTGTCTCACATCTAAGTATTTAATCTAAAAGAAATTAAAACATGTTGTTCACCAGTACCTTATACAAAAATATTCATAGCAGCTTTATTTGAACAGTAATAACTAAAGTCTGGAAACAGCCCAGGTGGCCAATAAGAAAATGGATAAACAGTCCATGTTATACAATAGAACAAAAAGCATGAAACAGCTTGTAATTTTGCTGAACAAAAGAAGCCAGACACAAAAGAATGATTCTTAAAAAATAAAATCCGATCAATGATAATAGAAATCAGGATAGTGGTTGCATGAGGTACAAGTTGAGAAGGTCTGGGCACAAAGGAAAGTTCTCAGCTAATGATAGTGGTCTATAGCTTTATAGGTGTTCAGATTACTCAGGCATATTCATTTGTTAGACTGGATTGTATATTCAATATCCGTGCATTTCATTGTATATGATTATACTTTAATAAATATGACTGAAAATTAAAAGAAAACTTAGAAGCAATTTAGGCCACTTAAAAATTGCAAGCTGAATTAAAATCTTCAAATAGGAAACAGTATTCACCCTTAAAAATCAGTTAGCTTATTTTTTTAATGTTAGAAAACCTGAAGCACCTTTCAAAGAGATTTTAAAAATCTAATTGTCTCCTTGCATAATTTTGAAAACTACGATTTTTATGAAGTGAAAAGTCACTCATTGGTGTATGACTCTTTGCAACCCCATGGACTGTACAGTCCATAGAATTCTCCAGGTCAGAATAATGGAGTGGGTAGCCTTTCCCTTCTCCAGGGGATCTTCCCAACCCAGGGATCAAACCTAGGTCTCCCACATTGCAAGCAGATTCTTTACTAGCTGAGCCACAAGGGAAGACCAATTTTTATAGTAAGATTAATTCAGCACATTAAAGAATTCTTTTTCCCTTCTCTTTAGGATTTGATTATTCAACTAGTTATTAAAAATTCTCTATCTAGAAACATACCACTGTCAGTGTTTGTCTTACTGATGGGCCATATTCTAACATTTTCTTTCTATAAACACATAAATTCATGATCAAGTTAATCTTATTTTTGCCACAGACTCTGTTTGCAGCAAGTTTAATTCTCAGCAGTCTTATAAGTTTATCAGCCCCAGATCTCTGGTTAATTTGTCATTAAATATAATTAAGAAACTGAAGTAATTCAGTTTGACAATCTTCATAAGTTCCAAAGAGTAATTTAAAAGCTTCCTTAATTCACTGGAAATTTGATATTATGTTTTTATTCACCAGAGAAAAAAACCGAACCCAAAGGAGGCTTCCCACTCTGTAATATTTTAGAACTTTGTCTATTTATCTGTAAATAAGAGAGAAAATTCTAGGTAATAGGATTGAGTTTGTTACTGTATGCAAAGAGATTCATCATGTTGTGAAACCATACGCTACTTTTCCTGTATTAAGTATGTTCATCATTATAATTTTACTATAAATTTAATATAGTTTCAAGAAAAAAAGCGAAAGTATCAGAAAATATGGGAAAATAAAAATACTTGTAGTTGCATGATCCAAATGCAACTATAGTTAACACTACGGAGTATTTCTTTTTAGGCTACTTTAAAAATAGATTAATAAAATATTTTATTAAATACTGACAATATAAAAAAGAACACTTAAAACGTATTTTAAGGCATAAAGAGTAACAATAAAAAGGAATACCTGTGTATCCACTGCCAACGTTAAGAAATAGAATGTTACTAGTACAATTATCCCATGAACAACATGGGTTTAAACTGCATGGAATCCACTTTTACACAAGTTGGTGGTTGGTTGAATCTCTGGAGGCAAAGAACTCTAGATATGGAGGGTAGACTATTATGAATTAACCTCCCATTGTTCAAGGATCAATTGTATTTTTAAAGCCCAACGTGCCCCACATGAGCCAATGTTTCTCTCCATCCCTCCGATAACCATTATTCCGAATTTAATATTTCTTATTCCCCTGCCGTTATTTATGGATTCACCGTGTGTGTCTCCCCCTCCCCGACATTCTACCACGCTGCTTAACCTCTCTCACATATTTGCCACTCCTTCTGACACTTCTTGCTACAACCTTGATGCTTGCTTTAGATCTGCCTTTTGATTTTTCTAATGCTTTCTTCAGCTGTGTCTAATATTCTATTTAACTTGTTCAATGGGTTTTTCATTTCCATTACTTATTTTATTTCTAGAAATACTATTTGTTTTCTTCAAATCTGTTTCTTTCTTCTCTTTTAATAGACCTTCACTCTGTTCTCATATTTATAGTTCTCATTTAATGTCTTTAAAACTTGTTTTCTATTTTGTGCCCAATTTATATATCTTACATTTTTGCAAATCTGTTTTTGCTGTTGTTTTTTCCTGTCTCATTTTCTTGGCTATTTAAAATGTAGGCTAATATTTTTTTCCTTGTGCTAATTTTTGAGTCTTAGTTGTAAGTGTATTTCTACAGAAAGGGTTTGAATTTGAATCAACCAAAAGTCTGGGAATACTACCAACTGGGGCCACTTTTGAACTTCAGTTCAAAATAGGTAGTATGAATTTCAGGTCCTAACATTTTCATAAGGATAATCTTGCAGCTAAATTTTCAGGGAAGATATTTTATCCCCCACCTAGTATCAAATTTGTTTTCTTCCTTTTTTAAAAATTGTATATATCTTGTTTATTTTTGGTTACACCGGGTCTTCATTGCCATGTGATGGCTTTCTCTGGTTTTGGCGAGTGGAGGGCTCACTACAGTGGCTTCTCTCGTTGGAGCACCAGCTCTAAGTTGGCGGGCTTCGGTAGCTGAGGCATGTGGGCTTAGTTGCCCAGCAGCATGTGGGATCTTCCTGGACCAGGGATTGAATCCGTATCTCCTGCATTGGCAGGTAAACTCCTAACCACTTGTCCACAAGAGAAGTCCCAAGTTTGTTTTCTTGATGATTCCTACTGTGGAATAGGCTTATTTCTGCTTCTCTTTTACACTAAATATGCTGTTCTCTGGAGCCCAGCTTTCCATGGGATCTAAAATTAGACTCCCTGTGTCCTACAGACCCTAGGATTTGTCTCCTAAACTTTATGCTCAGTAATGTGTTGGTAACTGCCTAGGAACTGGCTCTCTGAGAAAGAGTTCCTTGATTTGTAGCATTTCCTGGTTTCTGTTTTATAAATACTCTCATGGCCGATTTCAAGTTACCAAGTTGGAATTATTGAATTGAAGTTGCATAGTAGCCAGCCTCATCACTCCACTGCTACATGGCTCTGAAAACAAGCTCAGTTCACCAGTGTTTGGCATATCCCTGAAAGTGGAAGACCTTTGAGTACTTACCTCCTTGGAGTTCCTTGAATTTTCTTTAGGCTTCTGTGTATCTCTACCTGCTTGGCAATATGTTTTGTTTATATAACTTTTTATTTTGTATTGGAATATAGCTGATTAACAATGTTGTGATAGTAAATGTACTCAGCCATAAATATACATGTATCCATTCTCCCCCAAACTCCGCTTCCATCCAGGCTGCCACATAACATTGAGCAGAGTTCCATGTTTGGCAATGTGTTTTAAAAGGAGAGGTTTTATTTTTATTTTAGCCCAGAATTTCTTTTCAATAAAAGGGATATTAGGGTACATGTTCAACTTTATTGCAAAAAATAAAATTCTATATTCTTCCCTTTATAAAAATGTGATGTATTGTTTTTATTCTGAAATTGTAAAGATAATATATGTTAATTATCGAGAATTTGAATAATAAGCAAAAGTGCGGAAAAAAATATTAAAACCATCCACAAGTTCATGATCCGGAGCTAAGTGCTTTTTGGTACTCATCTTTCCTGTCCCTCTATGGTGAATGTACATGAGCATACCTCTGTTTATTTCTATCTAATTTCCATCATGCCGTATCTACCATTTTATAAGCTCATTTTTATGTCTTTATAATATTTAATGAATTTTGTGTCGTTAAATATCTCTCTGCAGCCCATTTTTATGACTACATAGTGTTCTCTCACATGAGAGTGAACCATAATGGCAGGGGATTTATATTGTTTCTAAGTCTTTACAGTGTAAATAATACTGAAGGGAGAGTAAGAAGTGTGCTTCTGGTCAGTTCCGTTTTCCGCTAGGCAATGCATTTTTTTTCCATCTTGGAATTGAGACATTCTTCCTCTATCATGTTAGACCATTTTTCTCTTTTTTTATTTCTGCCTTGCTCAGCCCTGCCTCATTCTGCAGCAGCTCACTTTTTCCTGCTATATCTCTAATTCTTCATCATTAGTAATTCTTTATAGGTCTGTATTTTTGCTTTGTCAGCCAAACATATTAACCATTTTAAAAGATGGTACCATGAAGGGATATATAGTTAAATGCAGTTTTTTAGAAGGCTGAAGGAAAAATCTGCTAAGCCTTTTCCATTTCTATGTTCACTAAAATCAGTTTTGCTCCTGGATATTGATGGTGCTATTAACTATTGATATGGCCACCTGGTAAACTATCAAAAGTGTTCCTTCTCAGCAAATAAAACTATTGCCAGCCTATTGTGGCCAGTTTGGCAAAGGTACAGAGACAGCAGAGCAGAAGCCGCCAGTGATGCCAGTGTTCACAAGAGAAGTGAGTCATCACTTTATGAGAAATTACAGTGGAGGTCAGTCCTTGTTTACTGAACACTCTTCATTTCTCCTGCTGCCCTGATACTTGTTTTCACTGATTCTCTTTTGGGATAAATCATCTATCAGGAAAGGACAAAGCAAGAGGAAGTGAAGGAATGATTCCATATTGACCCCTGGAAAGAAAACAAAATAGTTAATATAACACAAACTTGAAGTAGGAAGAGAAGGTCTTATTTCCCAAGAGATTTGTGGTCAAAAGGATGTTCGAGACTGTCATTTTTAATAACTCAATAATAATGGATTTTGGAATATATTTTGTATTAAAGCTAATTCATCTAAAAATCAAGTTGTGGATATAAAAGCAGACTCACTTCTCTGATAGAAATAGTCAGCAACCTCATATAAAATCAGAAGCTATTAAATGTCAGACTTTAGTTCTAGAAGGATTGCAGATGTTTTTGACTCAATTCAATTTTGCATTCTCCAAAGTGAATGAGACACCTAGAAAAGCTCTCTTCTACCCAACTCTTTCTCCCCTATTCCATGCATGCATGCATGCTAAGTCGCTTCAGTCGTGTCCGAGTCTGTGCGACCCTATAGACGGCAGCCCACCAGGCTCCTCTGTCCCTGGGATTCTCTAGGCAAGAACACTGGAGTGGGTTGCCATTTCCTTCTCCACAACTCTTTCTCCCCTATTCCATAGTAAGTATTAAATATTAGTCAGTCATATTGCTGATATTCAACCCCATGTACTCAGACACAAAATATATAAAAGTGATATATATAGTCTATTCAGTCAATTCTTGTTTGCCCTTTATCTGGAAGCAAAAATAATTTGTTAATATCACTCTCACTAGCCAAGTCCTGATATAACATTGCAGTAGATGATAAGAATGTAGATTTTTCTTTAGCTGATTTAGATTTGAATACTACACTGTCACTAGTTATCTTTGTGACCTTGGCCAAATTATTTAATTATTTCTGCCATTTCTTTGTTTGTAAAATGGGCAGGATGAATTCTGCTTTCCAGGTTACCTTCAGGATTAAATGAGTTAACATGTGTAAAGTACCTAGTACAATACGAAGATAAATGTGCTAAATACCTTCTTAACCATCAGCGTCTATTTTAAATAGTCACATCAGCTGAATTTATCTAATACTTCCTGGGTACTTAGTTATGAGAGAGTGGTTTGGTAAGCTAGAAGAGTATAGGGCACATTTTTAATAAAGTTGTATACACTTAAGATTTACAACAGGATGATATACATATATATATAGTGAAATGATTACTGTAGTCAAACTAATTAACATACATCCTCCTCACATAGTTATTCTTTGTGTGTGTGTCATGAGAGGACCTGAAATCTACTGTCTTAGCAAGTTGCCCTTGCTCAGTACATTCTTATTAACTATCCTCATCATGTTGTACATTAGATTTCTAAACATGTCTATTCTAAGTAACTACAACTCTGTACTCACAGACTAGCACCCCCCTATTTCTCCATTCCACAGTCCCTATCAACACCATCCTATTTGCTGCTTCTGTATATTTGACTATTTACGAGTACATATTAGAAAATATCTGGCTTATTTCACCTAGCATAAAATTTTCCAGGTTCATGGCAAATGGCAGGCTCGCTCTCTTTTTTTAATATTCATTAGGTAGGTAGGAGATGCACAGATAATCTCAAATTTTTTATCCATTCATTCACTGCTGGACACTTGGGTTGTTTCCATATCTGGCCTATGTGACTTATGCTGCAATGAACATGGGAGTGCAGATATCTCTTGGAGGCACTGATTTCATTTCCTTTATTTGATTTCATTTCCTGTATACCCAGAGAAAGGATTGCTAAATCTTTTGACAGATCTATATTTCGTTTCTTAGAGAACTGCCATACTTTTTCCTTAAAAGCTTTACCCATTTTTGTCCCCACCAACTCTGTACAAGAGTTCTCTTCTCAATATATCCTCACTGATAACTTGTTATCTTTTGCTTTTTGATTCTAATGTGAGAGATACTAGTCATAAGCCTACCTTCGTGAAGTTTACAGTCTAGTTGAAAAACAAGTTTTACACACTTTAAGCATGTACTTGACAATATAAAGCAGTATATAATTAAACATGATATACCTGGGAAAAGCTCTGATTTAGAAAAGGGAGTGAAATGTGTGTGGGCTGGAGAAGTAGGCAGGTCTTTAGAAGGAGATTTAACACTCTTAATAACTCAGCTGTTACTTTAATGAGAAGAGCTGAGGCTTTAGTGTCAAATAGGAATGATTTGAATTCTGGCTCTGCCACCTCTAACAAATTATTTAGCTTCTTCATTCCTCAGTTCCCCTGTCTGTGCCATGGGGAGGAGTAGCCATAGGGTGGTCTGGAATGTTTAGCAGGATTGTGCGTTAGAATGATGAGTACAGTTCTTGACCTGTGCTGGGTGCTTTATGAAGGTGGTGGTGATACAGAAAATGCTGTAAATGAAAACTGTTAAGGAGAATGAACAAAGCAGCTACACAAAGATCAATTTTTAACAAGCCCCTGTTTTGTTATTTATGTACTTGGTGTGATTTTAAAAGAAGATGGGAGTTTAATAAAGATTGTGATGATCATACTTTGTTATTCTTTTTGAACTTTTGAATAAAATACCAAGGGTTTTTTAGGCTACATTATTAAATTTAAATACGTTTCAGAGCCAAAAGCCATCCATGAATCATTTTCATTCTTTGTAAGGCACACAAATTTTTAAAATCTTCTGTACTATAGTGTTAATTTTAAAATCAATTTATTTCCTAAAGCTCTGTTTCTATTAATAGTTTTTACTTTATTCCTTTCCCTTTAGATAAAATTCTATTTTGTATAATTTTGTCTTTTTTCTAAAATTATATTTATTGTTCTCATAATAACACCTACACAGTTGAATACAAAACACAAAAGCCATCAAAGTGCAGTTATTAATATGCCTACAAGATAAACATGATTGAATTAGAAGTATTTACATCTCTGATGGATAATCCATAGGCAAATATGTTGAATAATAAAAGCCTTCATTGTTGTTCTATTAAATTAGTGAAAATCCAATAGTAAATACTAGTATAATATAAGGCTTGAATATTCATTATATTCCTTCCACTTTTGGATTTTTCTCTCATCTGAAAAAAAATATTCTTATCATTTCCATAACCCTGGCTGTACCTAATATCATAAAGAAGCCATTTTAAAGAGTAATTTCATCATCAGAACTTTAGCTCCTTTCTTAAAAAAAAAAAAAATCTGGATTACTCTTTTAAAAGTTTACTTTCCTACTAATAAAACTTTGGAAACTGAGAAGTAATTAATTAATCACAAGTTCATTAGTCGTACTTATGTGGATGAAAGGAAATTCATCCAGGAGACAGAAACCAATCAGTCAGGGTTAAGACACAGCATGGATAAAGGAAAATGAAGAAAATTAAGTCAGTCGTGGGCCGGACTGGAGCTAAGAGCTTTGTGTGCTAGAGAGTAAAGGTGACTCTTCAGGACATGTGCAGACAAGGAGCAAAACGCAAGGAGCTGTCTTAGCAGAGTCAGCCCTGGCCTCCATAAGTGGGCCTTGCAGGTGCTGCTGTGACAGGAATTCACAAGGGAGGTCTCCCCTTTCACTGTGGCAGTCTAGATACTTCTTAGGCAGCCTCATCACTCATGTTGACTTTTAGGCTGACCTAGCTGTGGAGGAGGGCATGCCGACCCACTCCAGCATTCTTGCCTAGAGAATCCCACAGGCAGAGAAGCCTGGCAGGCTATAGCCCATAGGGTCACAGAGAGTCGGACACAACTTAAGCAACTTAGCACAGCACACAGGATGGGACATTCACTCTCCTGAAAGGAAATCTTTGATTTCTGTGTGGGTGTAAAAGTCGGAGGAAATCTTTTACATCTAAGGAATCTAAGTTTCTATGGACCAAGTACAGGCTGATTTCTTAAGCTTTTTATTATTCTTTGGGAATTATCTATCTCTGAGGCAGGTCCTTTCCAGTAATAGTTGTGTCCTTGAGTTTGGCATTGACAATTGTTTCTAAAATCATAGCTCTGAGATACTCCTTGGTAATCCATTAGACACACAAGGAGAAACATTACTCTTTCAGGTCACTGCGACTACATTTATTGAATTTCTGTTTTAAGGTATTAAATGCTCAGTCAGTCAACCTTTATTGAGCACACATTGAGTATCCAGCACTATATTAAATGTTGTAGACAGGCAGAAAAGATATAATAGATGCGGTTCATTCCCTGGTCTAATTTCAATACAGGAAAAATAAATGTGAAAGAAGAGCTCTTGAAATGAAACATTAAAATGTAAAAACTAATGTAGCACATTTTGTGTATGTACCACACTCCAGCATTCATTTAACAAGTAGTTATTGTACGATATGATGTATAAGACCCTAGGATAGTGCTATGGTGTTGTGAGCTTTGAATATACCACAGCATGGCCTTACATGGCTCATAACCTAGGAATAATTAAGAAAAGTAGACAAGTAGTTATAATACTTGCAATGTACCAAGTAACTGGACAGACTGAAATGGATACAACTGAGAAAAGTGTTAGAATAGGTGATATTTGTGCTGTGCCTTAAAGGGTGAGGAAGCTGCAATGGGAGAACATGGATAAAGCGAGTCCACACAGAAGGAAAGCTCAGAACAAAAGACACAAGTACAGCCTATCTGTGTTAGTCATCTGATGCTGTGTAACAAATTTCTCCATAACTTACTTGCTTAAAACTATTGTAATCATTTGTTATATCTCACGGTATTTATGGATGAAGAATTTGGGACTGGCTCAGCTGGCTGGTTTTGCTTTGGGATCTCTCATAAGGTTGTATTCACATCCTGACCAGGGTTGCACTCACCTGAAGGTTTGACTAAGGTTGACGTATATGCTTGTAAGATGATCAAATCATGTGACTAGTAGGTTGATGCTAGCCATGGCCAGGGTTCTTAATTCCTTTTCAACTAGTCTTTCCATGGGCCACTTGAGTGTCCTCATAGTATATGGCTATTTAGTGAGAAATCCAAGAGACTAAAGTGGAAGCAGTAATAACATTTCTAACCTCAGAAGTCACTCTGCTGTATTTTATTGGTCATACAGACTGCTGTTGCTGCTGCTAAGTTGCTTCAGTCATGTCTGACTCTGTGTGACCCCACGGACGGCAGCCTCCCCTGTCTCTGGGATTCCCCAGGCAAGAACACTGGAGTGGGTTGCCATTTCCTTCTCCAGTGCAGGAAAGTGAAAAGTGAAAGTGAAATTACTCAGTCATGTCCGACTCTTAGCGACCCCATGGACTGCAGCCCACCAGGCTCCTCCGTCCCTGGGATTTTCCAGGCAAGAGTACTGGAGTGGGGTGCCACTGCCTTCACCTGGCCACACAGACTAGCATTCATTTAATGTGGGAAGGAGCCTTATAAGAGGATAGAGATCAGGAGGTAAGGACATTGGAAATCATCTTGGAGACTGATACAAGACTACCCACAATGAGGATGATTTTAAAATAATATATAACAATCTGCAAAATCAGGTGATATACAGATATGTGAGTCAAAAAATAATTCTAAAAATAATAAAAAATTATGTGCAGCATAGTTGGTTTTGGACTCATTTGTAGATATCTATCAGGGATTTCCCTGTCTACCTTCCCAACTAGTTAATGTGGATAACTTTAGGGTAAAAATGGTGTGTTTTTTTCCTGTGTTGTTTTCTTCAGTACCTAGAACACTGCTTGGAAAATTATAAACATTTCATATGTGTTTCTTGAAGAAGTGAATTGGTGAATATTTGAATGAATATGATCCAAAAGATAAATTTAAAATAGCAAAACCACAGGGTGAAGTCTTAATTCAGGAGAATGTGAGAAGCTACAGAAGTGAGCTAGGCTCTGCACTGAATCTAGAAGAGAAGGTAAGGTGGATAATTAGAATTGTAGGTGTCATCCAAGCTAGCCAAGGCTCCCCTTGGCAGACATGATTATTCCAGTCACTCACAAAGTCCACCTTGTGGTATAAATGAGGGAGTGGTTGGATGAAATAGACTGCAGAATACCCAGAGAGTTTAGATGATCAAATCAGATCTCTGAATTCCATCTCTGAATTCGCCAACCAAACAAGTCTTGACTCTGAATGTTATCACTGGGGACACAGTATGTTTACTGTGACGTATTGCTATTCTTCACCTTAGAACGTCTTTGGTGGAAATGGCAAAGAATTTGGAGTCAGTTATTTATCATATCATTTGTTCTTCACAACCTTAGTTCCTGGCCAGGCCAGTTGTACTGAAGTCCCAAGTAACCCTGTGGTTCAACAAGAAGCAAAGAAGCAAAGTTATAGCATAAATGCCATAAGGCAGTTGCAGCACATCTGGAAATTCTGAACCTGGAGCCTGGATAGGAGGCCTGAGTGCTGAAGGCTGCTAGGCCCTGCAGCCCCCACACAGCCATCCCCTTTTCTAAAAGTATAAAAGGCAGTGAGCACACTTATGGGATAGGACCTGGTGGATTTCTCTCTGCGTGACTGTCAGGACTCCAAATTTGGGGAACATGTAAACAAAGGAGCCCTGGGAGCCGAATCTACTCACACCATTGTGTACCCTTCATCTTGCCCGTCCTGTTTGCTTATTAGAACAAGGGGAAAGCAGTCTCAATGGGGCCTGAGTCAGCCTCCCCCCCAGCCCTCAATCCTGCACCAGCTGTTGCGGCCTGCCCTCTCCCCACCCCTGAGCACAGCACTAACTAAATTAAACCCATTTATGTTCAAACAGAACTATAAGGGTTCTTGGAAACATGGAAGGCTACATATTATCCTTTTGTCTTTTCTTATTTGAAGAAAGTGTTTAGAGTTGTTCTGCATAACTCCATTAAAATAGAGACAAGGTGGAGTACTTTCCCTCCACACAGGAGCTACTGTGAGCAGCTGGCAGGGATGGCATTTGACAGGTGAAACCCCACTTTCCACTCATACACTTTCTTCCTGAGATGTGCTAAGGGCCACATCTCCTCACAGAGGCAGCATAGCTGAGCAGAGACAAAGCCAGAGAGAATACAAACACAGCCATTTTGCTGGCAAGAAGCGGGCCCAGGTTACAGTAAATGGTACAACAGCTAAAACCAAAGCTCTGTTCAAGACTGGAAAATGTTTCAAATGAAAGGGTTGAACTTTGGTTTTGACACTATTATTATCACTTTTTGAGAGAAGAGTGTCCCAAAGCAGTGCAGACCTGGAGCCCCGGTCAGAAGCGGCTGCCTCTGAGACTGAACTGAATAGAATCAGCATCTATTCATACACGCCCTCGCCCCACACCCACGCAGCCTTGCTCAACTCTTACCTGCAGCCCACTCTGTGCTGGAAATAGATCGACAGACTGCGCTATCAGACTTAGGCAAGGCTGACAGGCGCTCAAACCTCTCCCAGACTGATGTGCAGAGTGGGAGTTTGCCCAAGGGGTTAAGAGTTGAAGTTTCACAGGGGTCCTCTATGCACGAGGGAAATGTGTGGGGTTGAGATCTTAACAAAACAAAGCAGGTTTGGGTCTGTAACAGCCTTTGGGTTTTCCATTGCCTGAGTTCCCGGTCAGGTTTGTTCCCTGTCTGCTCTCCCAGCGCACCCACCCCCCCCCCCCGCCCGCCTCGTCCCGCCCCCGCCGCCCCCCCCCTCCTCTTCTGTTTGTTTGG
>SJYA01000313.1:0-113552 GCA_006410615.1 Neotragus moschatus | reverse complement strand
GCAAGCTTTGTCCCACAGGTGAATCCCCTTTTGTCCTATATAGAATGTTGGGGGAGGAACCCCGTTTCAATAATGCTGATTCAGTACCACGTCGCTGACGCTGTTGGCCCTTTCTAAAAACATTTTATTCCTTTGTTACTTTTTGGCCGTGCTGCATCTTTGTGGCCGTGCTGGCTTTCTCTAGTTGTGGTGAGCAGGGGGCTGCAGTGTGCGTGCTTCCCATTGCACTGGCCTCTCTTGTTGTAAAGCGCAGGCTCAGCAGTGTGGCGCACAGACTTAGTTGCGCCCTGGCATACGGGATCTTCCCGGAACAGGGATTGAAGCCGTGACTCCTGCATCGGCAGGCAGGTTCTTTACCACTGCACAAGGGAAGCCCCGATGCTGTTGGTCCTTAGCTGAGTTTGGTGAGCCAGGCTTGCAGTGACTGCAATCTTGCCACGGAGTCTCAGCATCTCAGTCCTAGGTGTGAGTCTCTGTCCCAGGTCTCCCGGAGTTAGAGCCCAGGTGATTCTGTGTGGTAGGTTCTGTCCCAGTTCTCCTACCTGGCCGCTGACCAGGTGAGCTCTTCCAAGACTTGCCCACCTGCCTCAGCCTCTTGAACTTGGGCGTTGCTTATCCTGTTTCTCAACTCTGTTGCTCATCAGCGTTGCCCAGGAAGGGCTTTTGCTTTTGTTCTTTTTATATTTTTCCCAGTTTTATTGAGAAAGAATTGACATATATATCACTGCATAAATTTAAGGTGCACAGCACGATGGCCTGATTTACATTCATTGTGAAATGACTTACCACAGTAGGTGTGATTAACATTCTCTTTTTTTTATGATGACAGTACATAATGTAAGATTTACCATTTTAACCACTTTTAAGTGTACAATTCAGTGGCATCAAATACAGTGTTGTGAAACCACCACTAGCATCTATCTTCAGAGTTTTTTCGTCTTCCCAGACTGAAATTCTGTGCCCACTAAACACAGACTCTTCTCTCTCTCCTCTCCTCAGCCCCTGGAAACCACTCTTTTACTTTCTGTCTCTATGTATTTGATTACTGTAGGTACTTCATAGAAGTGGAGTCATTAGATATTCGTGCTTTTGTGTCTGATGTTCTGTTACTTAGCATAATGTCTTCAAGTTCCATCCATGTTGTAGCATGCATCAGAATCTCCTTTAAAGGCTGAGTAATATTCCATTCTATGCATATATCACACTTTGCTTATCCACTCACCCACTGAGGGACATTTGCCTTGTTTCAACTTTTTGGTTGTTGTGAATGACCTGGCTGTGTATGTGGCTGTACAGATATCTTTTTGAGTTCCTACTTTCGATCCTTTGTGTCTATAGCTAGAAGTGGAATTACTAGGTCATGTGGTAATTCTGTGTTGAAGGTTTAAGAGGTGCCATACTGTCTCACACAGCAGCTGCATCATTTTACATTGCCACCAGCAATGCACAAGGGTTCCAGTTTCTCCACATCCTTGCCAACATTTGTTCTTTCTGGGTTTTTTTTGACAATAGTTATGCTAGTGGATATAAAGTGGTGCCTAGGGAGTTTTAAAAATTACCATATCCTATGGGTCAGTCCTGGAGACTCTGATTTAATTGAGGTGAGGCCTTGTAACCAATATTTTTTAGAATTTTCCTAGGTGATATTAGCATGCAGTCAGGGTTGATAACCTCCAATGTGTTCTTGGCTATGTTACCTGACTTCTGTCTCATATTTCCAGGCTGCATTCCTGATCTCACATGAAGATACAAAAGCCTAGAGGGACTTGCCAAGTACACACAGTGGTAATTAACAAAGGTCTGTCCAACTCCAAACCCTGTGTTCTGTCCACTGTATCCCAACTGTGCCCTAAAGGGTGACACAGGATTCTCAGTGCAGGCTGCCAGAACAGATCACACTAACTCACTGGATGTGGGTTGTGTGGTATGTTAGTTTCTAAGGCTACCATAACAAATTACCATAAACTGTATGGCTTAAAACTATAGAGATTTAGTTTCTCACATTTCTAGAGGACAGAGATCTAAAATCAAGGCATTCACAGAGTTAGCTCGTCCGGGAGACTCTGAGAACTCCTTCCGTGGCCCTCTTTTCATTTCTGGCGGCAGCTGGCAGCCCTTGGCACTCCTTGGCTCATTGCTCCAGTCTCTGCATCCATCTTCACCTGGCTTTTCCCTCTGGTCTTTGTGTCTTTTCCTTTGTCTCCTATAAGTATACTGGTCATTTGGTTTCAGGCCTGCCCAAAATCCTGGATGATTTTATCTGCAGAATAACTATTTTATAACTGCAAAGATCCTTTGTTCAAATAAGGTCACAGTTGCAGCTACCTAGAGTTAGGAGTTGGACATATTTGGCAGGGGTTGTGAAGGTAGGCGGGCTTCTTACATGGTGCCAGTGGTAAAGAATCTGCCTGCCAATTCAGGAGACACAGTTTTGATCCCTGGGTTGGAAAGATCTCCTGGAGGAGGGCACAGCAATCCACTCCAGTATTCTTGCCTGGAAAATCCCGTGGACAGAGGAGCCTGGCAGGCTACAGCCCACAGGGTCACAAAGAGCTGGACACGACTAAAGCGACATAGCATGCAAGGAAAGGCAGGCAGGGGCACAGACATCTCATTACAAGGAGTTTCCTGTTTCTCTTCTAATTGCAATCAATTCCGTTGAGTCAAGAGTCCAGTTCAGTTCAGTTCAGTCGCTCAGTTGTGTCTGACTCTTTGCGACCCCATGAACCGCAGCATGCTAGTCCTCCCTGTCCATCACCAACTCCCAGAGTCCACCCAAATCCATGTCCATTGAGTCNGTCGATTCTGCCTTCCCTTCCTTGTCAGCCTGTCTCTATGGTGTGAAGGCTGCTAAAGACTTCTGGGTTCAGTTCAGTTCAGTTGCTCTGTTGTGTCTGACTCTGCGACCCCATGAATTGCAGCATGCCAGGCCTCCCTGTCCATCACCAACTCCCAGAGTTCACTCAGACTCACGCCCATTGAGTCAGTGATGCCATCCAGCTATCTCATCATCTGTCGTCCCCTTCTCCTGCCTCTAATCCCTCCCAGCATCAGAGTCTTTTCCCGTGAGTCAGCTCTTCGCATGAGGTGGCCAAAGTACTGGAACTTCAGCTTCAGCATCATTCCTTCCAAAGAAATCCCAAGGCTGATCTTCAGAATGGACTGGTTGGATCTCCTTGTAGTCCAAGGGACTCTCAAGAGTCTTCTCCAACACCACAGTTCAAAAGCATCAATTCTTCGGCGCTCGGCCTTCTTCACAGTAAAGGCATTTAAATACTATCGTGAAATGCCTCTTTGAATCCTAAGGCTATCTTCTCATTTGCCTTGAAAAGTAAATATGCTTTGGCTCTGTAAGAATTTTTATTGTTGGAGGACTCCTTTGGACCTCACATGAGGTCATTTGGGCAGAGGGCTGCCAAGTTGACTTTGGCAGCCTCCGTGTGCAGATTCTTTGCCGTCTGAGCCACCAGGGAAGCCCTGTATAAAGGACAGGTCGCTGGCAGGTTTGAGCAGTTGTGAGCTGTATCCGAGAATATTGTGCCCCCTGTGTGTCTACAGTGCTGAGCCAAACGCAGCTTGGTTCTGCTTTTCTGAGAGACTTGTCACATGTCAAATGTCAGGGAACTCTCAAGTAAAGTTTGTAACATAGAAGTTCTGGAAGAGCTTTCGTTGAAACTCTGGAGAGAGATGAATCACCGACTGGGTCAGGGAATACAAGAGGTGAGAGAGAATTTGGGGAGAAGAACCATGTGTTAGAGCTTCCCTAGTGGCTCAGATGGTAAAAATTTGCCTGCAATGTGGGAGACTTGGGTTCAATCCCTGGGTAGGGAAGATCCCCTGGAGGAGGGCATGGCAACCCACTCCAGTATTCTTGTCTGGAAAATCCCCATGGACACAGGTGCCTGGCGTGTTACAGTCCATGAGGTCACAAAGAGTCGGACACTACTGAGTGACTAAGTGCAGTCATGTGTTAGACTATGATGAAACGGTTACGGAGCATTTGGCTGACAACGAGCAGGAGACATGAGTATCTGTATTTCAAGAGAAGAGTTAGGGATGGGAATTTAGATTGTAGAGTCACAAACACTAGCAGAGATGGTCACACACATCGTGATAGAAGGTGTGCATTCAGGTGACGTCATCCAAAAGAAATGTCCAGAATGATTAAAGAGAAAAGATGCCTAGGGAATCCTGACTTTTAGGAGCAGGTTGAAGAACAGAGTCACAGGAAGAAATCAGAAAGGAAGTTATATATGAAAACAAAAAAAAAAAGAAAAGNGTCACAAACACTAGCAGAGATGGTCACACACATCGTGATAGAAGGTGTGCATTCAGGTGACGTCATCCAAAAGAAATGTCCAGAATGATTAAAGAGAAAAGATGCCTAGGGAATCCTGACTTTTAGGAGCAGGTTGAAGAACAGAGTCACAGGAAGAAATCAGAAAGGAAGTTATATATAAAAAAAAAAAAAAAAAGAAAAGGGAAAACTAGAGGAAAATAAATTGGTTGAACATATATGAGTGTGGAATTTCAATAAGAAAATAAAGAACTTTTGGATTTGACAATAAGGCATCGCTGAATTTGACAGGGGTTTTCTTATAATTTTTATTGGCATATAGTTGCTTTAAAACGTGGTGTCAGTTTCTGATACATAGCATAGTGAACCAGTTACCCATATACATGTATCCACTCTTTTTGGGATTCTCTTCCCATTTAGGTCACCACAGAGCACTGAGCAGAGCTCCCTGTGTGATACAGTAGGTTCTCACTAGTTACCTGTTTTAGTTATATTAGGGCTTCCCTGTGGTTCAGAGGTAAAGTATCTATGTGCAATGCAGGAGATGTGGGTTTGATTCTGGGTCAAGATGATCCCCTGGAGAAGGAAATGGCAACCCAGTCCAGTACTCTTGCCTAGGAAATCCTACCAGGGGAGCCTGCCAGACTGCAGTCCATGGAGTCTCAAAAGAGTTGGGCGTGACTTAGCCACTAGCCAGCAACAGTGTACAAATGTCAATCCCCGTCTCCCAATTTCATCCCACTCCCTTTCTCCCCGGGTAGCCGTAAGACTGCCCTCTATATCTGTGACTCTATTTCTGCTTTGCTAGTAAGTTCATCTGGATCATTTTTATAGATCCTACATAAAGTGATGTTTGTTTTTGTCTTTCTGACTTTTTCTGTATAAGAAACTTTTGGTCCATCTCCATCTCTGCAAATGGCAATATTTTCTTCGATGAAGTATCAATGCCCATCTACCTGATACAATACTTAGCTTCTAACAACAAAATATAGATAATGATAAGTTTTATCTTCAGTAGATTCTAATGGGGAGGAAGGAATGTGGGCCTTGGCAGGGAGAATAAAAGGAGTTGATTATTTTTTTGGATCTTGGATCCTAAAGGAAGTGAAAGTACATTTTTTTCTTTCATTCTCCAATTATAGACAAGATAGGAAGGACCTCTTCAGTCTCTGAGTAGCCACAGTTCATTGTCTTTTGGTTTTTTTTAGAAAACGTGTGTGCATGTGTGTGTGTGTGTGCATGTGTGTGTGTGTGTGTGTGTGTGTGAGTTGCTCAGTCATGTTCTACTCTTTGCAACCCCATGGGCTGTAGCCCTCCATGACCCTTTGTCCATAGGATTTTTTCAGGCAAGAATACTGGAGTGGATTACCATTTCCTCCTCCAGGGGACCTTCCCAACCCAGGAATCAAACTTGCAATTCCTGTGTCTCCTACATTGAAGGTCGATTCTCTACCTGTTCTAGACTATAAACAAAGGAAAGGGGAAACAACACTCAGGTGTTTCACTTTTAGTGTGTTCAAGTTTATAGCTAAAGCATAATTTTTTTTCCATCTTCCCTATATTCTTCTGGCTAGATTCTGCTTTGTATTATGGTACAGGTATTTTATGCCCCCTAAATTTATGCTTTACAGATGCTTGGATTCATAGTAGCTTCTCCTCTTGACAGGTCACTGCAAGATGTGATATGTCAGCTATTGATTTTATGAGAACACGTTTATCTGGTTAAGTCTCTCTAAAAGATAGTGCACACTCTCACAGTGAGGTCAAGGTCACCAAAATTCTCAGTGTCTTTGAAGATCTAAGTGATCTCAATCCTCAGAGATTAAATGCAAAAAGATGTAAAAAAAAAAAATAAACCAAATGCTCAAAAGTTTGTTGCTTATAAGAATACCCACAATGGAGCTATTAAAGTGTAAGTTAACACTACAGTGAGAGGGATAGAGTCAGCTGCGAGAAGTAATAGAAAAATCTAATTCCAGAAGAGAAAATCAGATGCAAGCCTAAACTCTCTCATGAAATTTCACCTGAGCTTCCAGGTTACAGTGTTGCTTCGATCCTGAAATATTAGCTGCATTTATGTGGAGTATGTTAAAGAGAACCCAGCCTTTTAAGTCACATTGTCCATGGCATTGTTTTCTACAGGAGCATTGACTCTTGAACCACTGACTCCCTTAGTTCTTCAAACTTTTACTCTGAAGCACATGTTTAATGGACTTGCTTGGTGGTTTAGGGGCTAAGACTCCATGCTCTCAATGCAGGGGGCACATATTTGATCCCTGATTAGGGACTTAAGATCCCACATGGCCAAAAGAATAAAAGAAAATAAAGCACATGATTGTCCCCCAAGCCCATCAGCTTTTAATTTTCTAGGTTTCATATAAGATAGATAATCCATGATGACTTTGAAAATTATATGAACTAATACATAAAAAATGCCTCGTGCTTAGGCAGTGTGTCATAACAGGTTATTATTATGATAAAACTCAGATAGATTGAAAAAAGTGAAAGTGTTAGTCACTCAGTTGTGTCCAACTCTTTGTGATCCCATGGAGCCTGCCAGGATTTCTCCATGGAATTCTCCAGGTAGGAATACTGGAGTGGTTAGCCATTCCCTTCTTCAGAGGATCTTCTTGACCCAGGGATCAAACTCAGATCTGCATTGCAGGCATGTTGTTTACCATCTGAGCACCAGAAGAGCCATAACAGGTTATTATTATTATATAACTCAGATAGATTATTTCCTCTTAAATATGTAGACAATGCATTTCTTGAACTATAGGATGAGCCAAGCTATGTAGTAGACACTTCAAATATAAAGATAAATTAAGCACATTCTTTCTTCTAAAAGACTTCATCATCTAGTGAGGCAGACACTCCGCACATAACTATAAACTTGCGTTGCAGAGCAAGATGAAGGCCATCAGCACCATATTATGGATTAAAAAAAAATGCACATTTTTCAAACCAAGAGATTCAGAGCAAGCTGAGAGATGAGATTGGTGAACACTGAATAAAATAATTCTGGACAATGAGTGTGTGAGGNTGGACACTTCAGATATAAAGATAAATTAAGCACATCCTTTCTTCTAAAAGACTTCATCATCTAGTGAGGCAGACACTCCGTACATAACTATAAACTTGTGTTGCAGAGCAAGATGAAGGCCATCAGCACCATATTATGGATTAAAAAAATGCACATTTTTCAAACCAAGAGATTCAGAGCAAGCTGAGAGATGAGATTGGTGAACACTGAATAAAATAATTCTGGACAATGAGTGTGTGAGGGTCAAAGAGGGTCACCCAGGCTGAGAGGACGCCATGAGTAAAGGACACGAGGTGTAGTCGTTAGATGTTATAGCTAGTCTATCTGCGAGCCTGGGGGTGCCACAGCTGCGTTTTCACCGGTAAGCAGGACTTCCGTTTTCACATTAAGCTGTTTAGATGGTATACTTAATATACAACAGGAAGTTGTTGGAATGATTAAGCTGGGAGTTGGGGGGGGGCATCACATGGACAGATTGGTAAAATTCCTCTGAAAACCGCATGGAGAATTAACCTCAGGGTCAAAAGAGGTAGATTAAACACAAGAGGAGCAGTTGAAGTGAAAGGAGCCCCAGAAGTAGAGAAAAACTAAGTTTTGTTTTTTTAAGTCAATTCTGCAAGCTTTTTCTTGGCTTGTGCCTGTAACCGTGGCCTTCAAGAGGTAGAATTAGCAACTAATGGCTGTTTCTTGGATGTAGGAGAAGGGAGAAAAACAGTANGCATCACATGGACAGATTGGTAAAATTCCTCTGAAAACTGCATGGAGAATTAACCTCAGGGTCAAAAGAGGTAGATTAAATACAAGAGGAGCAGTTGAAGTGAAAGGAGCCCCAGAAGTAGAGAAAAATTAAGTTTTGTTTTTTTAAAATCAATTCTGCAAGCTTTTTCTTGGCTTGTGCCTATAACCATGGCCTTCAAGAGGTAGAATTAGCAACTAATGGCTGTTTCTTGGATGTAGGAGAAGGGAGAAAAACAGTAGGTGCTCACTAAATGTTGAAGATTAGAAGGAGGAGAGTGGACGGAAGAATCTTTTTCTTTATCCCCATAGGTATTGAACCCAGAATGTTCTGGCAATTCTCCGTGAAGTTCTAAATTTGTGTTAAACAAGGAGGTCTGTAGAATTGGAACCATTCTCAGTACAGGTAATATAACTGTAACCCTTAACTTCATATAGCTGTAGAAGAGAGGAATACACCAGGGGATAAAACTATTACTAATAAGAAATTGCGCATGTAACTAAGGTCTTTGAAATTACAATACATAAACATGCATTTTACCACCAAATTACTTTCTCAATGTATTTCAAATGCTTAAGGCTAGGGCACTAATTAACTTTGGGGCTTCCCTGTTATGGAGGCAACTTGGTTTAATTAAATCAATAATGCTGTATATTAATTATAGTACAGACTTAAATAATTTAGGAAGCACTCTTCTTTTAAAACCTTGTTTATTTTTCAACCCAAGGTGGCAGGATTAGCTTGCTTCAAATTTAACAGATGCTACTAAGAAGTCACCCTTTCTTCCTTTCCTCCTGTCTGCCATTAGTGATGGTCTGGATGTGAAAACTGGTGTCCTACCTGTGTGGCAACGATTGGGTCCAATTCTGTGACAGCAAAGTAACTGATAGGAAAAAAAAAATATGTTCTATCATTGTGGACAACTCTCTATTGAAATTTACAAATTTCTTTAGTTTTAATACGCTTGATTTTGCAAGTATATTTGACTCCATTCCTAAAGTGAATGAATTTGGTCTAGATGTGTTTTGAATTAAAGTTTGCCTAACAATGATGTTTGCCCACATCATTCATAGTTGGTGATGGACGGAGAGGCCTGGCGTGCTGCAGTCCATGGGGTCGCAAAGAGTCCAACACGACTGAGCGACTGAACTGAAATGAACCCATTCATAAAGCAGCTGCGGTATGGAATAAGCCATGATAAGTTCAAGGAGCCCACAGACCCAGTTTAATCAGAAGTCTGTCACTTCCACAGATACACATTCTTATTTAAAATAATCCATATCTCTTTATCTTGAGATGCATAAATAGAATAATATATTTCAAAGGAAAGCCGTCTTGGCATAGAATTCTTCCTCAGAGCACGTAATATTAAAATTGTTGATTGTCAATTGAAAACCTACTAAACTTCAAACTCAGGTAATTATAAAATTAAGGGAATGCAATAGTATATCTCCATTTTATTCTCAAGGGGTTTTATTCTTAATTCACTCTTCCATCATTAAATTTTTCATGTCTAGAAAAAAATGAGATCTCATCCTACTGAAAAAGTTTCTCTCCCAGGGCAGAGTCTATCTAGTAAGTAGATACATATTTTAATGTATTTGTCATTTGGAATGTCAACTGTTATACTCTCTGAAATCATCATTAACATAACTGTGTGTGTGATTTAATGGGAGATTAAAATAAAGTTCTTTACAATGCATAAAGAAGCAAGAAACTGCTTGACATAAATGTTATTAGAACTCAGAGGTGGAGAAATTTACTTGGATTGGGCTAAAACAGTACATCTTAACTCATCTCAAGGAAATGTAGTCTAGAAACTTGCTAATATCTTTTCATTATGAATTTTGTGTATCTATGACCCTAATGACCAGTACTGGGCTTTATTCTTTAGGATGTGAAAATAAGGTCTTATAATCATGTTAGTCAGCACAAGTCTTATAAAAGAAGACTGGAAAGTAACCTCAGGTCTTATAACAATTCTGATTTGTTGACTATAAATCCTATGCACTGCTGTATGGATGAAAATGTAAGGGTATTTGGAGAGATGACCAGACTCTTTAAAGGTAATTGGCTCCTAACCCAGCGGTGATGAGTATACTATAGAAAGGAAGGAATTACTCTGCATAGGCTGAGATCTTGGGATGAAAGTCATAATCTAAACGCCAGTTTTTATTACCCTTTTGTTCAGTCAGCAGAATTTCTGAATATGAGCTGAAGAGGGGATGTTTCCAGTGACTTCCTTGTCCTCTTAGGCAGTGAAAACTGGTGGATTGCCTGTGCTATTATTACCTTCCAATAGCAGGTGGACTGAAGACAGACCTTATTATAAAGGAAGCAAGCTGCCATTCACTTAGAGAAAATGTATTCTTTCCTACAAGACTCTGGGCTGCCCCTGCTTCTCTGGTATATGCTAATTCAGCAAGCAAACAGCCAGGCTATACTGATAGACTACGCTGTTTATAATATTTCATTTAATTGCTCAGCAGATGATAGAAACCAACTCTATTCTATAACTCTTCAAACTACAATGGAACAAACAGAAAATTATACTAATACTCAACATAATAGTTATCTAAAGACAGATACAACCATGTAAAAAATATTTAGTAACTGTGTTATGATTATGTTAGTGAGGTAAAGCGTTATATTGCTAGAAGCAATTACATCCTGTAGTACAGAAGAGTAATGAGTTTAAATGAACAGAATAAGCGGAAGATCTGGAGTGCATGTCTGTGTGAGAGAATGGTGTTTGTTTCTCAGCAAAGAGTGAAAACAGGAGTTTAGTTCAACCTCTAAAACAAAAGGGCAGCGTTTTTCTACATGGAATACTTTGACTTTTCGATGACAAAGAACATTATAAAGAATCAAGAGAAAATAGAAATTCAAGTGGGGAATACAGAATGAGCTGTCTTTTAGAAAAATGGTCTAATAATAAATGAAACAATATAATTAAAATTTAAAACAATAGTAATGTTAACAATAAAGCTACTCTCACAGGAAATTTCATATTTCCTATTCCTGCAGTGTTTCAGTTCAGTTCAGTTCAGTCACTCAGTCGAGAGAGTAGCATTTCACAAACAGAATTCGAGCAATTACCTTCTGCTTTGCTATGGCCTGATGGAGGAAGAGAGGGGAAATTGAAAATGATACTAGTGTGAGAACTTAAAAAGCATTGCTCTCCCTTTCTCTTTCCAGTAATGAATAGGACCCCAAACACTAGCTCTCTCTGCGTTGAGAGCTGTCTGGGGAAACAACTGGAGTTTAAGGTGTCTGATGACATCTCCAGAGAGCAATTTAAAATTCTTATTATTGTATCCAACATCCCCAAATCCAGCAACACCTAACATTGCTAGTAGAATCCACTCTCTGCTTCCCTGTGCTCCCACGGAACATGCAACCCTCTCAGCTTTTTACAACTGGAGGCCTTTGCATACCCAGAGACACATCCAGTGGACCTCCTTCAAGTCACAGACCTACACTCACCTGGATGCAAGCTTCAACATAAGTGGTGATTATCAAATTGAGCTTCATGTAAAGCAAGGTGCTTCTCCCCGGTCTCTTCATTTTACCCAAGAATTTAGATGCTTTGCTATTGAAAGTAAACACATAAATTATGAATGAAGGTAAGGCCACATTAGGTCTAAAATGAAACAAGCAATTGCAAGGAAAATTGTCTCTTAAAAACTAAGTATCTGTTGTCCTACCCTAAACTTCCAGGACGGCACTGATTAAAACCCCTGCACCACTAAATCTTTAATGGGCAGATTTAACTGTCTCATAAAGTTCCTCATAGCCACATTATTAAGCTTATTTTGTATACCGTAACTCTTTACAGTCTCCTTTCTTTATTCAGTTGGGAACTATTTTCTGGTTTTGACCTGGGCCCTGAGAGTAAAATGATAAAAATGAAGCTGCAAATATTGATTGGCATTCAATCAAACAAATGTAATAGACAATTGGGTTTTCAAACTGGTAGTGCCACTAAGTGAGGGTTATTCTTGACTGAAGCCTGTATTTAGCATATATTTAAATAAGCATGGTCTATGATAAAAGAAAATATAAACGGAGTGAAGAGGAAGATGACAGGCTTGGGGTATAAAGTTCAAAACTCATTGGAGGAAAGGGCAAGGTGTGAGGTTTCTTCGAAAATTGCATTATAAGAAACCATGGATGTCTTTGTTCATGACATTTTGGTACAGCCCTAATGCATCGGGGTCTCCATCTCTTATCACAGCTTCTCAGAGTCTCTCTTCTCATCCCCACGCCTCTCTGCATTGTTCCTTGTTATTATTTGTGTATCCCCACATACTGTCTTATTGCAAACCATTTATGAAATAACTTGCTCTTTCTTCCAAAGCATAATCATTTCATTCTTTACTTTTTCTAAATTAAAGAACCAGGATTTGAAATTGAGGTTTTTCAATTAACTAATTTCACAACTTAGAGCAAGCTGCTGCTGCTGCTGCTAAGTCGCTTCAGTCGTGTCCAACTCTGTGCGACTCCATAGACGGCAGCCCACCAGGCTCCCCCGTCCCTGGGATTCTCCAGGCAAGAACACTGGAGGGGGTTGCGGTTTCCTTTTCCAATGCATGAAAGAGAAAAGTGAAAGTGAAGTTGCTCAGTCATGTCCGACTCTTCTGGACCCCATGGACTGCAGCCTACCAGGCTCCTCAGTCCATGAGATATTCCATGCAAGAGTACTGGAGTGGGGTGCCATTGCCTTCAAGTTATACTGTTAATATCTATGTAGAAAAAAAACATTCTAGTAAATTTTGACTGAGATAAGGTTAATACAGATCACTGATTAATTTATGAGATATTGTTAATACAAATTACAAATGCTGCACCTAGAACACAGTGGGAAATATATGTTAATGTGGTAGAAACATGGAAACATGATAGTATTGAGACTAAGAACAAGGACGTTGGGCTCTTCAAGTTTTAAAATCCTGGCTCCATCATTTATAAGCTGTGTGCTCTTTGGCAATGTATCTCAACTCTCTTGCCTTAAACTCTCATTTATAATGTGTGCATCTATTGGAATCTAATTAATGGGATTTTTTTTCAGTTATTCAATGAGATAGTATATGCCAGTGTCTGGCATACTGTACAACTCTAGTAACTGTAAACTATCAGTATTATTACAGTCAAGACAATTTTTAAAAACCACAGCAATATCAGAACAGACAATGAGCATAGGTAATTGGAACAGAGAATTTAAATTAACATTTTCAGGCTCTAAGGTAGGAAAAGCAACATACTTCGACTTCATTCCAAATGTAAACTCTTGGTCTCAAAATTGATCAAGAACAATTGCATTTCACGTCAGGCCCTGTCTCCTGAACCATCGTCTTACTAGGTACTCAGTGAGAGTAAATGAGCCCTGTCTGATGAAGATCAGGACAATGCAGGAGGGCGTCATCACTGCAAATTCAGGGATTATTTACATTTAGCATATTTCAGCAACCTTGAATAGTGAGTTCAAATTCATTAAAAAACGATCTAACACTTGTTTGCAAATTTCATTGTTTACATTTAATAAATGTTTATGGAAGTCTTTCATTATGCTAAGCATTGTAAAGGTGTTGGGAAGTATTATTTCTGATGTGATGTTCATTCCTGGTAAAGCAAAGAACATATTAAAGGTGGGAAGTATGACAAAGCACGACTGATTTGGGGATTTCAAGGATATCATCCTAATAGAAATCCACTGCGTGAGTATAGAGGGGATAAAGAAAACAGAGGTTGGGAGGATGGCCAGGATCCAGACGATGAAGGACTTTGTGTGCTATAATAGAGTTTTGACTTTGTTTTGTGGACTAATGAAACCCTTTATGACAAAGCTGGTGTGTTTGCAGCATGATAACATCTAAGAGTAATTAAGAACTTTTATTAGATTTGCTTTTCTACTCATTCAACTATATCTTTAGCCCATTGGACTGTGAATGAGACTCACCTTTTCAGTGATAATCTTTAGGGAGTTAACCTAAATGTGTGTATTGACTTGTTCAAGACCTGCCAAGATAGTAAATATTTTTGAGATTGTTTCCTTCTCAAAAACTGTCACTGCTACTGTTTTCTTGCTTTAAAATTTCCCCCCTTCACTACAAGTACTCACATGTCTGTTTTCTTTGCATTTTGCCTGGACAACAAGAAACATATTTTTTTTAATTTTTATTTTATATTGGAGCATAGTTGATCAACCAAGTTGTTTTAGTCTCAGACATATAGCAAAGCGATTCAGCTGTACATATCCATGTACCTATTATTTTTCAAATTTGTTTCCCATTTAGATTATTGAAGAGTATTGAGCAGAGCTTCCTGTGCTATAAAATAGGTCTTTGTTGGTTATCTGTTTTAAATATAGCAGTGTATACCTCTCAGCCCCAAACTTCCAAATATATCCCTCCTCTCTATCCTTCCCCCCAGTAACCATAAGTTTGTTCTGTAAGTCTGAGTCTGTCTGTGCTTTGTAGGTAAATTCACTCCTTCTGAAACCTTGCTGATGAGCCACAGTCAGTTCAGTTCAGTTCAGTTGCTCAGTCGTGTCCGACTCTGCAGCCCCATGGACCGCAGCACAGAAGGCCTCCTGGTCCATCACCAGCTCCTGGAGTTCACTCAAACTCACATCCATTGAGTCGGTGATGCCATCCAACCATCTCATTCTCTGTCATCCACTTCTCTTCCTGCCTTCAATCTATCCCCAAATCAGGGACTTTTCAAATGAGTCAGTTCTTCGCATCAGGTGGCCAAAGTATTGGAGTTTCAGCTTCAACATCGCTCCTTCCAATGATTATTCAGGACTGATTTCCTTTAGGATGGACTGAAGGAAAGATCCACTAGGTTGAATCTCTTTGTAGTCCAGGGGACTCTCAAGAGTCTTCTTCAACACCACCGTTCAAAAGCATCCATTCTTCTGCCCTCAATTTTCTTTATAGTCCAACTTTCACATCCATACATGACTCCTGGAAAAACCATAGCCTTGACTAGGTGGACATTTCTTGGCAAAGTAATGTGTCTGCTTTGTAATGTGCTGTCTAGGTTGGTCATAGCTTTTCTTCCAAGAAGTAAGCATCTTTTAATTTCATGGCTGCAGTCACCATCTGCAGTCATTTTGGAAAGCAAAAAAATAAAAACTGTCACTGTTTTCCCTGTTTCCCCATATATTTGCCATGAAGTGATGAGACTGGATGCCATGATCTTTGTTTTCTGAATGTTTAGCTTTAAGCCAACTTTTTCTTTTTCTTTTTAATATAAATTTATTTATTTTAATTGGAGGTTAATTACTTTACAATATTGTATTGGTTTTGTCATGCATCAACATGAATCTGCCACAGGTATACACGTGTTTCCCATCCTGAACCCCCCTCCCTCCTTCCTCCCCATACCATCCCTCTGGGTCAACTCAGTGCACCAACCCCGAGCATCCAGTAGCCAACTTTTTCACTCTCCTCTTTCACTTTCATCAAGAGGTTGTTCAGGTTTTCTTCACTTTCTACCTTAAGAGTGTTCCTGCATATCTGAGGTTATTGATATTTCTCCCGGCAATCCCACAATAATCCTAATTTGGCCAATAGCCAAAGTTTAAAAACTGTGATTCTTAGCTTCAAGTACCATGCATTAGGATTCCAGTAGTCCAAACGATTTTGAGTTTCTGAGTTTGTTTTCAGTTCTGATCATGTATATATGAATGGTGAATCAAAATACCTGTGTTGGTATGGTGTTGATCCAAATGCTGGAAACTTCATGACTGGACTGGAAATAAGAAGAAAAGCTTCTTGAGGAGAGGCCCTCTATCCATCCTCCTCCTCCCATTCTTTGATATTCCAACCACATGTCTGTTTTAATTAGAGTAGAAAACTTGTAAAATACTTCTCTCAAGTAGTTCACTTTTCCCTCCTTTCACATTTATGTCCTTCTTCTGGGGCATCATGATTTGAGCCACTGAGAAGACATGGACATTTTCTGTTTGGGGCCTTATCTTTAGAAAGGGTCATCAGCGCCACATATGCGGTTCAGCTGAGAAAATGAGAGTAGAGTTGGCTTTCGAAATCTACAAGTTTCACATCCACGAAGTTAACTAGCCTTTGATGGAAAATATTTGTTTAAAAATCCAGAATGTTACAAAAATTAAAATTTGAATTTGCCATACACTATTCTCCTATCCACAGGATTTCCCAGGCAAGAATACTGGAGTAGGTGGCCATTTCCTCCTCCAGAGGATCTTCCTGACCCAGAGAGATGGAACCCATGTCTCCTTCTTTGGCAGGAAGATTCTTCACCACTGAACCACCTGGGAAGTCACACAGGTGACATGCAACTGTGTATTTCCACATATTCTTCTTCAAAACTACAACTTACTACAGGCAATACAACTTTATTAAAGCAATTATCATATTAAAAGTATTAATTTTCCTTGTTTCTTGTTCTCTTTTGTACTAGATTGCAAGCTCCTTGTAGGCAGGACTCTCTATTAATCCCTTCTGTGTGACCAAAGTCTGTAAGATATTATCATTTAAGTAGAAAGAGCTAAAAATATTTGAAGAACAATTAGAAATTTTGGGCAATTTTGTGCTAAATTACAGTTCCTTTTAAAAAGTGATCTTTTATAAAATGTCAATTTCTGTGCCTCTCAAGATAAAAGAAACCTGCACCTCTATAAATAAGAATTGCAAATTTGATTTGTTGCATAAAATAGCCCTTATAGCACATTATCAAACTGAAATATACATAAAGGACTATATAATTATTGATGGCAGGAGGAGAAGGGGGAGAGAGAGGATCAGATGATTGGATAAATGGTTGGACAGAGGATAAGAGGAGCCAGAAGATAAGATGTTTGCAAAACAACTTAATGGACATGAGCAAATGTCCATGTCAATGGACATGAATTTGAGCAAACTCTGGGAGCTGGTGAAGGAGAGAGAAGCTTGGTGTGCTGCAGTCTATAAGGTCGCAAAGAGTCATACACAACTTAGCGACTAAACAAAAACAAAAAACAACAAAAATAGTATAACTTGATGAAAGTAGTATACCTTGGTCAAATTTTTCCTTCAATTTTTTAAGTAAAAATAAAAGACTCATTTTTCATTTTCACTAAAAACTTTATTAAACAACATCTTCACCATTTTGTTCCACTATATTTTGCCATTTTTCAGGCAAATTTGTAATCTCATCTTCCCAAAACTTTTCATCCTTTTGAGCAAAGAACTCTTCCAAGTGCCTTTTACAATCTTCCAGGGAAATGAAATTTTTTTCATTAGAAAATGAGAAGTAACATCTGGTGAATATGGCAGAGGAATCAGAACATCTCGGCCGAAAGTAACAGTTTTTGCCTGGTCATCAAAGAATTATTTGGTGTTGTATTATCCTGGTGGAAGATTATGCATTTTCTGTTTACTTATTCCAGACACTTTTCTCAAGGGCTGCCTTCAGTTGGTCCAACTGGGAGGAGTATTTGTCAGAATTAATTGTTTGCTTTTCAGAACCTCGTAATGGAAGACTCTCTTCCAGGCCTACGTATACACACCCTCATCTTCTTTGGCTGAAGACTGGCCTTTGTTCCGGTTGGTGGTTCATTTCCCACGCCCCACAGTTTTTTCCATTCCACATTATTGTACAGTTTCCACTTTTCATCACCTGTCACAATTTGTTTTAGAAATAGAACATTTTCATTACATTTAAATAGAGAATTGCATGTGGAAACATGGTCAAGAAGTTTTTTTTCCACTTAGCTTATGAGGAACCCAAACTTCAAACCCAAACCCAAACTGGTGCAAATAATTTTCGACTCTTGATTTGGATATTTTGAGTCTGTCAGGTATCTCAGGCATGGTATAGCATTGATTTTTCTCCATCAATGTCTTGATTTGATTAATATCAGCTTCAACCGGTCTACTTGATGATAGAGCATCATCCAGTGAGAAACCTCCAGCACAGACTTCACAAAGCACGTTTGACACTTTTGATCAGTCATGCATCCTCTGTGCATACACTATACACTACACACATCTTTCTTGTGTGTATTTCAGTTGTGTTTTTACCTTTCTTGACATAACAAACACAGCATGCTGCAAATGTTGCTTTTGCTTCCATCCTAAATATTATAACAGCTAAACAAAAATTCATCAGTTTTGATAAATTTCTTTAAAAGGAATGCTATGAGAGTTGTCACCATACAACCGAACAAAATGGCTTTGAATGAAGTTAAAGACAATTAAGAGCTACTCAAACCATCTTACAGAAAAAAATTTAAAAATGAACATTTTGGCCAACCAATATAAATATATATTAAAGGTTTTATATATATATATATATATTAAAGGCAATACATGTAGAGAGATTTATATTTACATGAAGTAATTCAAAGGTATTTTAAATGATTGATCTCATCATATCCCTTTCCTTCATTTTAAAAATAATCTGAGTCTTCATTTTTCTTGTTCTAGTTTATTTTTCCCCAGATAAACTAGCTTTCAAGAACCATAAAGGTGCATGGTAGAGTGAATGGCGCAGAAGGTCAGGATTTCTGTCCTGAGGCAAATAAAGCAGACAAACACNTATTTTAAATGATTGATCTCATCATATCCCTTTCCTTCATTTTAAAAATAATCTGAGTCTTCATTTTTCTTGTTCTAGTTTATTTTTCCCCAGATAAACTAGCTTTCAAGAACCATAAAGGTGCATGGTAGAGTGAATGGCGCAGAAGGTCAGGATTTCTGTCCTGAGGCAAATAAAGCAGACAAACACAAACACTCTAAGTATGAGATTTCAGGAATGGAGAAGTGAAAGGCACGCTGGCTTGACTTTCAGGAACGCTGCAATGCACATAAGATTAAGGTCAAAAGGCACTCATGCCGGATTTCCCTTACCATTCCTGTGTAGCAGGATTAGGCAGGAACAGATAATGCATTCATTAGGGCAAGAGTTAGGCCAAGAATAAATAAACTTGGAGACCCCTCACACAAGGAATAAAATAATACTTGCTATTTACCCTGAAAATGAAGCAACTTATGGTTATAATTACATAATAAAATAGACTGGTATTTTAAGAAAAATGACACCAGAAAGACATGGCTTCCTCTTCAAACTCTTAATCATGATAAATTGATTCAAATGCATAGTTTAAGCTTTGTGTTTAGACATTGAAACTTTATGTAACGGAATATGTGTTCTCGTGTTTACAACTAGAAGGGAAAATAGATCTCTTTCCTTAACTTTCATAAGCAATGACCAAAATGTGGATTTGGGATATTGATTTTCCTGGAACTTTAGAAATAAAACTAAGAAATTTTATTACCCTCACTCTTACTATTTAATTATATCATATTAGAAAAGTTTATTGGTAATAACCTGCTTGGGCAACTTTAATCTGTCCACATCTTAAAAAGAAACTGAAAGAATTTTCAAAATGACTGTTACCACTTAGGGAAATTCTGTTCATGGCACCNGCTCTGTGAATGTGAAAATAAGAATGGAAAATCACTGGCTGCATTCAAGCTTGCATAGAGTGCCTACAACTGGTTTGATTCAGTCCCAGGCATTGCAGGTTGGGGTGGGGGAGGGCTGAATGCAAAATATAAGAAACAGTCTTGGGCTCTAAGAATCAGACAACAGTGTTGAAAAGATAAGAGATAGCAACCATTTGCAAGGAGTTTGTTTAGAGAGGTTCAGATGGTTGTCCAAAACAGAAGGATATTGAGAGCTCAAGGACTACAATGTATTTGGAATTTGTGAAGAAATAGGGTATTCCTCCTGGGCTCTCTCAATTCCTTTCCTGAAAATTTTCCTGCCTTAAGTTTCCTAAGCTGAAAATGGCTTCAGAAGATGGAGAGATGGCAGTTGTAGTCAGTGAAAAGGAGAAATGAGAAACCGTTTACTCTGTACACAGATTTTGAGATTCTCTTTGTAAGGAACTATATGTTAGATCTTATAAGGGACTACAGAGCAAGTAGGATATGATTTCTGCTCCCAGAGGAGCTTACCATCTAATCAATACGTTTGATTAACCTCAAGAAGCAGAATATAAAGAGCTTTTTAAAGATAAGAAAAACTTGAACTAGAACTTTAGCTCTGCCAATTTGTGACCTTGTGTATACTGCAAACATATGGTTTATTGCTTCTCCCACCTATAAAATGACATCAATATTTCCCCCTTATAGGATTCTGACTACAATAAATGGGACAATGCATTTATAGTACACGGGACACAGTATTCCTCAGTAAGCTCTGTGTTGGCTATTTANACTAGAACTTTAGCTCTGCCAATTTGTGACCTTGTGTATACTGCAAACATATGGTTTATTGCTTCTCCCACCTATAAAATGACATCAATATTTCCCCCTTATAGGATTCTGACTACAATAAATGGGACAATGCATTTATAGTACACGGGACACAGTATTCCTCAGTAAGCTCTGTGTTGGCTATTTAGACACTGGAGGCTTTTGAAAATTATTCTACACAGTAAGTTCAACACTCATAATTTATCTAAAATTATGACGTAGGTTAAAGTGAGAAACTCGTGAAACCATGCAACTTTAAATCAAAAAGTTTTAATCATCAGGGAGCTTGCCCAGTTATCAGGTGGTTATGAGTTAAATGCACAAGGGCATGGATGAAAAGCTAAAACTAAGAAATGAGATCAACGTTTTTGAAAGGAGTATCACCACATCTTCAGATTTACAAAAAGTGGAGGGAAATTATAATTGCAATGCAGTCCAAAGAAGATTAATTATTTTATATCCATTTCAGAGCAAAGAGTCAAAGGGGAATTTGTGCTAACTGAGGTAATAACCTTGCAATGTCATCAGGGAAGGATTTGGGAGTAATGTGAAGTCATGCAACCTTCATCCTGGGTCCCAAGGCAGTGCTGGATTAAGTTTCAAAGGGACAGATGCATAAGAGTCACAGTTACTTCCTCAAATCTGGGGTTAGGGCGCAGGAGGAACACTTTTACAGTATCGATCACTTCTGGACATAAAAATCTTATTTCCTCAGAGAAGGGGGCACAGTGCCACAGCAAAGCACCAATCCCACTAGATTTCAAGAAAATAAGCTTTTATGAGGAAAAGGTAAAAACAGGCAGATCTTGGTCACACACAGGAAAAATAATTAATTTTAAAATATCAAGATAAATCATAATGTGCTCAATGTGAAAAGGGAGGACGCATATTAGTGAGAAAGGAATTTCAACACGTGGCCATTCTCTGCTAAGAATATTCAGGTAGAAAAGAAAGAGGAAAGGGAACTCAAGCTTTAACTAAAAAATAGTTGTAGGCTAAAAAGACCATTCTTTCTCGCAGAATAGAATGCTGCTGCTGCTGCTAAGTTGCTTCAGTCGTGTCCGACTCTGTGCGACTCCATAGACGGCAGCCCACCAGGCTCCCCCGTCCCTGGGATTCTCCAGGCAAGAACACTGGAGTGGGTTGCCATTTCCTTCTCCAATGCAGGAAAGTGAAAAGTGAAAGTGAAGTCGCTCAGTCGTGTCCAACTCTTAGCGACCTCATAGACTGCAGCCCACCAGCCTCCTCCGCCCATGGGATTTTCCAGGCAAGAGTACTGGAGTGGGGTGCCATTGCCTTCTCTGGAATAGAACACTACTGAGTCACATAAGAACAGTTCCCTAGAAAAGGGAGAAAAAAAGCCTAGCGTATCTCCTCAAGGATGTCTGAGATTTAGCAATAAGTTTTATATCCCTTCTTCTAAAGGCAGATACTTCAATTAGATTTAAAAGATAATACAGTTAGGTTTAGAAATGGGATAAATGTAAAACGCAAATTGACAATTCAGAAATAGCCTTAAGATTTTCATTTAAAACAACTTCCTCCACTTTTTTACACTCATTTTTTTTTTTAGATATAAATGCCTGGGTCAAATTTGGAATTTCTGCATGAAACCAATTCATTAGCTTTAAAGAGCTATCTGTCCCATCTCATATGGTTCATCAAATATTTGAGAAAATGAGAATGAAAATTATCTGATTAAAAAAATCTCAACATTTTGTGTTTCAACTCACTGTTATCCATCTTGAGTAGGCAGACATCTTAAGGTAAGTAACATCAGTGGTTTTGAACAGAAACAGAATTTTTTGTTGAAGTTGAGTTGGAGCTTTTAAGAACAAATGTCACATTTGTTCCATTAATTTCTGAAATATGTGGAAGCTGAAAGATTTTATGGTATTTGCAATATTCATGTATCCTTGTATATGAATATAATTTAGCAGCCTATTTTTTTTTAAAAGTTGCATAATCTTCAATCTAGTTGTAAGTTGCTCTGAAAATCCTATATATATATATATATATATACACAAAAAATATATATATATAATTTTTCTGGTATTTCTAACACATTTTAGATATTATTGCCTAATATAGAGATAAATCTATTTACTTCCCAAATAGCTGTTAAAATAAATCATAATGAACATTTTTCAGGTGTTTTTATAGTTTGAAAAATATTTTCCTGTTTGCTTTGATCCTCAGGATAACTCCTATGATGAAGATATATTTATTTTCCCACATTACAGATGAGGAAACAGAAGGTTAGAAGGAATGAAGAATACCAGGTGGCTAGTGGGTCAGTACTAAGCCAGAGCTCAAGTCACACTCATTTAGCTCTAGAACTTGTGCTATCCCCATTATATGACCCTGGAGCCACCCCTTCAAGTAGAGTTATCAGGAAAGATTCATAGTGGAGATTATTGATGAGCTCAACAGGAGTTATAAGGCACTTTGAAGGAAAGTGTGCAGACTACCTCAAAAGCAGTAGAGGAAAAGCAAACTATGAGGAAGACAGTTCTCAACCAATGGTACCCGTGTAGTTTTCAGAGTGTTTCATATACATTACATCTTTACAGCAACCCATTGAGACAAGGCTGTTATAACTAGCCCTGTCTTGTGTGCTCAATCATGTCTGACTCTTTGCGGCCCCATGGATGGTAGCTTGCCAGGCTCCTCTGTTCATGGAATTTTCCAGGCAAGAATCCTGGAGTAGAGGCTTCCCTGGTGGTCAGTGGTAAAGAATCTGGCTGCCAATGCAGGACCTCCGGGTTCGACCCTGATCCAGGAAGGGCCCACATGCCACAGAACAACTAAGCCCAGGCACCACATCTATTGAGCCTATACTCGAAAGCCTGAAAGAAGCAACTATTGAGCCCGTGTGCTACAGCTCCTGAAGCCCACACAGGCGAGAGCCTCTGCTCTGCAACAGGAAAGGCACTGCAACAAAGAGCAGCCCCCACTCACTGCAACAGAGAAAGGTCCAGGCAGCAGGGAAGAGGCAGCACAGCCAAAATAGATAACATTATTAAAGGAGAAGAAAGAATATTGGAGCAGATTGCCATCTCCTCCTCCAGGCTATCTTCCTGACCCAGGGATTGAACCCACGTCTCCTGCATTGGCAGGTAGCTTTTTTACCACTAGCACCACCTGGGAAGCCCTGTCTTATGGAGGAAGAAACTAAGGTTTCTAGGTTTGAAAGTGAGAGCTGAATTTGGAATCTGAAACTTCTGGGCTTCCCTGGTGGCTCAGATGGTAAAAAAAAAAAAAAAAATCTGCCCACAATACCGGAGACCTGGGTTCAATCCCTGGGTTGGGAAGATCTCTTGGAAAAGGGAATGGCAACTCACTCTAGTATTCTTGCCTGGAGAATCCCACGGACAGAGGAGCCTGGGTGGCTACAGTCCATGGAGCCGCAAAGAGTTGGATATGACTGAGAGACTAATAGACACACACACTTTTCCTTCAGTTTTCTTGTGTGTCCATCATGTGGTTTTCAAAATACAGCCCCCAGTTCTGAGACCAGAAAATTGCTGATGGCTGCAAGGCAATCTAAATAAAATGTCTGTAGGGCCTTGTTTTATAACATCTTATTTATCCATTTCTTATGTATAGGCTCTAGTCATTTCTTAGAAAGTAAAACTATGTGACTGATGAAGTCTTCAAATATGTTGATAACTTTTCTTGCTAATACCAAGTTCTTTATCCACTGGAAAGTATAGATTTATAAACAGTTAAAAGGAGTTTGTCTGCATAAGTTCATCAATGTATAGGAAGCAATGCATCACACACCTCGTTGACACAAATAGGACATTGAACCTTTGAGACACAAAGGCTCAGATTAATCCCTTTCTGCTACGTTTCTTCTCAAGGTCTAGGGACCACTTCTTGCTGCACAATCTCTCTGTGTTGCAGCTATCCTAGGGCTAACACTCTCTGAGTTGGTTTACTTCACTGCTGCCAGGAATGAGCAATAATGGTTCTAGGAAAATGATGGTGAGAGAGTTTGAGTATAGCAAGACCCCCTACATCAGATCTCACTGGAAAGGCACACGCAATGCCAAGATATGCAGTAGGCACAAAGATGTGATCAGAAAATCTCTAGAGAACTGTTGTTTTTATGTCTTTAAATCGTGTATTTTTTAAGTTTACTATTGTTTCCAGTTGAAGTACATTTCGAAAGAAGGCATTGCAAATATTTAGGCCAGAGGCCTAAATCCTGCTCTGGCTAAGGACATAAAGGCACACAGCTTTTAGTCAGTTATGTCACAGGTGAAAAATTGAGAGGTATCTGTACCTATTTTATGCTTCTCTCAGCTGTTGTTAGGAAATGCAGTCCTCAAACTGTTCTCCACCATAAGTCTTTGCTCTAGGTGATTAAAAATAGACAGGGAGGAGAGAAGGATATCATTGCAGTTTGCAGGACATAAAAAGGCACATGCTGCTAAATTGCACAAACCGCAGGGAACACTTCTCACAGGTGTTCCACTCTACAGAGGTTACTCATTTGCCTCCAAGTGCAATCTAAGGTGTTGGCTTAAGGTTTCAAAGGCCCCCTTGCCCTATGCTTGAGGTACCTGGAGACACCACTACTTATCTAGGCTCAGTAGAAACCACACTGTTCCGGGCTCTGAAGTGCAGGGCCTTGGAAACTGGGTGTTTTCCTCATGGAAGGCTTTTGCCTCTGGAATTTCCTGCCAGTCCCAGTTTGCCAGAACCCCACCTCACTGACCTGCAGGGACTCATGAAAGACTCGTTTTCTATATATCCTACACTACAGGGAAAGACCTCACAACCATGATTTTGTAAGAATCAGTTTAAGGAATTAAAATAGCTCACCGTCTTCTGGGTTACAATGGTTTAATTTTGGTGCTGGCTTCCTGTTGCAATTTCAAATAGGGTAAAATTTTCAGAATAAACATACCAAATAAGTGCCTGCTCTTAGTAATGAGGAAGTGAGAATGCCTACCTGGACGTGAAGATATTTAGAATTCTAAAAATATAAAAACTTCTGTCCGATCATGCGCCTTCTCACACTGGTACCTCAGGTGCCTGCAATAACCCTTAATTCCGAGGCAGGCAAAAACCGCTCCTTTAAAGCTCGAGGATGACGGGCATGTGTGCTTGTTAAATCCCAAACTCACCCTGGAGAATAGCACTGGCTTTGACTGGACGTTCACATATTTACCCTGTACTGTTAGGCCAAGACATTAACAGCTGCTGGCTTAATCATTGATGGAGTTAGTGTCAGTAATCTGAGAAGAGAATTAAAGAATAATATTTTAAAATCATCTGGTCCAAAAAACAAAAAAAAAAATCTGTTGTAAAACACAATTCTCTTGTCATTTATTCCTCTTGAACTTCTCCAGCCAAAGGAGTAATCCCAGAAAACCGCTCTTCTAAAATTGTTTTTCCTATCCCCGTAAACGTTTTCTATCCGAGCGCTCTCCCTTTCAGAACCCAGCACTCGCTATGTTTGCAGTATTTTCGCAAGATGCCCTACATCAGGGGAACCGATGATACGGTATAGTTTTGATAACTCAAGCACGGAAGAGAAATACAGAGGAGCAAGAGCCCCCCTTTTAAGAAAAGAGCCCTTTAGATCCGCGGCGAGCCTGCGATGCCTTTAGCGCTGCGGGCCTTCCCGGCTCCGCCAAAAACGCGGAGGCTGCTTGGTGTGTCTTAGAGCCGAGAGCAGGTCAAAGAGGAAAAAACAAATAGTTGTTCTGATGATCTCCAAAAAGAGAGTTTCACTCTGGTAGTATTTGAAAGATCCCGCCCCCCTACTCCCCCCTGCGCCGCTGGATACCCCGGTTTTGGGACCTCTGCAGTTGTCAAGAAATTTTTTTCAGAGACCAGAGCCCCGAGGCCGAAGACCGCGAGGACCCCCCTCATCGGGACCGGGACTCCGCTCCCTCGCGGTGCGCGCACGCCTGGAAAGGCGGGATTTAAAGGCGGCGATGCTGCGGGAGACTCTGCAGTGTCAACGAACCCCCGAATGGTCCCGCCTTATTCGCCCCAGGGTGTGTGCCTCGCAAGTCCCCGCCTGGTGAACCGTCGCCAGCTCCCGTGCGCGGGAGAGGCGTTGGCGGGTCCGACCCCGGGGGTCCGCGGCCAGGCCGGACGCCGGGCGTCTGCCGAGCCAGGCCCGAGCCCAGCCCCGGCCCGGCGCGTCCCGCGGGCGCCGGGCACACGCCCCTCACCTGGGCGAGGCAGGGCGCGCAGGCGCTCAGCGCGGGGGCCGCGGCGGGAGCCTCAGCCCCGCGCCCGCCCGAGTTGGACAGTTCCGGGGCCGCACCCGGCCGAGCTGTCGCCGCCGCCGCCTGGGCTGCAGCAGACCGCGGGAGAGCGTCTGCGCGAAGCCTCAGCGCAGCCCCGGCGGGACCGCCGCCGCCGCCCGAGAGCGAGCAACAGCTTCTGGGCTGGAGGAGCCACTGCCCCCACGCACCAGCGGCCCGCGCGCGAAGGTAAGCTCCGGGCGCCCAGCCCAGCCGGGCCGGGCGCCCCCCGAACGGGCGCCGCCTTCCCACGGGCCCCCGCCCGCCTCCACTGGGCGAGCCGGCACCTGGGCGCGCCGCCCGAGGGAAGGGCCGCCGGGAGCCCCCTCCCGATGGAGTTTGCACTTTGTCCCGCGGTCCCACTTGTAGAGGAGGATGCCCGTCCGCCGCTTGCTCGGGCTGTGGGCTGAGGCTCCAGTGAGCTTCTGGAGTTAGGACTGGGTCGTGGAAGCCGGAGGAGTGGAGGCGTCCCCAGTGTGGGCTCTTGGGCTCCAGAGCACTCAGACCGAGGGAGGATGGAGCAGGGCAGAGGGAGAGCACCCGTCTGTGGTTAGCCGCAGTGCCTCCGCTACCTGGACTGGGCTGGACGCCTCTCCCTTTAGTACAGGGAAATGGGTAGTTTGGGGACAGAGGTGTGGGAGGAAGTTAGCAACTGAAGCTTGGGATCCAGAAAGAGTTCTCCAGATGACTGAAGGTGAAATGGGGGCGGCGAAGCAAAAAGAAGGTCTCCAAAGTTTGTACTTGCTGGGAGCCCTAGGAAGAGTGGGGGTGGGGAGGTTCGGTTACCAAGCTGCAGGTGAAGATGTCAGCACGGGATGGGAGGACACTGTGGGACTGCGGAAGGGACAAGGAGAAGGGGAGGGGGAGGACCATCTGCTTTGCCACGGTTGTTTGCGGGGGCCCGTGGGAAGAAGGAGAGCTGGCAGGACGCTGGTTCCCTGGATCCTTCCACAGGCTCTGGAGGACATACAGTTTTTATGGAGAACCTGGGCGTGGGGGAGATGCTGTGGTCCTTCAAGGAAAATAAATTGCCTTCATGCCCCTACACCCATAAGTGAAAAATAAACAGTTTTGGAATGCCCTCAAAAGTTCTTGGATTAGGGAACGCGTCTTCATTTTCCTCATTTTCATGCAGAAATGTGATTTGCAGTTCTCTTTGGTTTTGCATTGCTCAAGAGCATCTCACCAAGGTGAACGCAAACTTCGTTAAGATGTGGCAAAAGATGCTCAAACAGAAGACATAAAACATCTGTGTTGCAGGGCCCAGCTTAAAGCTTAGAAACTGGCAGCTACAGAATAGTGCATGAAGCTGTAAAAAACAAAACCAAAAAACAGTGCATTTGTCAAATTAAAAAGAAGGGTTTTTCACAAACTAAACTATGTGTTAGATAAAGGATTTGGCTGGAAAGAATTCCCTTAAGTATTTCAGGGCCCAATTTCTCGGGTTTTCAGAGTCCTTTCATCTTAGTTGGATGCCATACGTGCAACGAGTGTATGTGCTCTCTCTTCTCTTCCCTGTAACAGATAAATGCCCTTAGCATGCAAATATGCATCGAAAGTGATGTTATTACCTTAGGTTCTTAAGGTGGAAAAAAAATTTGACTAAAGTGTTGGTTGTAGTTCAAATTTTATATTCTTATAAAATCAAGTATTTGTAGATTTATAATTTACACTCCTTGTTTCCCGAAGTGATCTGAGGAAGCTTGGAATGAAAACCACAAATCAAAAAGCTGTTCTTATAGATCTGCTTGACCTCCCTTGGATGCATTTGAAGTAAAAACGCGTTTGAGGACGTGAATTCTCCTAATAAAGGAAAAATTACTGTTCTCCCTGGAGTCATCCTTGTGATATAAATGTTTTGCCATATAATTCCTTAAGTATTCCATTTACATTGTATTGTTTTACATTATATAAGTGATGATCTCTTTAAAGAAATTTAATAACCATTAAAATAGCATCTATATTAAAATGTTGATATTTTGCAGTATTTTACCAATATATAGATTCACATAGCAAAATTAAAAAAAAAAAGTGAATTCTATGTGTTCTTCTTGAATTGAGGCAATCAAGGGAGGTGTCTCCTCTACAGTCAAACCAGAGAAGGAACTGTCATTAGTACTTGTCACCCAAACATGGCCAATTAGTGAGACCTGTCAGCAGTTGGAGGATAACTTTACAAAGTGCAACTATTATGTGAGGATTCATTAAAGTGTTCTCAGCACTTTTTTCCTCAGGCTGGTGACCTGGCTCAGAGACAAGAAAACCAAAAAAATCCTCCAAAACAAACATGATTCCAAAAGGTGAAACGTCTACATAGATAATGCTTTGTGGAGCTCCCACCATGGAAGAATCTAAAATCCATGGACTACCTCCCCAGCTTTAGATTTTTTTTTTTTTTCTTCCAGCTGAGTTTGAAGATATCATTGCTCAGTTTTAAACAGGAACAATTTATATTTAAAAAAAAAAAAGACCAATGAGTTTACTTCTCACTGGAGTGACTGCTTTATTTGTGAAAATCTTTGTTCACAGAGATAAAGAGCAAAATTGGCTTTCTGCTGTGCATATAAAATCCCATGTCTTCGAAGAGCTGAAGAGCGAGGAGAGTTTGTCCCACTGCTTTTTATTTGCTTCTGGGTTTTTATTGTGACCCCACCACCATCCCCCTATTTCACTATATTTTACCACTTTCCCGACTCCGTCTTTGTTTCTGAGTGTCTCATATAGACTTTTTATCCTCCTCTTTCTGTTTTTTCCTTCTGCAGATTTTTCTTGATCTTTTCCATATAGATGACCTCTTTTTACTCTTTTGCATGTGACTTTTTATTCAGTGGTGTCCTCTTATTGGTGCTAGGTTATTTCCACTTTCTTTCCTAAATTTCATATTGACATTTGAACCACCCATGAGGGACCTTTATATTATTTTCAGGTGCTTCAAATCTAACAGGTGTAGCTCTAATCAATATCGTTCTTACATGAACAAGGGTGACTCTCTGTCAATTTCTATACTTCTCAGTCACCCAGAACCTTTCCAATTTATTTTCTTCCCGCACATAATTCACAGACAAATGCTGTCTCCACGATGCCTCACAATGCCAACTTCTCTACCTTTTTATTGCCACTGTGACTGCCTTTGTTCAGACTCCACTTATCTCCTTCTAGAGACTACCAGGATGTCTTCCTGACTAGTTTCCCTTCTCCAGCCTCTCTCATTTTCAGTCCATTTTACACTCGGTTTGCAGAATAAGCTCCTTAAAGCAGAGCCAAGCGCAGTCACTGGCTAATAAACTTCTCAGTGCTCTACCAAGTGATATATAAACCTCTCTCTTGTCTGACATTTCAGGCCATTTGCTGTCTAGCCCCAGAGTAGCTCCACATTTTTTACTTTGATCTCATAGATTCATTCATTATTTAATTTATTCAGTAGATATCTGAGTACTGACTACATGCCAGGCCGAGCTGTAGGTAATAATTTTAGAAGCAATACAATATACCTTGAATATTGCTCGGTGATATGCTTCAAGTTTTATTTTTCACTGGGGGGGTCCACTGTAAGAAGATCTTGTGTGGTTGATAAGGGGCCCTGGTAACCCCACTGGCCTCCCTTCCCTTAGTCTCTGAGGCATCATCACTGACTCATGAGTCTCTGTGAAGGAATTGGAGAACCACTGCTCCAGATGAAGGCAGGGTTCCCTCTGTACACAGTAGTTTTCTGAGCTCTGCATCTCTGCTTGTGCCATTTTTCCGCCTGGGACAGACCTTTCCACTTCCCCATTACCATTTCCATCTGTCAGAGAGTGCGTGCAGTTGCTACCCGGTTCCTGATCTCCCTCTAAACTTCAGCTTCTGCTCTTCCAAACTTGGTTACACTTTGCTTGGTCTCCCCTTGGAGCACAAGTCCTGGTTTTCCTTAGGTGCCTGCCCTTTTTGTTTTCTGCCCTAAGGGCATGAGGCTAACCATGCCTGGCCTCAATCCTTCATTTCCAGAAAAACCCAGCTCAGGGCCTGGCTTCTCATGGGGCTGCAACAAATAATTTAGTCAGATTGATGTCTACTTAGTTCTTTAGTCCACCTTCTGCCTGTAACAGTTGTTTGTTTTTTATGCGTCAGTTTGCTTCTTACAGTAGAGACAGTGCTTTGCAAACTTGAATTTGCATCTAAATCATGAGAGGATCTAATTAAAATGCAGCTTTTGGTTCAGCAGATCTGGCAGGGCCGAGAGGCTGCATATCGACAGGTTTCTCCATGGTATTGCAAGAGCTGATCCTCAAACCACACTTTGAGTAGCAAGGTAGTAGTTCATGCTTCCTCGACTTGGGGGTTTCTGGCCCTTCCTCCCTGCCAAGTGATTTTGCTACAGCTACTGTTGGCTTTGATATTAGATGATTTCGAAAATACTTTAGGTCTCGCCATGCTTCCCATAGCTGAATGGAAGGTGCCAGTTTTTCCTTGTTTTTCCCCCTTATTGTGATGATAAAGTATCACGATGACTAGTTCTCCCTATTTTATTTTTTCTGGCCAGTTCCTTTGCTTTGTTATATATTTCTTCGCATTTCCCATTGTTTTCAGATTATGCCTGTTCTCCTTTCTCATTCTGCTGTGATTTTTGTTGTTGTTCCTTTGCTCTCTCTGGTTCTTGAAATTCTCTTTGGATGTCTTGGCTGACTCCCTGCCCCAACTGTTTTCCAACTGCTTCCAATTTTTTTTTTTTTTTCCCCTATGAAAGGAGCACTGACACAGGGGGGCAGATTCCAGCTCTTGGTCTGCCTCTACTGCTCACATGAGATGTTGGCAAAGCTGTTTCTTTTCTGGACTCGTCCCTGTGGATGGACTGTGTGGGCTACACGGCTTCCTGGGTCTGCTTCAGCACCAGACGCCATGTGGGATCCTCACGTGGGGCAGAAGCGCAGGTTGAGGGAGGAAATAGGATATTCTGATGATGCTGGTGTTGATGCCTGCTCCCAGCCAGTGGTTCTGTTCCAGGTAAACAATTTGAACTTGTGTTATTCTCTCACTACTCAGAGAAAGACTCATATTGAGAAAATAACTATTCTTTGGCCTTTGCTAATCGAGTTGTTTTCAGCTGTGGCTTCACACTAAACTGAGGAGTCCTTGAAAAAAAAACCAAAAAAAACAAAAAAACTGGCATTCTTAGCCTACCTCAAGGGAATGATTTAATTTATCAGTATTTTTTTCAGTCTCCCCAAGTGATTCCAATCTGCAGCCTGGGTGGAGAACTACAGAATCTGAGGGCAGTGAGGAGTGGTGCTCAAGGACATAGCGTCGTGCTGAGTCAAACCCTGGCTTTGCTCCTCACCAGCTTGGAGAGCTTGGGGATGTTGCTTAAACTTAGGGCCTTGATTTCTTGATCTGTGAAGTGGGTTGACTTGGTTGTTGTGAGGAATATGTGAAAGCCAGAGGTGCAGTACTGTGTGCCTTGTGGCGGTTTATCATGACAATTATTCTATTACATTTTATACCAGTTGAATTACTAAAGGGTCAGTCATCTTGCCTTAACAGTTAATACTCTCACTCTCTGCTCAACTTTAAGATATTCAGCACAGTATAATCACTTTGAAAGGAAATTTATGAGCGTATTTTTCAGAAGTGGAAAAAATATAGCAGAAGGCGTACATATTAATAAAACCAATCACTTTTTTATATTTGATGCATTTGATATGCCACATCAACTGTATGATCGCATAAATAGTAGAGATGAATTAAAATACATACAAACTGATACAAAAAGATGACCAGGCTTTCATACATATTTTCTGAAAAATGACTTAGCCCTTTAATAAAGACAGTTCTATCAACAAATAGAAAGGATTGAATATCATGAGTCTTAGAGAGCATTTTATTTTAGAAATAAATATGAATGTGCTAAATGTTTACATGTCTAAGTTTATAATGTGAAATGAAATTTAAAAATAAAAGCATACACACAGAAAGCCTGTCTTATGCAAGCTCAAGCTAGTCAATTTTTTCTTCTCTTTTTGACTGAGATTCTGAAATAGCCATTATACTGTTATGTCATCAGCCAATCAAAATTGGACATAACCAATATTAATTGAGAACCTATATCCCCCCCTTTTTTCTGGACACATCTGAAAATAAATAAAAGAGGCATTCACTAGTTCCAGTGGGCCTGGCATAGGGACTTAACCATGAATATCAGGAATTGTTAGCCTAATGGACTTTGGGTTTGAAAGAGATGCAGATGGGTACTATTTTTCATCTTTTTCTCTTGGAATAGAATATTTTATCTCTTCATTATTTGCTTTTTGATCAGTAAGAGTATTTTTCAATGAAATCTTCACTAATGTTTATTCTCCATATTGTCATTATACTTTAGAAAATAACACAAGTTAGAAGATACTATGAAATTTTTAAAAGAACTTTTGAGTTACTCTAGGGAAAGGACCATTGTGAGAAATGATTAGCTAATTATTTCAAATCTTTGTTTTAATATACTCATGTTAAAATTGTGTATAAAATTCTACATAGAGTTGTGATTTTTGATGTGTGTCAGTTAAAGTATTTGGTCTGTTACGTGTGGTATTCAGAATCTATAGACCTGGACTCTTGGTCAACTTAAACTGTTCACTAATCATTAGAGTTCAGATTCTAATTTATTTCAGGCTTAATACATTGCTATTTCTGTGAAATATTAGGGATGTGGAAATGACTACTATTCAGTCAGAGAAAATTATTGTGTGTCTTGGGTTAAAAGGAAGTTTTTTGCAATATTTATTCTTCATAAATTAGAGAAGTGAGACCTGTATAGAATCTAGGAAATTTAAAATCTGAGCCTCAGAAAGATAAAGGTTACAAATAAAGGTAGAAAAATGCTACTGATATTAACACTAGAATTTAAATTTCACCCAGAAATTGTGTGGACTCTATACTGTCCTTCAATTTGATACTTTCAGTTCAGTTCAGTTGCTTAGTCATGTCCAACCCTAAGCGACCCTATGGACTGCAGCACGCCAGGCTTCTCTGTCCATTACCAACTCCTGGAGCTTACTTAAACTCATGTCCATCGAATCGGTGATGCCATCCAACCATCTCATCCTTTGTCATCCCTTCTCCTCCTGCCTTCAATCTTTCCTAGCATCAGGGTCTTTTCTAATGAGTCAGTTTTTCGCATCAAGTAGTGAAAGTATTGGAGTTTCAGCTTTAGCATCAGTCCTTCCAGTGAATATTCAGGACTGATTTCCTTTAGGATGGGCTGGTTGGATCTCCTTGCAGTCCAGGGGACTCTCAAGAGTCTTCTCCAACACCACAGTTCAAAAGCATCAATTATTTGGCACTCAGCTTTCTTTATAGTCCAACTCTCACATCCATACATGACTACTGGAAAAACCATAGCTTTGGCTAGACAGACCTTTATTGGCAAAGTAACGTCTCTGTCTCTACTTTTTAATATGCTGTCTAGGTTGGTTGTAGCTTTACTTCCAAGGAGCAAGTATCTTTTAATTTCAGGGCTGCAGTCACCAGCCACAGTAATTTTGGAGCCCAAGAAAAGAAAGTCTCTCTCGCTGTTTCCATTGTTTCCCTATCTGTTTGGCATGAAGTGATGGGACCAGATGCCATGATCTTAGTTTTCTGAATGTTGAGCTTTAAGCCAACTTTTTCACTCTCCTCTTTCACTTTCATCAAGAGGCTCTTTAGTTCTTCACTTTCTGCCATAAGGGTGGTGTCATCTGCATGTCTGAGGTTATTGATATTTCTCCCAGCAATCTTGATTCCAGCTTGTGCTTCCTCCAGCCCAGCATTTCTTATGATGTACTCTGCATAGAAGTTAAATAAGCATCGCAGAATATAAGTTAAATAAGCATCAGGTAGGATAATCCTTACCTGTTCCTCCTCTTGGAGGGCAGAATAGAATGTGATTTGATACTTCAGAGGTGGGAAAGCTCGCTCACAGTCTTAGAGAGAGGTATTACCTTGTATGTCATGAAAATTATGATATTGAGAATAGGAATGGCATAAAATGCTATTGGTTGTGTACACATAAATATACCTCTATATAAGCACCCGTTTATTTTGAGTATATATGTATGAGATGATTTTACCTTAACCAGTTGGTTGTTATGCATGGTCTTTAATAATATTTGGAGATGCTGATGATTAAACAAAACTTCCCATACTTGTTACACTGTTGAAGGTGGGAAGTAGGATAGCCTAATGGTTAAGTTCAGCTTCTGGAGTCAGACTTTGTGAATGCAAATTCCAGCTTCTCTAGTCATTAGCTGTGTGATTTTTGACCAAGTTAATCAACCTGTCCGTGCTTTAGTTTCCCAAGTCTAGGAGACAATAAAGGAAACTTTAAAGGGATGATTGTCAGGTAAAAATGAGATAATGCACATAACACACTTAGCAAAGTTCTTTGCTACAGAACTACATGAAGTTCTATAGCACTCACAAAGCTAGCCATTATTATAAATTATACAGTTTAGTAATTAATATCAACTACTTCATAGATACACTAATTTCTTTGCCAAGGGAATTTTTGCAACTCTGATTTTTGAGCCTTCTGTTTGAAACTGACTTCTTATTTTTAAAATTATATATGTCTTTGTTCACTTGTCTATTTTTCCTTGTTGACTTTAGGAGAACAATGAAATGGAAGGGAGAACAGAGGTGGAATTGTAAGCACTATAGGAACACTTGAAAACATGTAACTGTGTGAAACGCAGGCAGATTTTAAACAGCAAAATATATAACTTGGGTTTTAGATTTTTGGAAAGACCAAGTGACTTAAAACGTTGCTTCCGCATGAATGTGCTTTGTGAACCCTGTACGCACGTGTAAACCTGGAATGTTTGGAAGTGACCCAAATCAGAGCGAGATCCAGGTATGGGAGTCAGGTTATGTAATCAGTGTCTGTGTAACCAGGGCGGACTCATTCAAGGACAGTCTCTTCTCAGGCACCCGAGTTGTAGTTGAATAGTCACCTGGATCCTCCTGGGTTCACAGACATTTATTTTAACACCTGAATTGGATTTTCTGTGTTGGAATTTAGACAACAAAATAATTAGCAAGAAAAAGACATAATTGGTGAACTACATACAGCCTTACCAAAGAGTTTAAGTCTGTATATACCTAGTTATTACATGTATGATTCTTCGTGCTCAGCCTCGCTTCCACAGAAATAAAAGTGTCAAGACTCAGAGTGTGGAAGGTGAAATCTTAGTTTTGTTTCTCCTTCGCATAGCCTTCTTCTTGGGTCCCCAACATGTGGCCACCAGGCTGGTCCTAAGACTTCTCTATTGCAGTGATTCTTGGACTTTTAGCATGAAAGAAAGCCTGGAGAACTTGCAAAAAATGCAGATTCCTGGAATTCACCCTTGAAGTTTCTGACTCAGAAATCTGAGGGAAGGATCCAAGAATACAAATATTTTTTAAAATTGAAGTGCAGTTAATTTACAATGTTATATTAATTTCAAGTGTACATCAAAGCGATTCAGTTTATATACATATATATATATACACACACACACATTTTTGTTTTCAGATTCTTATATAAGATATTGAGTATAGTTCCCTATGCTATACAAAAGATCCTTATTGTGTACCCATTTTCCATATAGTAGTGTGTATATATTAATCCCAAACTCTGGAATCTAAACTTTTTATCCAAATATTTTACAAGAATCACAGTTGATTCACAGACCACACTTGGAAATCAGTATTAATTTTCTAGAGGACCATTAGTTTCACAGAATTACTGTGGCTCTAATCGAAGTCCAGTGAAATATGCTCAGCTCTGTCCCTCCACGCTGCATTAACCACTGCTGTGAGCCATGCGTGTGGACTCTGTCATGTGTGAATTCTAGAGAACCAGGCTGTGTTCTCTCATTGGCTACCCACTGGCCTCTACCCACAGGTTTTCATCCACTGTGATTCTCCATGGTGATATGGACCACTGGCCACGACCTCAGTATCCCTGTGAGCTCACTGGTAACACTCAGATTCCAGGGCCCAAACGTAACCCTCCAAAGTCTAAAAGGAAATGATGGGAGGTAAGGTCTTGGAGCCAGAATTTCTCCCCTGTTCCCCAGAAGACAGTCGTGCTTTGGTGGACTCCTCTAGCCAGGTCTCTGTGGCGCTGCAGACAACCGAGGGGCTGTGGTAACCACCCCGAGTGTAGTGACATGTAGTCGATACAGAGACCACCACGACTGCTGAATGTCAGCGGTGTCTCTCCCCGTGCACGGCTCCAGGCCTCTCCCTTCCTTGCCTCCTGGGAATGCCACTTCCCCTGTCCTTGTGGTTTTCTGGTGGGAAACAGAGGCTCCTTCTCTCTGGTCTCGTCCGCCACCCTCTTCCACAGCTGCCAAGTAGAGGCCAGATGACTATGCCAAGCATGCGGACGAGATGGCACACGTTCAAACCACCACTGTCTTGGCAGAAGCACCCCTGTAAGCCCTTCCTACACTTGAAGTCTTTCTTGCCTCCTTGTATAGACCTTACCTAAGCAAGGTTTAAATTTGTCGAGAATTTCACAGGCTCTCGGATCTACTGTCTTCTTACAATGCATTGGCCAAGGAACAGTATAACGTACCCTCGGTTGGCAGGGGGATAGGCAATCTGGTCTTTATAAATATCTGATTTCTTGAAATGTTTCTGAATTATCAAGAATTAAAGCAAGAAAAATGTTTACTGTATTTGGGCGATAGTTTTGAGTCTTCAGTGTGTGTACTTCAATAGACCCACTTAAAAATGCAAATTATAGAATGTTTTAGTGTTGCTGTATAAAATAATAAAGAAACTGTATAAAACAGTGAAAGGAGGCATGTGTATACCTATGGCTTGTTCATATTGCTGTATGACAGAAACCAGCACCATATTGTAAAGCTACTATCCTCTAATTAAAAATAAAAAAATTTTTAGAAAGTGACATTAAAGATGATGAACAACTCTCTTGCTGATTATTTTAAAAGCCAGCAATAGTGTTCTGTCTTGTTAAATAGATTTTTAATTTTAATTTTATTTATTTAATTTTTGGCTGTGCTGGGTCTTTGTTGCTCCAGGCTTTCTCTCTTTGCAGCGAGCAGGGGCTACTCCTTGTGCAGTTTGGGCTTTCTCATTGTAGTTCCACAACAAGTTCTCTTGCTGTGGAACATGAGCTCCGGGCTCTGGGGCTTCGGTGGTTGTGGCATATGGGCTCTGTAGCTGCAGCACACAGGCTTAGTTGCTCCTCAGCCAGTGGGATCTTCCTGGATCAAACCCATCTCCTCTGCATTGGCAGGCAGAATCTTAATGGCTGGACCACCAGGGAAGTCCCAAGTAACCTTTTTTTTTTTTTTTTTTTTTAGAAAAACAAAGTCTATAAAATCCCAGGGAGTGATTGAGGGTTAGGTTTAACATCTTCTCATTGCAAGATCATGTTATGAGAGAGCCCTGCATCCAGCCTGGCGCAGCCCTCCTAGATGNGTAACCTTTTTTTTTTTTTTTTTTTTTAGAAAAACAAAGTCTATAAAATCCCAGGGAGTGATTGAGGGTTAGGTTTAACATCTTCTCATTGCAAGATCATGTTATGAGAGAGCCCTGCATCCAGCCTGGCGCAGCCCTCCTAGATGACCACTTTTCTCCTCAATGATAAGGAAAGCTCACTGGTAACTTAAGGGAGCGAGATTTGTTGAAGGTGCTGCTGCTGCTGCTAAGTCGCTTCAGTCATGTCTGACTCTGTGCAGCCCCATAGACGACAGCCCATCAGGCTCCCCCGTCCCTGGAATTCTCCAGGCAAGAACACTGGAGTGGGTTGCCATTTGTGAGTGACTGGCAAAAAGATATACCTACCTGGAAAACGATCTCACCCATCAAATTAGATGAGAAAGGGAATTATGTGTATGGGAGAGTGCAGTGTTATAGGTCTTCTCCAGAGGTAATTATTGGTCTTGTGGAAATTTTCTAACACAAAAGTGAAGTGAAGTGAAGTTGCTCAGTCGTGTCTGACTCTTTGCGACCCCATGGACTGTAGCCTACCAGGCTCCTCAATCCATGGAATTTTCCAGGCAAGATTACTTGGGTTGCCATTTCCTTCTCCAGGGTATTTTCCCAACCCAGGGATCGAACCGGGGTCTCCCACACAGCAGGCAGATGCTTTACCATCTGAGCCACTGGGGAGATCCAGATCTAACACACGGGGAAAACAGTTAAAAGGCAACCTCTGAACTGTTCCGTCTGGCTAATAATGGCTGTTGCTGCAGAGGCCCTCCCTCCAGAGGATGGAGTTTTAACTGTCTCCAGGGCGCGTGCTTAGTTGGAAGGTGGTGCCACACCCGAGGCCTCTCAGACTAGCCCAGATCTTTGTTTCTGATGGCACTAGAAGCACGGTTTCAGCACCGGTTGAAGCCACTCTCAGCAGCCCACCATGAAGAAAGGCCCAGAGCAGAATCTCTGTGAGCCCCTCACCTGACCCCCATGACTGCTGTTTCCCAACCTCCTTTAGCGACAGGACGAGGCTCACTGGCTGCTGCCAGAGTAGGTGGCTTTGAACAGACGTGTGGCTGTCTGCAAACACTTGAAGGGGTGACATGTGCACGGAGGAGATTCATTTTTCCAGAGTTCCAGCAGGCCTGACCAGATTCAGTGGGCAGGATGGTAAGGAGGCAGACTTGAAATCAACATGGGAAGAACTTTCTAATGATTCAAACTGTCCTGTAATGGCCTTGAAGTTTCAAGCTCGCTCCAGCTGTCAGTGTGCAGTGGATAAGACGTCCAGCCACCAGAAACAACAACAAAAAAAAATGGGAATTTCTCTGGTGGTCCAGTGGCTAAGACTCTGGGCTCCCAGTGCAGGGGGCATGGGTTCGATTCCTAGTCAAGGAACTAGGTCTCACATGCCTGAACTAAGAGTTCATATGTAGCAAATAAAAAGATCCCACATGCTGCAACTAAGGATCCCACTTGCCATTATGAACACTGAAGATTTCGTGTGCTGCAGCTAAGACCCAGCACAGCCAAATAAGTAAATAAAAAACATACCTAAGGGTAGCTGCAGCTATCATTTAAAAAAGAAGAGCAATGAGATTTGGCACTGCACAGAAACTTGAATGGGTTGATCACTGCAATCAGTGCCCTTCTTGGCACTATTGATAAACCATTTAACTGTAGGCAGTGGAGCGGGACATATAAGAAAAAAGGTAGAAAAGATGTGAAAGAATGGTTACAATGTCTTTTTGCCCTAGATTATTCAGCACATTACTTTTATTGAGCCTCTGCTATGTGCCAGGGCTTCCCTGGTGGCTCAGCTGGTATAGGATCCACCTGCAATGCTGGAGACCTTCATTCGACCCCTGGGTTGGGAAGATCCCTGGAGAAGGGAACAGCTACCTACTTCGGTTTTCTGGCTTGGAGAATTCCATGAACTACATGTGTAGTCCATGGGGTCACAAAGAGTCGGATTCGACTGAGAGACTTTCACTTTCACTATGTGCCAGAACATTATATTGCTTAAGAACCAAAAGGCACAAGATGCCTGTGTGTCCCCTCTTAGCCAGAATTCTGCAGTTGTTTTTCTGTGCCTCACATGAAGGTCAAGCCCTGAGGTCATCCTCAGTGACTTCCCATAGGCTGTCCTGAGTACTCATCATATCTGAGCTAAACTCCTTGACGATCTTTTCATGTTCTCATATCGTATTTTCTGTTTCTCTCGTGGTGCTTGCAACATTGGATTTTAACAGTCAGTTTGTACTGATTGTATTGATTTTTTTCCTCACTAGACAATAAGCTCTTTGAAAGCAGATCCTTAGGCATCCAATTAATGACTGGGTATCTAGAAATAGTGAATTCTAGTATCTGTTAACTGAGTATTCGATTACTCCTCTTATTTCATCCTGTTCCCAAAAGAAATATCTAGGAGGAATTTTATCCTCAAGTTAAGGACCCAAGAGGAAAATTACTGGAATACGCTTTATTCTCCTGGCCCTGCCTTTCCAGTTCTAATCGCATCCTAAGTGCCTATCCCATTCATTCTATTCCAGGGGAAGAGCAGAAGGTACTAAAGAGAAGGAGGTAGAAAAAAATGCCCAATATTAGAGAAGGGGAAAATCACTTTTTGTGTAACTCCTTGATCAACTCAACTAGATGTATTGCCTTCAGCAGCGCTAGTGGTAGGATGTGGAGAAAATCCTGCTCCTGATGTTAATTCGCTCTGTGACCCAGCACTAGTCCTGTGACCACCTTGCTATTTCTTCTCAATAAAATGAAGAGTTTGCCCAGGCAGTTTTCAGGGGCGCATTGTGGTCCACGCGTGCATGCAAAGTTGCTTCAGTTGTGGTCTGACTCTGAGACCCAGTGGCCTGTAGCCTGCCAGGCTCCACTGTCCGTGGGATTCTCCAGGCAAGAATGTTGGAGTGGGTTGCCATGCCCTCCTCCAGGGGATCTTCCCCACCCAGGGCTTGAACCCCTGTCTTCTGCATTGCAGGTGGTTCTTTACCACTAGGGTCACTGGGGAAGCCCCTATTCCGCTCCAGTACACTGTAAATCATATCTTTTCCCTTCCAAGGTTTTCTTAACTTCTTTTCCTCTTCGTAGTATTCTCCTGAATAATCAAGAATACAGGATGATATTGATGAGAAACAGTATTGAGAGGTGACTTTGAAATAAAACTGTGTTTGTAATCTGACACCTCTAAATTGAGTCCCTGCTGTATGACTTTGGGCAAATTATAATCATCTCCAAGCTGAAGATCCGTGTCCTGTAAAACAGGCATGCTATTCCACATTTCCTAGGATTGCAGGACTCAGTGAAATGATGGATATGAAGTGCTGATTGTATACCACTAAGATAATGAGCTCTTGGAAGATGATAGTAGTTCTTATCTGGAAGTAGCCCCCTCTCTTTCTTCCTCTTCTGTCTAACCCCTGAAAGATACCCACACACAAGTCCTAAAGAAGTTACTGGGCATAGGTTTTCTTTGTGTGTGTTTGTGTAGTCCTGGGCATCATTTCTCTTCCATCTAGACTTAGTAGAGGACAGTCAAGGTCCCTTCCTACTGGGGCAGCCTGCTTCTACGTGTATAATGGCCAAATGAATAACCCATTTCACAGTGATGGGGGATATATTTTATTTTAACATTTGCATAGAAGACAGGATGTTGCTGGAAGTAGGTGTGGGGTCAGGTATCTTAACATCATGTATAATATCACACTCAGATGGAGATTCTTTTATTTTAAAAAGCTTTGAGCAGCCGTGACACAGCAGCTCCCAAGTCTGACAATAAAGCGCCACCTTATAAAAATTTATGAAGTTCAGGTTGTGAAAAACAAACCACACACAGGGAGTAGTAGCATTTCTTATTAAAATAATTTTAAGTCCGTTGTCTTCATGTCGCCTATAATAGAAGCTTGTGCCATGGCTATACCTCAACAGCCTGTAAACTTTTATATGGGCTTTTGAAAAGGGACGATAGTTTTATGAGATATGATTTTCTCATCTCACCAAATTAGATTATTTGAGATAGTGTCCCAGGATGTAAAATTTCAATCCTGAGTAAATCTGTACCTCAGAGACTCTGTGCAGCCTGCTAGCAGAGTGGAAATGGAGTGTAATAAATCTGCCCTGAGCCCATTTCTCTCCACACAGCCCCGTAATTCATTCTCTGCTTGGTACCCATGACCACTTTTTCACGGCTAATCAGTCTGTATTCAGGCTGCCTTCTCTCAAGTGCAAGGTGCGTGCACGCTATCGCTTCAGTCATGTCCGATTCTTTGTGACTCCATGGACTGCAGCTCCCCAGGCTCCACTGTCCATGGGATTATCCAGGCAAGAATACTGGCGCGAGTTGCCATGGCCTCCTCTAGGGGATCTTTCCAACGCAGGCGTCAAACCCAGGTCTCTTACATCTCCTGCATTGGGAGGTGGGCTCTTTACCACCAGCACCACCTCAAGTCCAGTACCTCCTCCTCGATCCAGACTGCACCTCTCTCTCGGCATGCTGTACCACTTCTGGGTGTTTTTCGAGAGCCGTGTGCCATCAGGGGCCCAAGATGTTCCCAATCATACTCTGGCTATAAGGTGGCCTGTTTGTTTACAGGATACTTTTTAATTGTATTCTTCTAGTCCAATTTTTGGCTGTGCCGGCTCTGCATCTCGGTTGGACTTCTCTCTGGTTGTAGCAAGCAGGGGCTACTGTCACGTACTATGTGGACTTCTCAGTAGAGCAGCTTCTCTTGTTGCAAAGCGTGAGCTCTAGGGTGCGAGGGCTTCAGTGGTTGTGACTCCTGGGTTCCTGCAGGCTCCATAGTTGTGGCACGTGGGCTTAGTTGCTCCGTAGTGTGTGGGATTTTCCCAGATCAGGGATCAAACCTGTGTCTCCTGCATTGTCAGGCAGATTCTTTACCACTGAGTCACCAGGGAAGCCCTGCTGCAGTTTACTTTCAAAAAGATATTCTGTTTAAAATAGATTAAAATAGATAACAGCGTCTCTAAGGTCACCTCAGAGATGGGTCCAGTGAGTATTTCAGTTGGGCTTTCCTGAGTCTTCTCTGAGGGTACAGAGGCACTCCTGCTAACACAGCTAGTTTCTTTATTCCAGTCTCTTCCACCTCATCTATGAGGAATGCCTCTCCATCACTCCCAGGGTGTCTCTCTTTCCTTCACTTCAGCATTGTATTGGTTGAGTGGCACCACTATCAAATGCTGCCGCGAGACCAAGAGTGCCTGCAGGTAACTTTTAAGGAGCTTGGGGGTGTGGGAAAGTGTAGGAAAATTTCCTCCAAGGTGGAGTCGAGGTTATCAGACTGAACTGGGGATTAAACACTCATTTCCAGTCCCGATTCCACTCTTAATTATTTTTGTGATATTGACCAAGGGATTTATTTTCATTGGGCCTCACTTTTGTCATGTATAAAACAAGCAGTAGCAATGGCACCTTTTAGGGGAGAAAATTCTATGAATTATAAATTATACAGACATGGAAAATTGTCTTCTCTCCCTCCCTACAATTTAACAACTTATTGTCACAAGACTATGTTAATGGGCCTGGGACTTTGGAAGCAGAGTTATCAAGGGCATTATGCCACCCCGCAGGATGTAGGTCAAGCATCACTCAGAAGTGAGGTTGTGTAGAAGGCTGATTAACAGTTGTAACAGCCTGGACAAGGAGCAGGCATCTAGAGCAGCAGTTTGATGCGGAATACAAAAAGCAAATGCTCAGCGGGACAGGAAAGTGGCCACGTCAATGGCATCCAGTTTGTCAGTTTTAGGGGAAGAGTTGTCTTCATGTCCTTCAGTGATTTTTAAAGACAGTTCATCAAGGAGCTCCTTAAACTTTTTTGCAGAATGCTTTCGCCTGAATGTATTCATTCACCTTCTCTTCAGCTCCTGAATTTGCTAATAGCCTCTATTTCTTTCTCTTTTTTTTCAGTTACAAACATATATGTGTATATTTCCAGGTTATTTTCCATTATAGGTTATTATAAGACATTGAACACTGTTCCTTGTGTTATACAGTAAATTCTGTTGTTTATCTATTTCTTGTCTAGCTTTACAGGGGAGGAAGCTGAAGCCCTGAGAAGAGCACAGGGTCCAGCCCTGTAGAGAAGGCGTAGCACAGGGCACTCAGCAAGGACAGGGCTCCCAGTGGCTTCAGGTTGGGCAAGGGACCAGCAGCATCGCTCAGATCTGCTGAACCTGAATCTCCATCTTAAAGCTCTGGTTTGCTGCATTTGCACATTAAAGTCAGGGAAGGACAGTCATGAAGTGTAATCTCCCCGTCTACCGAAAGTTCCTTTTTAGCTCCCTGCTTCCGAACCCGGCGCAGGCCCTCTGGGTTCATGGAGAAGCCAGTTGATAAAGGGAGAAGCATGCCCAGGGAACATGGGACAGCTTCCTGGATTTTATATGTGAAATAAAATAGAGATATTTAGCCCTCACCATCATTTTGAGGGCTTATTTAGACAAATATAAATAGATAAGCAGGGTTATATTTCAGTTTAAGGCTTTCTAAGTTGGCTTCTGAACAAACTCCTTTCTAATACCTTATATCTACAGAGTCCCATGTGAAAGTATGTAAATATAACAGGACAAGTAAGCAACATACCTGGTTAGACATCTGAGTGATTAGAGTGATTCAAGTTAAATCTTGTATCTCTGTCTCTAAAATGACTATAGTATTCAAAAGCTGTTAGACCGCCTAACTTCCAGGTTCTGGAAATAGCCATTCTAGATGTTTTACAAGAATATGGCTTTAAAATGCAAACATCAGAGTAATTGATTAACGCCAAATTTGGGAAATAAACATGTTCTCATTACTGTTTTTGTAGTCAGCAAGTCATTAACTCATCTAGGAAGATGACTTTCCACAGTCAAATAAAAGAATGTATTTAGTTCCAACCGTGTACAGGTGCGGTCAATGGAAAAGATACTGTCTCAGAGGAAAATCTTTGAGCTGTTCTCTTTGTCTTTCACCATCTTGCAAAAGATCCGCTGACTTTGAAACAGTCCTGCCAGGCGCACGACATGACAACTCTTTGATAGTGCCAAGATAATTGAATGGGACAGATGAGAGTGAGTCATTTGTTCTGAGATATCCAGGACCAACCACCTTAAACATGTTTTGAATTCTAGGGCACCATGGTAAATATGGGATAATGGGTGCTTTAGTTCCTGCATTCCTCAGGAGGTCTCTAGGATCCCCCCCACAGGGAAACTCTTGCCAGTTCCCTAGTGTGACCATCTAAAAGGGTCACTTGTGCACACGTTACATCATTCGTGGAAGCCTAGGAAATGGAACGAGGGCTATAAGTCTTTACAAATCTGATGTGAAATGTATGGTGTGTGTGATCTATATAGTTCTTTTATGTGAGAGGCAGATGTGACATGCCCTTTGTGTGATGGCTTTATCTTTGATTCCTGTCCCCATCATTTTTTGTGGCACTTGCTCTCAGCTTTACAGGTAGAATGACATTATTGTTTTGGCTGGAATACTCCGGGTTGACAGCCTTCACTGACTGCAGCCCCTCCCCTGCTGAGATTTCCCATCTCTTGAGGCTGGCATTATATTATGCCACAGTGTGCAGCCCTGGTTCCTTTATTATTTTTGTTTTTCTCTCTTGCCTGTCTTATATTCTCTCTCACCATCCTTTAGATTGCATGGTACCCGGTCAGATAATGTGACTCCCCAAAGAAATAGTCTCTATGTCAGTCAGTGGCTGCTAGAGCATACCATTTATGTAGACAAAAATATTCTATAATAGACATCCTAGTTTATTCCTTGAGAGTTTCAAAATATTACCACTTTTAAGGGTGTTAGGGTGGTTTCTAGATTGAGATAATCAGAGTGGAGATAATCAGTCTTGTGTGGTGCTGGAGTAGTCAGTATACTTTTGATAAAAGAAAGAAATATCTCAGGTGTGTAGATATTGTACATGTCACTAAAACAGGGTTATAGAGAAAGACTACGGAATATATGTCTTCACTATGGTTCTTCAAGTTGAATAGTTTACAGACTGTCATTCATGAGAATTATAATTTTACCCAATGCTGTTTATATTTGGAGTATTCCTTGTTGTCACATTTTTATTTAAATTCTGAGAGTGATAGAGCCTGACATAAATAGTGTTACATTTTTAAAGACCATAATTGAACATCCTGTACATGTTTGCATGCTAAATTGCTTCAGTTGTGTCTGACTCTTTGCAACCCTATGGACCGTAGCCTGCCAGTCTCTCCTGTCCATGGGATTCTCCAGGCAAAATTACTGGAGTGGATTACCATGCCCTCCTCCAGGGCTGTACGTGTTTACATGCCCGTGAAGTCATATTGACTCTTTGTCCTTTCTCCCCTCACTTCTTTGCACTGTTGCTGCTAAGTCACTTTAGTCATGTCTGACTCTTTGTGACTCCATGGACTGTAGCCTGCCAGGATCCTCTGTCCATGGGATTCTCCAGGCACAAATACTGGAGTGGGTTGCTGTTTCCTTCTCCTCTTTGCACTGATATTAAGCCATATAGTTTGATTTTCTTATTCAAACCATTCCTTTAACTGAATAATTATGATGTTTTCACCTTGGTTTGCTTCCTTTTTCTTCTTTCCCTCCTTTTTTTTTTTTTTTTTAAAGAAATTCACTTTATAATTACATGTAGGAATAACAATAGCCATAGCAATCAGAGGCCATAGTCTGCTTTACTTTGTGTGATAGTGTTTAAGCACTTTACACGCACTATTTTGCTTAACACCAAGGAAGGCACTAGCATCATCCTCATTTTACAGATGATGAAGCTCATGCTTAGAAGTCCAGGAACTTTTCTAGGTCATAAGGCTCATGACTGATAGAACATGGTCTTGAATGCAGGCCTCAATGACTCTAGAATCTACCTTCTTTATGACAACCATAATGCAAGAGCAGAAAGGAAGTTGAAACATCATCTAGTTCAAATTATTCTTTTCGCAGATGAAGAAATGGGCCAAGAGAGGTTACATGCCCCACGCTAGTTCATGCAGCTAGCAAGTGAAAGAGACAACTTCATTTGGTGTTCATTTTCAAGGAGGTTATGTAAGCATATTCCACTCTGTCTGACAGGATAGCGTCCTGTCAGACCACGTCCACTCTGGACCAATGCACGGTAGCAAGGGGTATGGGCTCACTGTACAGAATGGTTCAACGTGGTTGCTCCCTCATGCTGCTCTTGCTGGGGGTTAAGAGGAGTCCTTATAGCTGGGAAGATACATAACTAGTATCACTGTTTATGTTGTCTTCTAGGCTGTAAGCCTGTTTCTAGCCAGATTCTCTTAAAGTCAGGAAGCAAGTCCCTGCTGCTGCTAAGTTGCTTCGTCGTGTCCGACTCTTCGCGACCCCATGGACTGCAGCCTACCAGGCTCCTCCATCCATGGGATTTTCCAGGCAAGAGTACTGGAGTGGTGCCATTGCCTTCTCCGAAGCAGGTCCCTACTAAGGAATATTCTGTTATTAGGACCCCCCCTTCTCCATTCTGGGCTTCCTGGGTGGTGCTAGAGCTAAAGAACCTTCCTGCCAATACAGGAGACATAATGGGATGCTAATTTGATCCTTGGGTTGGAAAGATCCCCTGGAGGAGGAAATGGCAACCCACTCTAGAATTCTTGCCTGGAGAATCACATGGACAGAGGAGCCTGGCAGGATACCGTCCATGGGGTCGCGAGCAGTCGGACATGAAGCGACTTAGCACGCGTGCTTCTCCATTCAAAGCAGATCAGATCCAGGAGGAAACCAGTCTGCCTTCGTTGTTCTTTGCTCAGCCCACTCTCCATGCCCTGCCTCTAGGCTGAAGGTGGATTGAGTTTGACAGATGGAAAACCAGCAGCAGTCCTGAGACTGGCTGCCAAATGGGACAGAGGCGGCAGTGATCTGATGGGTTGTGGCGTTAAACTGAAAGTGTAGAACATCGATGCACAGATGAAGGCAGTGACTGGTTACCCTCCCGAGGAAAGAGTGATTTTTTTCACTACTGGAGGAACCATCTTGAAGGTTTGGAAAAGGGAAAAGAGAGCTACTGGGTAAGGTACTGCTTTCTAGATCATGATTTAACTTGTAGAAGGGTCTTCAGCATAGATGGGTGTTCCAGTTGGACTTGTTTTTAGTAGTGTATTTTTCTGACCACAAAACTAAACTGGTTCAAGAAAAGCATGAGGAGAGAAATTGCGATTCACTGAGACACACTTGTAGATGGAATGGTGGTTCACTTGGTACAGTTGTGTTTTGCTCTGAACATGCATTTCGCTTCTCTTTCCAGGCCTCAGTGCTTTCTTGGCCTCAAGGCACAGTTGTACAATACAGATGAAAGTAGAAGTTGCCCAAACTAGAGGAGAGACTGGCTCTGGTGTTCTAAAAGCTCTTAGAAGGGCCTAGATCCTCTAAGGGAAGAGCGTAGGGACCTTGAAGAAGGATAAGCAGGACAGTGTAAAAGAACAGAAAAAGAAAGGTTGATTTCTGAGGTCAGTGGATTCAATGCTCTATTTTTTTTTTTTTTTTTTTTTTTGAGCAATCCAGGACTTTGTAGTGGAATTTGATCTTAGGGAAGCTAAGTATTTTCCTTGCCGTGTGCTGTATTTAGTTGCTCGGTCATGTCCAACTCTTCGAGACCCCTTAGACTGTAGCCTGCCAGGCTTCTCTGTTCATGGGGATTCTCCAGGCAAGAATACTGGAGTGGGTTGTCATGCCCTCCTCCAAGGGATCTTCCCAACCCGGGGATCAAACCCAGGTCTTTTGCATTGCAAGCAAATTCTTTACTGCCTGAGCCACCAGGGAACCCCAAGGTATTTTCCTTACCAGCCTTATAAGAGATCTTGCAGTATGTGAAGCAGGTCCCCCAGCACCAGAGCCCATGAGACTTCTTTCAAAAATGCAAATCTAAGCATGTTTCCCAGGAAAAAGTCCCTTCAGTGACTTCCTGTCTGAGGAGACGCAGAAAGTGTTCCAGGCAGCCAAAACTGCCTGTGTAAACTATGGTGTTCGTGGCACTTGTGACCTGCACAGTGACTTTCTTCATGTGGATGGCAAGGTTGTTGATGGCCAAGGGCCTTCATAGGTGGCCTTGACTGCCATCTGGTGGAGTCTCCATAGGCCAGTGTTTTCAAATGTTTTCTTAGGAGCATACATAATTTTTAAAATGATAACAATCTTGCACAGAAACCATGAATTTTCATGCCATGCCCCCCGTACGTAGCCTTGAACTCTTGAGGTGTCTCTGTGTGACCCTGACTATGGATAATAGGGAACCCAGTATCTGATCTGATTTGGGATTTAAAATGATGACCATTATGGTGGTATGAATATACATTGAGGGGTAGAGATGGAGAATGTCAGACTGGATGCAAAGAGACCAAGGTAGTGAGAAGAAATTCGTGAATACATATCGGTAGGTCCCGTGCGTGGTTAAGACTCTGTGCTCTTGAAGCAGGGGGCCAGGGTTGGATCCTTTGTCAGGGAATTAGATCCCACATGCTGCAACTGAGACCTGGCACAGCCAAATAAATAAAAATGAATTACAAAGGCAAATTGGAAATGTAAAAATAACTTCATTTACCTATGAATTTCAGTTTTTATTGTGAACCTTATTTGATTTGATGGTGGAAATTTAGTTTTCATTCATGGCTACTCTCCTACTCTGAATTAGATCAAATTTCAGGGGAGTGTTTTTTATACATAATAAAAACCACTTCTTACTCAATGCTTAATTATGGAGAGAGCAAGACTTTTAATCATTTCACACATTTAATTACTGTAGTAATCCTGTATAACTTGTACTATTATTATCTCTTACCTTATGTATTGAAAGTGAAGTCGCTCAGCCGTGTCCGACTCTTTGCGACCCATGGACAGTAGCCTACCAGGCTCCGAGATCCATAGGATTTTCCAGGCAAGAATACTGGAGTGGCTGCCATTTCCTTCTCCAGGGGATCTTCCCAACCCAGGGATCGAATCTGGGTCTTCTGCATAGCAGACAGATGCTTTACTGTCTGAGCCAATAGAGTGATCCATGTAGCTCAGTGATCTTATGTATTAGGTCTATAAAATTGAGTACTTTGCCAGAGTCAAATAGCTCTGAATAATTAGAGCTAGGATTGGAACCCAGATAGCCTACCTCCTAGTATGTGCCAGTATCTTTGCTCTTAACCAGTGAAGTTATGATGTGGAAGCATCCATGGGGAGGGTGCCACTTTGTCCTTGAGTATGATCGATCCTGTCTGGCTGCTCTTGCCGTTCGTTGCATTTTTTTTCTTCATCCCATCTGGTTCTCGGACATCATTCATGCAGGTTGCTCGGATCTTCCGGAAGGATTCATTCAGCTATTCACAATCTGTACCACACTTATAAGAAACTCGTTGAGGCTGTCTAGGACCTAGAGCAGTGGTCTCAACTGCAGTTTTGCCCCCAGGGATATTTGGCAGGGCCCGGAAATGTTGCTGGTTGCCCACACTGAAGGTGGGGATTACATTACTGGAATCTAGTGGGCAGAGGCCAGGGATGCTAATAAACATCCTACCATACACAGGACAGTCCCCACAACAAAGAACTATTATGGACAAAATGTTCATAGTGCCAAGGTTGAGAAACTTCAGCATAGATGTGAAATTACATTTCAGCCATTTCATTTACAAAGTCTTGCTTTATTCCCAGCCCTTGGTTCTTAGGTCCACCAGACCTTCTGTGTCTGTTGTGACTTTCCCCTCCATCATGGCTCAGTTTTGGGCTGTTAGGTGGGCTGGGACCTGGTCCCCTTTTCAGGTACCCACATAAGTTGAAACGCTCTGCTTACCTTTTGGCTGTTTCCCTCTCCCTTCCTTTTACCTAGTCTGAATGTAAAAAGTTTTGCTCTTATTCATCATATTTTTCCAAATCTGTTGCCCATGAGTTCCCCTAACATTTGAAACAAACTGTAAGAATTGATTACCTTTTCCTCTGCTTTGTGCTATATCATCTCTGCCCTGGGGGCAATAAATACAGAAAAGTCAGCACACTGAATGAAGTTTTACAGAAATGCAAGGAAAACCTTCGTTTGCCCATGTCAGCATTTTGCAGTCTATATTCTGAGGCATCCCACTGTCCCTGGAGAAGTCACTAGATTTTCCATGAAAAGGAAGAACTAATGCATGTGTCCGCTCCTCTCTAAGAATCCACACGTGGGTATAAACAAGCCATTTACGTTTGTTTATTCCAAGACTTCCACAAAGTATTTGACCAGAAAGCTTTTCTTTTTCATGAGTCCCCAAGAACGGCTTGTACTTAATTTTGAGAAATGCTAGTCTGTGTGATAAGTGTGACCTTTATCTCAAAGCACTGGTGGAGAAAAGAGGACAGTCCTAGAGATGTTAGGAGTTAGACTCAACAAGACTTGATGAATGAATGTTCCTGGGAGGTAAAGAAGCAGAAAAATCATTGAGAGAATGATAGAAATTTCAAGATTGAAGGAACAAATTTTGTATCATTCTTTTTTTAAAATTGTACTTTATTTTACTTTACAGTACTGTATTGGTTTTGCCATACATCAACATGAATCCTCCATGGGTGTACACGTGTTCCCAATCCTGAACCCTGCTCCCACTTCCCTCCCCATACCATCTCTTTGTATCATTCTTTATATATCGCCAAGTACTAGGCATCAGAGATTTTTAAAAGTGCAAAACACAAAATGACAGTCCTGGACTTATCTCCCTCCTGAATCACTGTAATGGCTTTCTAAATGGTCTACATTTCCTTCAGTGTGTCTTCTAATCTCAACATCACAGAGTGACCAAAGGAACTTTTCTAAACACAGATGCAATCATGGCATTGCGCTGATCAAAAAACCTCTATGATTCAGTTTTGCACAGAGACAACCCAGATTCCTTTTCATAGTGTCCAGAGGCTCTTGTTAAAATCTTCTTGAATATGGATTTACCATGGGGTGGTAAGAAATGAACAACAGCTCTTATTAAGCAGATCTTGCCTTGCACAGCCAGTACCTATGTGCTGTGTGCTTCAGGGACCCTGGGGGACAAGACAGGCAGTCCTGGGGCCCTTGCATCTGCTCCTGCCTCATGTGGATGCCTCACTTCTGTATGTTTTATAAGTATATCGTGAAAAGTGAAAGTCATTCAGTCGTGTCTGACTCTTTGTGACCCCGTGGACTCTACAGTCCATGGAATTCTCCAGGCCAGAATACTGGAAGGGGTAGCCTTTCCTTTTCCAGAGGATCTTCCCAACCCAGAGATCTCACCCAGGTCTCCTGCACTGCAGGCGCATTCTTTACCAACTGCTATCAGGGAAGCCCTATAAACACGTCATAACTTAATCTCAGAGTGGGAGCACGTGTGTTCCTATCTCTGCCCATGTAGGGGTCTTCTCTTTGTCCCTCCAGATCTACTTTCACCCGTGTCCACTGGTTTCCCTACACTGGGGGGCTGACTTGAGTGGACTGAATCTATGGTGTCCCTTGGCCTCTGTTTTACAGGTGGGTTGGGTTAGTGGAAAATACCAGCAGGAGATAGGAGAGAGGGAGTAGAGTGACATCAGAGTGCATGTCCCCTGGATCCCTCTCTGCAAGGGCCCCACAGTCTGGCTGTGTCCTGTGCCGGCCAGTGCTTCTGTCCAGGCAGTCTCCCCCATGGTCTTCCTCTCCAGGCTGGGGTAACTGCTCTCTCTCTGGTGGGGGTAACATCCCTTCTGCTTTAACTCCTGCTTCCTGCGTATCCTTATGGTTCCACTAAATGCCCAGATTCTATACTTATAAATAGTCCCTTAAAAATAAATCTTCTTCAAATATTTTCCCAAACTGAAAGGTGCATTTCTTTCCCATTGGGACCCTAACTGATGCAGCTGAGCATCTGAGACACTTAGATTTTTGAGTATATGTGAATGGTAAGGATTTACATGGTAAAGAATTATACAAAGACACATCATAAAATGTCCATTTTTTTGTATTTTACCTCATCATTTCAAATGGTACCATAAATTATAAAATGCAGTATTAAATTTAAAAGTAACTTTGAATAAGGATAATATTCTTTTTCTGGTCAAGAAAGGCTATTTCTTTTTTTTAAAATTAATTTATTTTTTATTGAAGGATAATTGCTTTACAGAATTTTTCTGTTTTCTGTCAAACCTCAACATGAATCAGCCATAGGTATACATAAATCCCCTCCCTTTTGAACCTCCTTCCCAACTCCCTCCCCATCCCACCCCTCTAGGTTGATACAGAGCCCTTGTTTGATTCTCCTGAGCCATACAGCAAATTCCCGTTGGCTATCTATTTTACACATGGTAATGTTAGTTTCCATGTTACTCTTTCCATATATCTCACCCTCTCCCCATGTCCATGAGTCTGTTTTCTATGTCTGTTTCTCTGTTATTGCCCTGTAAATAAATTCTTCAGTTCCATTTTTCTAGATTCCGTATATAAGTGTTAGAGTACAGTGTTTCTCTTTCTCTTTCTGACTCACTTCACTCTGTATAATAGGTTCTAGATTCATCCACCTCTGACTCAAGTGCATTCCTTTTTATGGCTGAGTAATATTCCACTGGGTATATGTACACAACTTCTTTATCCATTCATCTGTCGATGGACATCTAGGTGGCTTCCATGTTCTAGCTATTATAGTGCTGCAGTGAGCAGTGGGATACAAGTGTCTTTTCCAGTTTTGGTTTCCTCAGGGTATATGTCTAGGAGTGAGATTGCTGGGTCATATGGTGGTTTTATTCTTAGTTTTTTAAGGAATCTCCATACCGTCTTCCATAGTGGCTGTATCAATTTACATTCCCACTAACGGTGCAAGAATATTCCCTTTTCTCCACATCCTCCCCAGCATTTATTGTTTGTAGACTTTTTGCCCATTCTGACCAGTGTGAGGTGATAATCTCATTGTAGTTTTGATTTGCATTTCTCTGATAACGAGTGATGTTGAGCATCTTTCATGTGTTTGTTAGCCATCTGTATGTCTTCTTTGGAAAAATATCTGTTTAGGTCTTTTTCCCACTTTTTGATTGTTTTTTATTTTCTGGTATTGAGTTTTTGAGCTGCTTGTATATTTTGGAAATTAATGCTTTGTCGGTTTTCAGTTGCTAATAGTTTCTCCCATTCTGAGGGTTGTCTTTTCACCTTGCTTCTAGTTTCCTTTGCTGTGCAAAAGCTTTTAAGTTTAGTCAGGTCCCACTTGAAATTTACTTTTGTTTTTATTTCCATTACTCTAGGAGGTGGGTTATACAGGATCTTGCTTTATATCGAGTGTTCTGCCTATGTTTTCCTCTAAGAGTTTTATAGTTTCTGGCCTTCCATTTAGATCTTTAATCCACTTTGAGTTTATCTTTGTGTATGGTGTTAGAAGCTGTTCTAATTTCATTCTTTTACATGTAGCTGTCCAGTTTTCCCACACCATTTATTGAAGAGGCTGTCTTTCCCCCACCATATATTCTTGCCTCCTTTGTCAAAAATAAAGTACCCATAGGTGCATGGGTTTATTTCTAGGCTTTCTAGCTTGTTCCATTGGTCTGTTTTTGTGCCAGTACCATACTGTCTTGATGACTGTAGCTTTGTAGTATAATCTGGAGTCAGGAAGGTTGATTCCTCCAGCTCCATTCTTCTTTTTCAAGACTACTTTGGATATTTGAGGTCTTTTGTGTTTCCATATGAATTGTAAAATTTTTTGTTCTAGTTCTGTGAAAAAGGCTATGGGTAATTTGATAGGGATCACATTGAATCTGTAGATTGCATTTGGTAGTATAGTCATTTTCACAATATTGATTCTTCCTAACAAGGAATATCTCTCCATCTGTTTACATCTTTGATTTCTTTCATTAGAGTCTTATACTTTTTGGTATACAGTTCTTTTGTCTCCCTAGGTAAGTTTATTCCTAGATATTTAATTCTTTCTTGTTGCAATGGGATTGATTCCTTAATTTCCCTTTCTAATTTTTCATTGTTACTATATAGAAATGCAAGTGATTTCTGTGTATTGATTTTGTTTCCTGCAACTTTGCAAAATTCACTGATTAGCTCTAGTAATTTTCTGATACTATCTTTAGGGTTTTCCGTGTACAGTATCATGTCATCTGTAAACAGTGAGAGCTTTACTTCTTCTTTTCCAATCTAGATTCCTTTAATTTCTTTTTCTTCTCTGATTGCTGCAGCTAGGACGTCCAGAACTGTGTTGAATAATAGTGGCGAAAATGGACACCCTCATCCTATTTCGGGGCTTCCCTGGTGGCTCAGATGGTAAAGTGTCTGCTTACAATGTGGGAGACCCAGGTTCGATCCCTGGGTTGGGAAGATCCTCTGCAGAAGGAAATGGCAACCCACTCCAGTACTCTTGCCTGGAAAATCCCATGGCTGGAGGAGCCTAGTAGGCTACAATCTATGGGGTCGCAAAGAGTCGGACATGACTGAGCGACTTCACCTTCACCTCATCTTATTTCTGATTTTAGAGGAAATGCTTTCAATTTTTCACCATTGAGAATAATGTTTGCTGTGTGTGTGTGACAGTTGCTCAGTTGTGTTCAATTCTTTGTGACCCCCATGGACTGTATCACCTGTTAGGCTCCTCTGTCCCTGGAATTCTCCAGGCAAGAATACTGGAGTGAGTTGCCATTTCCTTCTCCAAATGTTTGCTGTAGGCTTATCATATATAGCCTTTACTGTGTTGAGGTAGGTTCCTTCTATGCCCATGTTTTGAAGTTTTAATCATAAATGGGTGCTGAATTTTGTCAAAGGCTTTTTATGCATCTATTGAGATTATCATATGGTTTTTATCTTTTGATGTGTTAATATGGTGTATCACATTGATTTCTGTATATTGAAGAATCCTTGCATCCGTGGAATAAACCCAACTTGATCATGGTGTATATGCTTTTTGATGTGTTGTTGAATTCTGTTTGCTAAAATTTTGTTGAGGATTTTTGCATCTATGTTCATCAGTGATATTAGCCTGTAGTTTTCTTTTTTTTTATTGTCTTTGTCTGGTTTTGGTGACAGGGTGATGGTGGCCTCATAGAATGAGTTTTGAAGTGTCCCTTCCTCTGAAATTTTTTGAAAGCATTTTAGAAGGATAGGCATTAGCTCTTCTCTAAATGTTTGATAGAATTCTTCTGTGAAAGCCATCTGGTCCTGGGCTTTTCTTTTTTTGGAGATTTTTGATCACAGCTTCAATTTCAGTGCTTGTAATTGGGTTGTTCATAATTTTTATTTCTTCCTGGTTCAGTCTTGGAAAGGATTTCCCTGGTGGCTCAGACAGTAAAGTGTCTGTGTACAATGTGGGAGACCCGGGTTCACTCCCTGGGTTGGGAAGGTCCTCTGGAGAAGGAAATGGCAATCCACTCCAGGACTATTGCCTGGAAAATCCCATGGACAGAGGAGCCTGGTAGGCTACAGTCCATGGGGTCGCAAAGAGTCGGACACGACTGAGCAACTTCACTTCACTTCAGTCTTGGAAGAGTGAACTTTTCTAAGAATCTGTCCATTTCTTCCAGGCTATCCATCTTATTGCCATATAGTTTTTCATAATAGTCTCTTATAATCCTTTGTATTTCTGCATTGTCTGCTGTAACTTCTTTTTCATTTCTAATTTTGTTGATTTGCTCTTCTCTCTTTTTTCTTGATGAGTCTCGCTAAAGGCTTGCCAATTTTGTTTATGTTCTCCAAGAACCAGCTTTTAGTTTTATTAATCTTTACTAGTGTTTCTTTCATTTCTTTTTCACTTATTTCTACTTGGATCTTTATGATTTCTTTCCTTCTACTGATTTTGGGTTCTTTCTGTTCTTCTTTTTNTTCTTGATGAGTCTCGCTAAAGGCTTGCCAATTTTGTTTATGTTCTCCAAGAACCAGCTTTTAGTTTTATTAATCTTTACTAGTGTTTCTTTCATTTCTTTTTCACTTATTTCTACTTGGATCTTTATGATTTCTTTCCTTCTACTGATTTTGGGTTCTTTCTGTTCTTCTTTTTCCAGTTGTTTTAGGTGTAAAGTTAGGCTGTCTATTCAATGTTTTTCTTGTTTCTTGAGGTAGGATTGTATTTCTATGAACTTCCCTCTTAGAACTGCTTTTGCTGCCTCCCATAGGTTTTGAGTTGTCATTTGTTTCTAGAAATGTTTTGATTTCCCTTTTGATCTCTTCAGTCACCTGTTGGTTATTTAGAAACATGTTGTTCAGTCTTCATGTATTTGTGTTTCTTACACTTTTTTTCTTATAATTGATGTCTAGTCTTATAGCATTATGGTCAGAGAGGATGCTTGATGTGATTTCAGTTTTCTTAAATTTACTGAGGTTTGATGTGTGACCCAAGATGTGGTCTATCCTGGAGAATGTTCCATGTTCACTTGAGAAGAAGGTGTATTCTTCTGCATTTGGGTGGAATGTCCTGAAGATATCAATGAAATCGATCTCATCTCATGTATCATTTAAGATTTGTGTTTCCTTATTATTTTTCTGTTTTGATGATCTGTCCATTGGTGTGAGTGGGAGTGTTAAAGTCTCCTGCTATTATTGCATTGCTGTCAATTTCTCCTTTTATGTCTGTTAGTGTTTGTCTTGGAGAAGGCAATGGCAACCCACTCCAGTACTCTTGCCTGGCAAATCCCATGGATGGAGGAGCCTGGTAGGCTGCAGTCCATGGGGTCGCTAGGAGTTGGACATGACTGAGCAAATTCACTTTCACTTTTCACTTTCATGCATTGGAGAAGGAAATGGCAACCCACTCCAGTGTTCTTGCCTGGAGAATTCCAGGGACGGAGAAGCCTGGTGGGCTGCCATCTCTGGGGTCACACAGAGTTGGACACGACTGAAGCGACTTAGCAGCAGCAGCAGTGTTTTTCTTATGTATTGAGGTGCTCCTATGTTGGGTACATATATGTTTGCAATTGTTATGTCTTCCTCTGGGATTGATCCCTTGATCATTATGGAATGTCCTTCTTATCTCTTGTAATCTTTATTGTCTGATATGAGGATTGCTACTCCAGCTTTCTTTTGCTTCCCATTTGCATGGAATATATTTTTCCATCCTCTTACTTTCAGTTTGTATGTGTCTTGAGGTCTGAAGTAGGTTTCTTGTAGACACCATGTATATGGGTCTTATTTTTGTAGCCATTCAGCCAGTCTGTGTCTTTTGGTTGGAGCATTTAATTTACTGACATTTAAAGTAATTATTGATAGATGTGTTCCTATTACCATTTTCTTGTTTGAGATTGATTTTGTAGATCTGTTTTCTTCTCTTGTATTTCTTGACTATGTAAGTCCCTTTAACATTTGTTGTAAAGCTGATTTGGTTGTACTGAATTCTCTTAATTTTTGCTTGTGTGTTGAATGAGATCCTTCCAGGATACAGTAATCTTGGTTGTAGATTTTTCCCTTTCCGTACTTTAAATATATCCTACCATTCCCTTCTGGCCTGCAGAGTTTCTGCTGAAAGATCAGCTGTTAAATGTATGGGATTTTCCTTGTATGTCACTTGTTGTTTCTCCCTTGCTGCTTTTAACAATCTTTCTTTGTGTTTCAGTTCATTTCAGGTCAGTCACTTAGTTGTGTCTGACTCTTTGTGACCACATGACTGCAGTCCTTCCTTGTCCATCACCAACTCCTACAGTTTACTCAAACTCATGTCCATTGAGTCGGTGATGCCATCCAACCATCTCATCCTCTGTCGTCCCCTTCTCCTCCTGCCTTCAATCTTTCCCCACATAAGGGTCTTTTCAAATGAGTCTGTTCTTCGCATCAGGTGGCCAAAGTATTGGAGTTTCAGCTTCAGCATCAGTCCTTCCAATGAATATTCAGGACTGATTTCCTTTAGGATGGACTGTTTAGTCTTTGTTAGTTTGATTAGTATGTGTCTTGGTGTGTTTCTCCTTGGGTTTATCCTATATGGGGCTCTTTGTGCCTCTTGGACTTGAATGACTATTTCCTTTTCCATGTTGGGGACATTTTCACCTATAATCTCTTCAAAAATTTGCTCATACCCTTTCTTTTTCTCTTATTCTTCTGAGACCCCTATAATTCAAATGTTGGTGTGTTTGATATTGTCCCAGAGGTCTCTGAGACTGTCCTCAGTTCTTTTCATTCTTTTACAAAAAGTAAAAAGTACTTCTGCTCTTCAGAAGTTATTTCCACCATTTTATCTTCCAGCTCACTGATTCTTTCTTCTGCTTCAGATATTCTGCTATTGATTCCTTCTAGAGTATTTTTAATTTCAATAATTGTGTTTTTGTTTCTGTATGTTTATTCTTTAACTCTTCTTGGTCTTTGTTAATTGATTCTTACATTTCCTCCATTTTGTTTTCAATGTTTTTGATCATCTTTACTATCATTATGGTGAATTCTTTTGCAGGTAGTTTGCCTATTTCCTCTTCATTTATTTGGACTCCTGTGTTTTTAATTTGTTCCTTCATTTGTACAGTATTTCTCTGCCTTTTCTTTCTTTCTTTTTTTTTTTTAGCTTATTGTTTGATGTCTCCTTTTCCCAGGCTTCAAGGAAAGTTGAATTCTTTCCTTGAAGAAGGTTGAATTCTTTCTTCCATTTGGTTTCTGCCCTCCTGAGTTTGGTCCAGTGGTTTGTGTGAGCTTCCTATAGGGTGAGATTTGTGCTGAGTTTTCATTTGTTTGTTTATTTTTCCTCTGATGGGCAAGGCTGAGTGAAGTGGTAATCTTGTCTACAAACCTTGATGGTTGGGTTTGTATTTTTGTTTTGTTTGTTGTTTAGATGAGGCGTCCTGCACAGGGTGCTCCTGGTGGTTGGGTGATGCTGGGTCTTGTATTCCAGTGGTTTCTTCTGTGTGAGTTCTCATATGTGATACTCCCTAGGGTTAGTTCTCTGGTAGTCTAGGCTCTTGGAGTCAGTGCGCCCACTCCAAAGCCTCAGGACTTGATCTAGTTGAAGACTTTTCCTGTCTCATTCTCTGCTCTCCTTAAAGACAGCAAGTTTTCTGAAACTGTTATTGTTTCATTCCTTTATGAACCTCCCATCTTCAGACTTCCTCAAGAAAGGCCATTTCTTTTGTGACTCATTGTCTGGAAAAATTTCCATTTCATTGGCTAATGATTTTCCATGAAAGTTAGTGGACAAGAGCTTTGAGTTGGTTTGGGTGGTGGGAAAAACTCCATCTACACACAGTTCTCTCTGGTGAGGTCCACGGGGTTAGGTGTGTTGAAAGGTTAATGGTAGCAGCAGAGGTAAGAATCTTTAGATGGCTCAGTGATGATAGCTTTTGCAGCTGGTCGTTAATGTGCTGACTCGCCTCCCCCCCCCCGCCCACGAATTTTCGAGTAAAAGAATCTTTTAACTGACTGCAAGGTAAGCAGTTCTCTTCTAGAGTCAAAGGAGAATCTTCTCTAGGAGAGGAGTTCTCCATGAAGAATCCAGGTAGAAATGTCATTTCTAGATAGCCTTCCTCCTCCAGTTGGTTAAATGAGGGCAGAATATGGTGCACTGAAGCTAAAAAGGACTTCAGTGTGAAATTTGCAAAGAACAGCAAAATGCCATTTTTTTCTATTTACAATAATAACTGATATTTAGCTCAGTCTGTTTCTTTTTGGTTAATATTCTTTGAAGCAAAAACATGTATACATAAATATGTGTGTGTTTATATATGTATATATATACTTTAAAGGTAGGTTTATATAAGTTAATTTTAGCTTCCATAATTTAGCCATGAAAAAAAAAATCAAATTACTGGTTCTTTGTTAGGAAAGAGTGAATAGTGCTCAGATGTGATAGACTAGAGATATCATGAAGTTCCCAGTGTTCTTGTTTGCTATTTTTCGCTTGTAGATCTAGCCATATAGATATTTATACATCTATCTATATATAGCTTTACATCCCATGGAAACATGTGCTTTTCTTTTCCTGAGGAATCTTCTTTTGGAAATGGCAGAGCAGTAAGCATTTCCTTTGTAGTTGTGGAGGGGATGGGGCCCTAGAATTATAACAGTGATGCTGGGGTGAGGTGTAGCAAAGAATAATTGCCACACTTTGATGTGATCAGAAGTGAGATACTCCAAATACTTGAAGAGTGAGGTAAAAAAGACGCACTATTTTGCAAGTAGGGTTTGCTGTGAAGTTTTTCTTGTTTCGTACATACTGAAATGCCAATGTTGTAATTAGTGGTTCATGGTGGAGCATAAGATTAGAAAAGATCCACGCAATCTTTTAAATATGTTGTCCAAGCTACGTTTTTCTTTCTTTCTTTTTTTGGTGCTTATTTGATCACAGAGAGAAATTTATATCATGTTATTTGGAAAGAGGCTTGAAAAACAGGTACAGCTGTGAAACCTCGAACTGTATACCTCATCAGTTCCCATCTGTTTGCCTCTGTATTCACAGAGGGAAACTTTGTTTCTACTCTGGGACTTGAATAGGAAATCTTGGAGATTTATATTTTTAAAGAATTAGTAAATAAACTGTTGGTCTGTTTAACATTTTAGTTTCTTTTAGCTGTAATTCTGAAGTAGACTTAAAAGTTGGCAAGGTCCTAATCATCATGCAAGACTGTCAAAAATGCCCCATTTTTTTTAGGTTTTAAATTATAGTGCTGATAGCAGGTTAGTACCTTTCTTCTTTTAAAAACTGTAGCCTAGTACTTATACCTGACTGTGCTGTCTCAGTGTGTTAGATCTCAAGCTCTATTTTAGTACCATGAAGATCTTTAAAAGTAGGAAAATAGCCTTGATGTTTATCACAGTGTTTAAGTAAGATAGTGAGATTTTTTCTAATGTGAAAGTTTTCTGTTGCAAGGAATGCAAATGTAAAATGCATAAAACTTGCACACCCTCACCGTTTAGGTGAAGCAGTGTATTTGGAGGAGGGAAAAACCACTGTAAGTCACGTGTCTCTTCAGGTTCTAATCTCAGAATGGCTTCTGACTTGTTCAGTGACCTTGGCCATCATGGTCTAACTCCATTTTCATTTTCCCTCTCGACACATGGAATTTCTTTATACTAATCTGCTTTCCCTGAACATACTTTGGAGGAAAGGTGTTGTATAAATACCAATTAACAATAATATTGCTTATCTCAAGAGTGAACTTCAATCTGAAATGAGAATGCAATTCACTGGTATTTTTTGATCTTGTAATCCTTACCAAAAAAATAAATAAATAAAATGTAAGTATATTTTAATGAAGTATTCCAGATAAATGAAAATTCATTACCATATAAGACTTACATTCAATATGGAGTTTTTTAAATATGAAAATTTGTTATAGGAAGTTGGCAGCTTGAAAATTCTTACTTTATTACTTAGCAAATGATTCAGGGTTTCATCATATTTATTGTCAATCTCAGTTTTTGGATACCTAGGAATTCAAAATTATATGCTCAGCTGACTCTTTAATTCGCTCTCATTCTGTCTTACATGATTTATAGCCTGGCGGCTCACATATAAAAATGATGTATGATTTAATGAAGTGAAAAGGCAGAAGAGATTCCCACCTTCAATTGTTTAATGATCTTCTCTGGTGACTAGAGTGCTGTGGGCAGATGAAGCAGCAGTTACATCCCCTCATTCATTTATCCTTGCAAGAACCAGAAGATTCATTTTTGCTATGATATGTGATTGTTTGCAAATATTCTTTTGTTTCATTAGAAAACAAGAGCATTGATTCAGGTATCTTGAATTAGTCTTAAGAGAAATACAAGAGAGGCTATCGACTCAGATTCTCTTCATTTTGCATTTTTATCTTATTGCTCTAAATGCAGCTACTGTGGGGAAGGCGATACAGTGTTTACTCCACAGGGCTGTGCAGTGTGTTAGCACCACCGCTCCATGAAGTCCCCAAGTGTATATGGAGTACACTAGGTGCTGATTGAGGCCCTGGGTTACAGCAGTGGCCAAGAGAGATGAGGCTGCTTCATGGGAGGATGGCTGACAAGCCAGTAAATAAATGCATGAGTATGATCATTTCTAACTTGCGCCATGGGGTGAGTGAATGCAGAGCAACTTTAAGGAGATGCTCTCCGAGTGCATGCAGGGAGTGCAGGGTCACTCTAGAGCTGGCGATGGCGTGAAGGATGCTCCGACCAAGACCTCCTGATATGACGCTTACAGTGCATGATGGTCTGCAGGCAGCACTCCTGAGCAGGGGGCACAGAGAACACAAGTCCGAGGAGGCGGGAGCTCGGTGGTCATGAGGGACAGAAAAAGGGAAGTAGGGATGAGGACTGTGTTCACGAGCAGGAGAGGTAGGAGTTGAGAACTGAAGGGGCAGGTGGTGCAGGGCGCTGCAGGGCACAGTAAGGAAGGCCCTGTGTTCCAGCAGGTGTCACACTCCAAAGGCTTTTTCTGAGGTTCTCCCAGCCTCTGTGCTCATCAGCACCCCACAGGCACTCTCGTGCCCCTGTTATTTCTGCATACCCCAAGAAGACGTGGTCCTACTTGAATAAGAGAGAGTATAGAGTTCTGGGGTCAAAGCATGTATGAAAGTGTCCCATTAAATACATTAAAGATTCCCACCCTCTCCCAACAATTTTTTATTTTGAAAAATTGCAAATATGCAGAAAAGTTGCAAGACCACTCATGTAGAATCACCAGTTGGCAATAATTTGTCACCTTTGCTTTATCCCTTTTTCTTTGTGTGCACACTTGGGTTTTGTTTGGTTTTGCTAAAGCATTTCAGTGTTTGTTGCAGACATAACTTTTCCCATGAACTTAAATACTTCAGCATCTATCTGATCATGTCCAAGAAATTTAACAATATAATACTTTTACCTACTATATAGCCTATATTGAAAATTTTCAGACTATTCCAATCATGGCCTTTGTAGCTAAAATTTAGAACTGTATTGATATTTTTGAAGAGTATAAGCCAGTTCTTCAGAATCTCTCTCAATTAGATTTGTCTGGTGTTTCCTGATGATTAGATTCAAGTTAAATATATTTGCCAAGAATGCTCCATAGGTGTGTATCAAGTGCTCATGATGGTGGCTTATTGTAATATTGATGACGTTAAACTCAATCACTGGTAAAGGTGTCTCTGCCAGATTTCTGCACTGTAAGGGTATCTTTTCCCTTTGCAATCAATAAGTAATCTGTGGCAGGATACTTTGAGACTCCATGACTATCTTGTTTCCTAATTGCCTTTCACGTAATGATATTAGCATCTTCAGATGCATCTTTCTTGAACTGGTTGTTACTATGGTGATTGTGAAAATGATGACTTTCTTTTGTTCATTCTATAGTCATTAGTTGGCTTGCTTCTGTAAAGAAAACTTTTGCTCTTCCTATCCCCATTAAAAAAAAAATCAGTATGGATTCCAGGATTTTTTTTAAAAGTCATGTTATAATCCAGTCATGTCATTAGACATCTTGATGCTATAATTGTCCCAAATTTAACTAACGATAGCCCCTTCAAACTAACAATTTTGATCCGTTTTTGAGTACTTTCTTTTTCTCTCCAGTATAGAAACAGGTTTTAGGCAATACTTTGTGCTTTTTCTTCCCTAGACTAAGAATCAGTGATTTCTCCCAAATGTCCTGGTTTATTTTAGTGGAGAACGATATTTAGAAACCAGTATCTTGGAACTAGACGTGTTTATTGCTACCAGCATATCGTTGTTTTCAGAGGGAGGGTGTTTTTGCTTCTGGAAGCATTCAGTGGAAAGAGCTAGTAGATACATGCAGAGAATCATAAGTTCTTACTAATACCTTGAATTCCAGTCCAACGTGACAGCACATTTTCTCCTTCTCCTATTCTATTTCTGTATCTCCTTTCTCCCACAGAGAAATTCCTGGTTCCCAACAATATCAATATATTAATGTTTACTAATTTGTAGTTACATTAGCCCCTCCCCCAAATTTAAAAATTGTGATGTCAGTCCCAGTACCAGCAATAAACTCATTAAGTCCAAGATCACGCCACTCTTCTTTCTGCCCATAGAAAATATTTCATGGAGGATGTAAGTCATATACTGCATTCAGAAGTTACCTCCATTCTTCTGTATGGTTATCTTAAATTAGATTTATTTGTTTGTGTTTCAAACCAAATTCAGTTTCTTCCATCCTTATTTAAATTATTAATATATAAAGCATTAACATGGTTTAAAAGTCAAAACTGTATAGGAAGACGTATTCAGTACTTCCAAGCTTTAAAAATGCCATTAGTCATCTTTACCTTTAAGCTCTGATGAGACAGCAGGGTAGGTACTTACCATTAGTAAATAGGGCAGCTTCATCAATGTGACATAATGGGTACCGATACACTCATAGAACTTTAAAGGGCCATGCAATAATAATTCTTCTTGCTTTGATTCTAGCATTAGTACTTTCCCCTCTTGTTAGTCTTCTAGCTTTATACCTAAGAATTATATATATATATATTTAGCAGGATACTGTGTGTGTGCCTGTGTGTGTGTGTGTGTGTGTGTGTGTGAGAGAGAGAGAGAGAAAATATTGATGTGTGTGTTTTCATTTTAGGTGTAGAGCAGTGGTTTTCACGTGTCTTATTTGTGAGGTCTAAAATAGTTTCAAAGAAAAAGAAAAAGATCATTTTATTTATATGATTTTCCTTTGTGTTCTCCTGAGATAGTTAAAATATGGGCACATTTGGGGAAACAAAGAGTGAAAAAGTGAAAAGGGTATGTTCAATTGGGTCTAAATTAGTTAACATTACAGAGTGGTTGTTTAATATTTTTGTACATACATGTAAATATACATGTATATTTCAGTTTTTTGTCCAGCATGATATACTTAGAGAAATGTGAAATAATGGATCCTACAGACTTTAGAGAAGCCATATAGTAACTTTGAAAAACTTTTTATATAACATTGTTATTTGGAACCCAAGCCAGAGAAACTTCAAATGATAAAAAGTTTCTTGTTGAAGGTAATGACAGCAAAATCACTTCTACTCTTGGCATGGTTTGTTTACTCATGAAACAAAAATTGAGTTATGTCTTGAATATTTTCTCTCAGCATATCTGTAATTCTTGGATGCTTTGATTATTAGTGTCGAGTGTGATGTATCATAAAATGTATATTTGACAATTTAGGCCAGCAATTTCAGTGTTAGCCCACAGAACATGTACATCCTGGCATCTTGCTGAGCGGACTGGGTTTGAATTAGCAATCTTTCAGAAGTGGAGTGCTGGGTTGCTTGGGGTCTCCTTTTGTTTTTCTGATTTGCTAATCTAAAGTCGAATGGGTGATAAAGACAAGAGGTCTCAGAATAGCATGATTTCCTCTCCTAAAAATTAATCCATTTTAAAAGCCCACAAAACTTCCTCTTACTTATCCAAATTTTACTTTTGAAAGGTCTATGTATATTAAAAGATTCAAATACTGACTCTGGAAGGGTTAAGTTCCTTTCAGCCATTTATACTGTAGTCTGATTCATTTTAATCTGTTTACTTTCCTTCTAAATCCTAGAGGAGCTGCAGCAAGACTGCATTTTTAAAAGAAAAGGTGAATACCTTGTAGCACCAAGGGGACTTCAAGGACCATCCTGGGAGGAATGCCCCGTGAGGTGTGGAAGTGAAGAGGGGCAGGGATTTGGCAGTGGAGGGGCAGAATGCATTGTTAGGAGGAGGCAGGTTCCTTTGTAAACATAGCACAGGCCAGAATTTTTTTTTTCTGTATTTTTCAGTTTTGCACAGGGCCGTGGTTATCCAGAATCCAGCAGGAACTGATCTTCCTAATACTGACACAGTGTAGTTAATCTGACGGTTCTGCTCCTTGGAGATTTGTCTATGGAAAGAGGGTATTCCACTGAGCCTCAGATTCACCTCTGGATGCTGCTACACTAAGGCAGGCTTGCCTAAATTGAGATGAAACTCTATACTCTATCACAGTTTCTTCATGCCTTATGACTGAGTTTTTCCATCAGAAGAATTAATAATCTTCAAGGTCACATGTACATGAATCAGAGCGCTAGAAGGTACCCAGAGATGTTCATTATTAGTCTCTTGAAGTCCAGGTCCCAAGAGGCAGACATGTTTGACATGTCTGTCAAAGACAGGAGTGACAGGGCTAGGACCACACTTCAGGTCTCTCCCCTCTCAGCCCAGGGCTTACTCCCTTGTCCACACACCTATGATTTACTGTAACTGAACTGGCCTCTCTTTTTCTCTTGAAAGGAACATTTAAGCAAATTTCTGGGCCATGAAAGCATTGGTATCTGCTTTCAAGAAAGACTACTTGTAGAAAATTAGAGATCATAGCTTCATTTTATGCAAGTATGGTTAAGTATATGTAGGTCACAGGTTTTTAAAAAAAAAAAAACCACACACACAATTTAGATGATAAGCCCATTTTTTTTTACCATGTTTTTTCATGTGACCTAATCTGATAAATTTGGAAACTTGGGTGCACGTTCATATCATTTCAATGCATCTTCCCTTTGCAGTAAAATGTGAAGTACAACTGTGGTTAAGAGTGCACAGTGGGGTGTGTACCTGCTCACCGTTTACTAGCTATGTGAACTGGAAAAGCTCCTGTTTCCTTATTTGAAAAACCAGGGTAACAGTACATATCTCATCAGGTTATGTGAGGATCATGTTAGAAAATGCATAAAATGTATAGCATGATGCCTGGCGCTTTGTAAATGCACAGTAACTTATCTACTACCGCCACCATCACCGTCATCCTTGTCATTATTATTATTATCATTGACACTGCCTGGAAAAGAAAGTCTGTACAGACCAGGCCTTTTAAGTTCAGGACTCAAGTGCTATTTCTCTTGTTTTCTATTGCATCATGTCATACTGTATTTTCAGATATTTTAACTGCATTAAAGCTTAAATCAGTTCATTTAGTTGTTTTTTTCTATCAACAGACAATTTTTTTTTTAAGTTTTAGGCTTATAGAAAAATCAAGGAGAAATTAGACTTCCCTATATATACTCTTTCGCTCCTCAGTTTCCCCATTCTTATCACCTTGCATTTGTGTGGTATATTTCTTACAATTGATAAACCAGTATTGATACATTACTATTAACTAAGGTTTATAGTATACATTAGGATTGACAGTTTGTACTGTACTGTTCTATGGGTTTTTGTCAAATGCATATTGTTATCCACCTTTGCCATATTAGGCAGATTCGGTGGCTCAGGCCATAAAGCGTCTGTCTACAGTGCGGGAGACCTGGGTTCGATCCCTGGGTCAGGAAGATCCCCTGGAGAAGGCGATGGCACCCCACTTACTCTTGCCTGGAGAATCCCATGGACAGAAGAGCCCGGTAGGCTGCAGTCCGTGGGGTCGCAAAGAGTCGGACACGACTGAGCGACTTCACTTCACTTTCACTTTTGCCATATCAAATATAATAGTTACGCTGACCTAAAAATCTTCTGTGCTCTACCAATTCATCTCTCTCTCCACTTCCCAACCACTGAAAGCCACTGATTTTTTATTGTCTCTGTAGTTTTACCTTTTCTAGAATATCTTATAGTTGGAATCCTAGAGTATGTGACCTTTTCAGACTGGTTTTTTTTTTCCCTTAACAGTATTCATTTAAAATTCCTATGTGGCTTAGTAGCTCATTTCTTTTATTGTCAAATAATACTCCACTGTATGGATATGCCACAGTTTCTTTATCCATTCACTAATTGAAAGACATCTTAGTTGCTTCCAAGTTTTGGCAATTATGCATAAAGCTGCTAGAATCATCTATATACAGGTTTTGGGGTGAACATAAGTTTTCAACTTATTTGGGCAAATACCCAGAAGCACAAATACTACATCATATGGTAAGACTATGTTTAACTTTGTAAGAACTGTCTGTGTTTTTAAGTAGCTTACCATTTTTATGCCTACTGGCGATGAATGAGAGTTCCTATCGTTCCACATCCTCACCAGCCTTTGGTATTGTCAGTGTTCCAGATTTGGCCATTCTAATAGGTATCTTATAGTTTTAATTTGCAATTCCCTGATTACATATGCTGTGGAGCATCATTTCATATTCTTATTCACCATCCTTATATCTTCTTGGTTGAGAGTGTCTATTCATATCTTTTACCCTTTTTTAAATTGTGTTGTTGTTTCTTATTGTTCAGTTTAAAGAGAGTTTTTAGTACATTTTAGATACAAATTCTTTATTAGATAAGTGTTTTGCAAATATGTTCTCCCAGTCTGTGACTTGCTTTTTATTCCCTTAACAGTATTTTCACAGAGAAGACTTTTTTTTTCAGTTCTGTGAAGTTCCACTTATTGGCTTTTTTCCTCATGGATCAAGCTTTTGGTACTGCATCTAAAAACTACCATCAAATCCATGATCACTGAGATTTTCTCTGATCTTCTAGAAGTCTCATTGTTCTGTCATTTACAGTTACATCTATGATACCTTTTGAGTTAATTTTTGTGAAAGGTATTATCTAGATTTATTTTTTTAATGTGGATTTCCAGTTGCTAGTTCATTTAATTTTTCTCTAGTAGGTGAATTACCATTATTTCTAAGAAAGATATTTTAATCACTGAAAACCAGGAAGAATATTTTATTCCTTTTCAGCAAACAGTCTCTTAACCTATCTGGAGAAATATTATCAACAATATAGAATTGTTTATCAGCAAAGTGTTTTGGTATTTGGTCTTTTATTATATTTTAGGATGCTTTGGAAAGACAATGGAATGGTGCATATGATTTAAAGCTGGTTGTATTTCTTAACTAAAACCTAGTTATTCAATAGAATGTTTTGTATAGTTATTGTTCAAGTGCTTTCACTCTTTGGAGAAGGCGATGGCACCCCAATCCAGTACTCTTGCCTGGAAAATCCCATGGACGGAGGAGCCTGGTGGGCTACAGTCCATGGGGTCGCTGATGGTCGGACACGACTGAGTGACTTCACTTTCACTTTTCACTTTCATGCATTGGAGAAGGAAATGGCAACCCACTCCAGTGTTCTTGCCTGGAGAATCCCAGGGACGGGGGAGCCTGGTGGGCTGCCATCTATGGGGTCGCACAGAGTCGGACATGACTGAGTGACTTAGCAGCAGCAGCAGCTTTCATTCTTTTGCAACTTCTTCTTCTTCTTCTTTTTTTTTTAAATCTATTTATCCTTTGAGTTACTGGTTTGGGTGATTGTTGAAATGCCTCCCTCCCTCCCTCCCTCCCTCCCTTTCTCCTTCCCTCTCCTCCTACTTGCCTCCCTTCCTCCCTTTTCTTTGTTCCTTCCTGTCTCTCACCTTCCCTTTCTCCCTCTTCCCCCTCCTTTCTCTTCCTTTCCTTCTAAGTCACTGTACTTGGCTAACAAGGCTTAACATCATCTGACATTATTGATCCAAGGAATAAAAACGTGAGATGATCACTGGGAAAAATTCCAGGCACAGAGTCCAGACAATCCATAAAACCCATATATTTCAAATGCAAGCTTTGTGAAACATTTTCAGAAATACAGTTGCCAGTGATTTGGTTATGTAGGCCCATTTAAAGGATAGGTTTTCAAGTACTTGAAGCGACTTGTGTTTTTCAAACTCTCAGACTTCATGAAAACTAAGAGCCATTTCTTCTCCAAACGTTTCCTCTTAGGTTTCTGTTTTTGTTTTTTTTTTTTAAATTTTTACTTTATTTTATTATACAATACTGTATTGGTTTTGCCATACATTGACATGAATCCACCACGGGTATACATGGCTTCCCAATCCTGAACCCCCCTCCCACCTCCCACCCCATATTTATTCTACCTTCTTTTTAGCATTACTATAGCCACTCACAGTATGATGGTTTGCTTAATGTTAAAGTAAATCATCTAAAAGATAAAATTAAATAAAGGGTTGATTCTTTTTAAAATTTTACTTAATCAAACTGCAAAGTAGAAATAGGTTTATGTTGTACTTTTAATAAAGCGTTTTTAGTGAGAAGGCCTTTGTTCCTAAGTGATATGTAGTATGATGGTATGATGCATTCACAGTGAAAGAATTAATAATCAATTTAATAAATAATGTTTGCATTTGGTCCAGCTGTTCTTTATAGGATGTATTTTTATTCGCTTTGTTCTTTTGTGATTTCCTACCTATTCCTATCTTAAATCTGCTTTGTTTGAAAGTATCTATGTTATAAAGAATAAGTATATAAGTCAGACCTGGCAATTCCACAAGTATATGTATCTTTGTCTCCAGTACACAGGGTGTTCATTGTAGCATCATAAATAGATGGGGAAACAGTGGAAACAGTGTCAGACTTTATTTTTCTGGGCTCAAGAATCACTACAGATGGTGACTGCAGCCATGAAATTAAAAGACGCTTACTCCTTGGAAGAAAAGTTATGAGCAACCTAGATAGCATATTCAAAAGCAGAGATATTACTTTGCCGACTAAGGTCCATCTAGTCAAGGCTATGGTTTTTGCAGTAGTCATGTATGGATGTGAGAGTTGAACTGTAAAGAAGGCTGAGCGCCAAAGAATTGATGCTTTTGAACTTTAGTGTTGGAGAAGACTCTTGAGAGTCCCTTGGACTGCAAGGAGATCCAACCAGTCCATTCTGAAGGAGATCAGCCCTGGAATTTCTTTGGAAGGAATGATGCTGAAGCTGAAGCTCCAGTACTTTGATCACCTCATGTGAAGAGTTGACTCATTGGAAAAGACTGTGATTCTGGGAGGGATTGGGGGCAGGAGGAGAAGGGGACGACAGAGGATGAGATGGCTGGATGGCATCACTGACTCGATGGGCATGAGTCTGAGTGAACTCCAGGGGTTGGTGATGGACAGGGAGGCCTGGAGTGCTGCAATTCATGGGGTCGCAAAGAGTCGGACACCACTGAGCAATTGAACTGAACTGAAAAGGACTCAAATGCCAATTTAGAGTAGACTAGATAAATAAGCTGTGATGTATTCATAGAATACTATAGGTCAATGGAAATGAATGATTTATAAATGCACAAAACAAAATCAACAAAACTCTCAAAAGAATAAATACTGCATAATTTCACTTTTAGGAAGCTTAAAAACAGGCACATCTAACAGGCTGTTAATAAATTAAGGGCGGCTTGAAGCATTTATCAGGCTCTCACAGTATGCGTGCATGCTTGGCTGTGTTCGACTCTGTGACCCCATGGACTCCAGTCCTCTAGACTCCTGTAGGCGTGGAGTTTTCCAGGCAAGAATCCTGGAATAGGTTGCCATTTCCTTCCCAGGGCATCTTCCCAACACTAGCGTCAAACTGCATTTCCTGCATTGGCCGTTGGGTTCTTTACCACTGAGCCACCTGGGAAGCCCCACTTATAATATGCTGTATCATTTTATCACCTTAATTAGATATCTGTCTATTAGGTTTTAATATCAATAAAGGTACGGTGAGTTTCCAATTTGTCTTGTCCACTGTAGTACTTAGATTATGATGGGAACATAATAAGTGTTGAATGGATGAAGGATTTGAACATTTTGAATTGATCCATAAACCAGAAGTCAACTAAAATGTTCTTTGATGTATATCTTATGAATTTCTAGCTTCAAAATTTACCTTTCTTATTGCATTATTTATAGATCCAGGAGCAGTTGATATTTATTTTTGGTATACAATTTTTGGGTAGATGCTAGGTAATGAGAGGAATCAAGGCAGAGATTTTATTCTCGATAACTTTTAAAGTGGATTAAAACAAAACAAAACTAACCATCAGTTTATTTTAGATACGGATCTCTTGTTTGCATTGGAGAGAGATTTTGCAGCTGACCCCCTGTTTTAAGGAACGGTGCTGCATATTTTAAAGGCACCTTGCAAGAATATTTTTGCTTTTCAGCAGAGCTCTCCATAGAACTTTTGCTTCATAGAGATGGATGGAGCTGGGGACTGGATGTCTGAGTATTTTAGCAGGAGTGAAATCAGTCATCAAGTTAGAGTTGAAACACCATCTTTTTGTTGTTGTTAACAAGCCTGTCTTTCACATCCAACCCTCAAGAAAACCCATGAGTACATCAAAGCCCTTGCCTGTTTTGTTGTTTTATTTGTGGCTTCACAGAGTTGCATTAAGAAATAGTGTGCTATCAGCCTTGGTGGAAACACTCTTTCCCTTCATAATGCCTTTAGAAAAAATTATTCCCACACAAATTTAAACATTGAACTCTGTTCCTGTGAGACAGTTCCAAACTCCAAACTCTGTCGTATCTGAGGGTGGAAGCTACCTTTTGGATAGCTGGTTTTTGTGCTTCAGTTACTTCTTTGTCTACCTCTCCTTGACTAATTTTAGGCTCTCATTTCCAGGTCATGTGACTGACTCACAGAGACAAGGTAAAATTTAGAAAGGAACATTCCCCCACATTTAGTTCCACTGAAGTCTCACAAAGGCGTGAGAGGAGATGGTATCAGGATTTTGACAGTGGATTCTGGGATCCTGGGAGGAAGGGGATGACAGTGAAAAAGAAGAAAGTTGGGCTGGCAGATGGTGAGAGCCGTGAGTTAAGGAAGGGACAGAACGTTGCCTTCAGTTACACTTTATCCCCCACTCCCCTGCACTTCCTTGAAAATGACAGCAAATCTCAAAAGGCTCATGGGAAGGCAGGACTTGACTACAGTGTAATAAAATGGCAAAGGGCTCATTTCAGAATGGTTTGGCGAGTCATCTTGTGGGGCTTCTGCTTTAAAACATCATTACCGGTTAACTAGTAAAGTGCGCCTAACTAATCTGAGCTTCAGGATTAACTCTCAAGTGATTTAGAGAGGAAATGAGATGCTTTTTAAGCTTTCTTTATTGTTTATAGTGCTGCTAAGTCACTTCAGTTGTGTCCGACTCTGTGCGACCCCATAGACAGCAGCCCACCAGGCTCCGCCGTCCCTGGGATTCTCCAGGCAGAACACTGGAGTCGGTTGCCATTTCCTTCTCCAGTGCATGAAAGTGAAAAGTGAAAGTGAAGTCGCTCAGTCATGTCTGACTCTTTGCGACCCCATGGACTGCAGCCTACCAGGCTCCTCTATCTGTGGGATTCTCCAGGCAAAAGTACTAGAGTGGGTTGCCATTGCCTTCTCCTTTAGAATAGTAGGGGTAGTTTATTTTTTAAATCTACATTCTTTAAAGGAAAAGAATTGTGTTTTTGTAATATCATATGTTAGGCTAGCAAAACAGCACTTGAACTAATGCTCAAAACTTCCAAATACTTATTTTTAGACTAATTTAAACTAGTGAATGTAAAATTTATTTTAACTTCCGTCACAAGTTTTTTTTTTCTTTTTTCAAAGATTAAAAAATGAATAGCTAACCACCAGAGACTGGACTGGCTTTGCTTTTGTAAATGGGGGATTAGGATTTGTCTGTTCTATAAAGGGCACACAGCATTTAGATTAAGCATAATCTGATTGTATTGCAATACAAAGGCCATTCAAGACAGCTCAGTGTCCAGCATCTGTAAACACCATATGACCACTGATTGGGCTGGGGAAGGGTATTAATAGAAAGATAATGATGAGTTTTAATCCAGATCCCTAAAGCACAGCAGTTGTGGCTGAAAATGAGTTTCCTTTCAGACTTTAGACGTGATGCTATATTTCTAACAACATGATAAATTGAAGTCTTTTTTTTTTTTTTACTCCCACAAAGAGTGCCTATTTAACTTTACTAGTATTTAATTAGGTAGTTTTCTTATCCTAGATTTCTTTAGAATATAATATAGATGTTTGACATTTATTTAAAATTAAACTGACTATATAACTTATTATCCAGAGCAGGACATATGGAGGATAAAAGTGGGTATTATTAATAGTTATCCAGGGAACAGGCATAAACCAGGATTCTTCTGGGTAAACCGGCATGGATGACCACCCTAGTTAAATGTCATATTTTTAACTTTTATTTTGTATCCTCCAATAAAATTGTAAAATCACAATTAGGGTATTAGAGAACCACATGTCCTTTCCAAATGTCATTCAAAATGTATGATTCTTTAGTAGTGAAAAAAAAGAATATAAGAACAATAACAAAAAGCAAAATATGGGTCTGTGGTCACAATCGGTTCTCTAAATGTGAAACTTGCTTAAATCTGATGCATAAACTGTATTTTCTTCTCATCTCGTGATTCGCAAGTGTATTGTTTAGCAAACATGTACTCATCATTTATACTATGTTTGTGTTTCACTGATATTATTATTCATAGTTCACCTATGGTACAGAGACTGTCTATGGTACAACAGACTGGTTCCAAATAGGGAAAGGAGTACGTCAAGGCTGTATATTGTTACCCGGCTTATTTAACTTATATGCAGACTACATTATGAGAGATGCTGGGCTGGAAGAAATACAAGCTGGAATCAAGGAGAACTATCAATAACCTCAGATATGCAGATGACACCACCCTTATGGCAGAAAATGAAGAGGAACTAAAGAGCCTACTGATGAAAGTGAAAGAGGGGAGTGAAAAAGTTGGCTTAAAACTCAACATTCAGAAAACTAAGATCAGGGCATCTGATCCCACCACTTCATGGTAAATAGATGGGAAAACAGTGGAAACAGTGGCTGACTTTATTTTTGGGGGCTCCAAAATCACTGCAGATGGTGACTGCAGCCATGAAATTAAAAGATACTTGCTCCTTGGAAAGAAAGTTATGACCAACCTAGACAGCATATTCAAAAGCAGAGACATTACTTTGCCGACAAAGGTCCGTCTAGTCAGGCCATGATTTTTCCAGTAGTCATGTATAGATGTCAGAGTTGGACTATAAAGAAAGCCAAGTGCCAAAGAATTGATGCTTTCGGACTGTGGTGTTGGAGAAGACTTGAGAGTCCCTTGGACTGCAAGGAGATCAAACCAGTCCATCCTAAAGGAAATCAGTCCTGTATAGTCATTGGAAGAAATGATGCTGAAACTGAAACTCCAGTACTTTGGCCACCTCATGCGAAGAGCAGACTCATTTGAAAAGACCCTGATGCTTGGAAAGATTGAAGACAAGAGGAGAAGGGGATGACAGAGGATGAGATGGTTGAATGGTATCACCAACTCAATGGACATGAGTTTGAGTAAGCTCTGGGAATTGGTGAGGAGGCCCAATGTGCTGCAGTCCATAGGGTCGCAGAGTCGGACACAACTGAACAACTGAACTGAACTGACAGAGACTGTCATGCTGTTCTGCATAGGATAATAAAAACTTGATAACTATGAAAGATTTAATTTTAGAGTCAACATTTGTTGGTTGACTCTTCTTTCTTCCAGACACAGTGCCCCCAGTTTTGTAACCATAAAGTTTGATTAACATAGACCAAAGTAGAGCTCTACTTCAGCTTCCAAAGGGCCTTGATTAGCTTAAACAATCAGTGTTTCCCATCCCCTTAGCCACATTATTATCATTATTTTTATTAGTGATACTCTCACAGTGCAGGCATGAACAACTGGACTGGGTACTGGCATTTTAACTGAGCTACTGGAAATAGACTCTGACTTTCCTACTGGAAGTAATTGAAGCTGTAGCTTTAGGAGGTACTGCAGATCCTCTGAATATCAGATCAAGCCTTAGAGTGAGACAACACCCTAAAGTGCTGGTGTAAACATAGTATTAGTGATATTGTTCAGCTTCTGGATAAAGCCAAACTCTGTCACTGGGGTTTTTGGTTCCAGAAGGCAATAACTTTTCTTTTTAGAAAGTAATTCTTGCTGCAGCAACTTTTATTAATAACTTCTGTTGCTTAAGATTTGAGTTGGAGTTTCATTTACTTGCAACCAAAGACTTCCTAACTAATACTAGATTTAAAAATAATTGAAAACTATTTAATTTGCAAATATTGGGGACCATTATTTGAGAAGAGGACTGGCAGGCTATTTTTGTGATTGATACAGGAAGGTCTTTGAGTTTGCATATTGGTTTAGGGAAGAGACAAGATGAAGAGTGAAAAATGAAAGAAAAATTGCCCTAGTCAGGATAATTCAGTACAAAGAGAAACAATGGGAACAAAGAGAAAGGTGTGTTACAAGGAGAAAGGAGTAAGAAAAATGTTACAGACATACTTGATAGTGAACCCATTTTGACAAAAAGCTAAGAAGTAGTTAAACATTGAACTCACCTTTGTGGCTTTGGGTGGCCTAGACAAGAGAGCCAGATATAAAAGGTCTATTCATAGCAAGTACCCTCATCTTTTTATCTGTAATTGTGAAGTGTTAGTTGCTCAGTCATGCCCGACTCTTTGGGACCCCGTGGACTGCAGCCCACCACGCTCCTCTGTTCATGGGATTTTCCATGCAAGGATACTGGAATGGTTTGCCATTTCCTTCTCCAGGGGATCCTCCCAACCAAAGGCTCTAACCTGGGTCTCCTGCACTGCAGGCAGATTCTTTACAGATGGAGCTAGCAGAGAAGCCCCTTTTATCTGTAATTAAAATTCACCTATTTGTGAGGCTTGCTCTGCAGCTGTGCAGTGGAGCATTGCAATTGTATCCAGTATTCCGTGGTAACTGAAGAATTTGATTTGTGGGGACAAGATCCAGGCAGAAGAATGGGTTTTCCTCTCGTTACCTCAACTACTTTCTCTCTCTTATGGAGTCAAGGTTAGTAAATTGAAATACTTCTATGGCTAGGGCTTTATGACCAGTGCACAGTTATCTTTTGATTCACTGTGAATTTTGAGCTCTTGAACACTAGATTATTTTTATTGTCTTTTTTTTTTCCCTTCCCAAAGGGAGAGAACCCATCTGTAGAGGAAAATTTCCGTATACAGGCTAGAACTGGCTTTTGCCTCTTGCAACTTCTAACATTATGTAACCACAAAATTTCACGGTCCTTTTCTCAGAAAATTTTTACCAGAAGTCTAAGATTGGTGTCATGCTTTATAGATAATAGATGGTTTGCTCCTAGAAGTCTAGAATTCCTATTTTGATGTGTTCATTTTTGTGTGCAAGAGAATAATTCTTTGGAATGGAAAAGGTATTCCAATGACCTGATCTTTTTAAGGATTAGTGATTTGGGATCTTTGGCCTTTTACTTCAGGAGAAGGTGTCTAGCACTCTGTTCTATTTTTATAGCCATGTAGTATTCACTTGTGAGCTTCAGTGATTGATTAAAGTTAAAAAAATCTACGAAAGTTGGGTTCAGTAGGTAGAAATGACATTCAGAACACAAATATCCTTCGTGGCTTAAGGGTACCTTCCATGAGTACAGGACTCCACCAATGTCTATGTTGCTGCTGCTGCTAATTAGGATTACACTAATGAGACAGAATTTTTTTAAAAAATTATTTTTAATTGTAGGATAATTGCTTTACAATACCGTGTTGTCATCCATCAGCATGAATCGCCCATAGGTATATATATGTCCCCTCTCTCTTAAAACCCTGCTTCCGCCTCCCACCACCTCCTACCCTCCTAGGTTGTCATGAAGCCCTGGTATGAGTTCCCTGAGCCATACAGCAAATTCCCATTGGCTATCCATTTCCACGTGGTGGTGCATATGTTTCCATGGCACTCTCTCCACTTGTTCCTCCCTCTCCTCACTCCCTGCTCCCCACCATGTCTGTCAGTCTGTTCTATATGTCTGCCTGAATGAGACAGAATATTTTGATTTCCATCAATACCTTTATGCGGTTTTGGGACTTTAAAGTATGTTGCCAAAAGAAAATGGTTTTACATGTTAGTCTGTTGCCTTTATTGAAAAGCTAGTTTTGAATAAACTGGTATCCAAATCTCCATTGATTTAATAACTATAAATCATGCAGTGGCCTCACACTCGGAAGATATATGATTAATAGGAGTGATGGGCAATCCTCTTTGAAGAAGGGACATAAGAAAGATGGAAGAGGACAAAGTCATATTGATCCACCCTTCTACACTGTCCTTAGTGAATCACTGTGCTCGGTCAGTTAACTCATTTGTTGTTGTTTAGTCCGTCATATCCAACTCTTTTGTGACCCCATGGATTATAGCCCTCAGGCTCCTCTGTCCGTGGGATTATCCAGGCAAGAATATTGGAGTGGGTTGCCCCTTCCTTTTTACAGGGGATCTTCTCGACTCAAGGATGGAACCCCCATTTCCTGCATTGCAGGTGGATTTTCATTGGGAAAGCATATAATACGCATTTCATAAATCCATTGTTTGGGAAATTTTCTTTCATGGAAATCCAGACTATTAATCGCTTAATAGAATCACATATACTTCTTTGGAGGAGACCATTTTCCTCAAAAAGAGGAATTTAATATGTGTACCGCTGTTATTTTTCTGCAGGAAACCTGTATTATTCGGCAGGTCATAGTGAATTTTGAGCATATGTTATCAGTGATGAATTAGCTTCGTCTCTTTGGACACAGTAGAGGCGCTGTTTTTTCCTTGCAGCCTGTTTTGTCACTCCAGTCAGATTAATGAATTATGAACTATGCCATCTCATTAGGGTAGTAAGAATTAAGAGAAGATGCTTTCCTTGGGGGACTTCTGCTTGGAATATATCATTAATCATATTCTATAAGAACTATAGTTAGAGCTGAGCTGAGAAGGCTCGCTTATCTGACACATACCCAGGGGGAAAACAAGTTGTCATTTACTCTCTCTCAGCTAAACTATATCTTAATAAAATCCCTGGTTAAGGAATGACATCTTAAAATTGCTCTTTATTTCTCTCTCTGTCAGGGGACTGAAGAATCATGTGTGAATCTGTGACATGTTCTCACAAAAAGTAGAAGTCATTTGACAAGAGTATTGTTTTTAGAGTGATTTTTAAGTCAAGGGGTATAAGATGTAAAAATAACTGGCCACTGAGTTGGAGACTTTGCTTCTTTTCTCAGTGGTCTTGACCCTGTTCACCCTCCTAAACTCCCCACTCTTCTTTTGGTGGAGGAAACCCAAAAACCTAACAGAATATTTTAAATGATTAACAGGAAGATTTCTAATATTAAATGGCATTAAATCACCCCAAATTGTATTAATCTTATTAATTACCCCAATTATCCCACGAGGATCTTATTAATTATCCCAAATGACTCAGCTTGTGGTCATTGCTTTAAACGAAAGATGGAAAGAGAAGGAGGGTGTTCCAGAAGGAGAGAGAATGCTATGCTCTGACGGCTAGAACTGGATCTACTTGCCAGTTATGGCACCGTGCAGGAGCTTCCAGCAAAGGTGAACAGTCTTTCATTCAATAAGTACTTTGAGTGAAAAAGAAAAAAAAAATGTAGAAATCTTGTGCTAAAAGTTCTAAGATCTTTTATTTGTTTTGATAGATTGGACTGAAGTGCACAAATAGGAAATTTTGGATTTATTTCTAAGTTGCTTGCCTGCTAAGTTGCTTCAGTCATGTCTGACTCTTTGTNTTTCATTCAATAAGTACTTTGAGTGAAAAAGAAAAAAAAAATGTAGAAATCTTGTGCTAAAAGTTCTAAGATCTTTTATTTGTTTTGATAGATTGGACTGAAGTGCACAAATAGGAAATTTTGGATTTATTTCTAAGTTGCTTGCCTGCTAAGTTGCTTCAGTCATGTCTGACTCTTTGTCAGGCTCCTCTGTCCATGGGATTCTCCAGGCAAGAATACTGGAGTGGGTTGCCATTCCCTCCTCCAGGGGAATCTTCCTGACCCAGTCATCAAACCCAAATCTCTTATATGTCCTGCATTGACAGGAGATTCTTTATCACTAACACCATGTGGGAAGCCCAATTTCTAGGTTAGAAATATGGAAAAGAGACATGGAGTAATAAATTGAGACTTATCAATGGCAAATCATATCATTAAGGTTTTAATATTTTAGATGGAGCACCCCCCTCAATTCACAAAACTCTTTTCCAAACTTAAAATATTCACAGAATAAGAAAACATTCCCCTATATCAAAGACAAAATTTAAAAATACAACCTCAGACTTTTAAGAAAGTAATTAAAAAAGAAAATTGTGTGTCAGTTATGCTGTGAGCCAAAAACATATTTATAGATAATTTCATAAAACCTAAAAGATTTTGAAAATAAACGAGTGAAACATTTAACTCTAGATATTTGGGAGGGAAAAAAGTCCTGAAACAGAGACAATAATAAACTGAAATTAATCAATAAAAAGAAATTAATAATAAAGACAAACATAGAATTTAATGTTAGAAAACAGGGAAATAGTAGCACTGATGAATCTAAGACTTAAAATCAAACAATGAAATAAATGTTTAGTCAATGGAATAAAAAGGAGCGAGTGAGAAAAACACAAATAAATACATTTAAGAATAATGAAAAGATAGTGACTATGGTCCGAAGAGATTAAGAGTTATGCCAATACCCTGTGTAACTTTATACAGATATACTTGAAAATCTCGGTGAAGCTTTCTGCATGTTAATTCTCATTAACAAAATCAAAGGTACATAGTAAAGTGGAGAAGATACTTTAAGTAAATACTATAGAAAAATATCAAAGTTTTATAACATAGCTCTTGCACCTCAGGAAAACACATTAGTGGAAAATTTTGATCGATATATAAACATACTTACACACATTCACATACATGTAATTCACATACATATACAGGTATTTCTTCTCCCAGGATGTTTGAAAAGTCTACAGACATGAAGTAAACTTGTTTTCAACAATATGCTAGTTACATTTTAAAAAAACATTTTCAGTACATTTTTCCTTAACCTCTAGATACATTTTCAGGGTAAGTACCTGAAGCAATATGTCTAATTGTTAATTTGAAAACAGTACAATTAGTATACTACAGAGTACCCATACATCTGTAAACACAGGCAAAATAGTATATTAATAGACTCTCAGAAATTTTGGCTGCTGTTGACAAAACATTCCTATTTTCCATTTTTTTTTCCCAGGAAGGAGAGGCCAAAATTATTTTTTGAAAAGCATCTGAGCATCTCATATTTCTCCTTTCCAGTGGGACTACTAAAGAATCTTTGGATTTTACCCTCAGAGAGAATATTAAGTTAGGTTGCCCAAGAGAGAATGAGGTTTTGAGACTTGAAAGAATCTGCAGAGTCCCACCTTAGAGTTATGGATTATGAAGCAGAAAGGAAAGTGACAGGGGTCCACTCTTGCTCCCATAGGGGAAATCCTTGGAAGTGATAAGACCTCTCTGGGTGATGGCCAGATGATGTGGTGGAGGGGGAAGTGGTATCACGAGGGAGGCCATTGTGTCTTAGGCACTTAGAGATGCCAGGATCTGCACTGGCATGGAAGGAGTGCAGCTCACCTACCTTTGACCTATCTATGAGATGTGTGTGTGTGTGTGTGTGTGTGTGTGTGTGTGTGTGTGTGTGAGTCGCTTAGTCGTGGCCAACTCTTTGCAACCCCATGGACTGAACCACCAGGCTTCTCTGTCCATGGAATTCTCCAGGCAAGAATACTAGAGTGGGTTGCCATTCCCTTCTCCAGAGGATCTTCCCAACCCAGGGATCAAACCGTGGTCTCCTGCATCACAGGCAGATTCTTTACCTACAGAGCTACAGGAGAGTCTGTAGTTTAGACACCAGCATCTCAATAGTGTGCACATAGCCTGAAAGCCACAGCCTATCCTCCATTTCAGTTCAGTTCAGTCGCTCAGTCATGTCCAACTCTTTGCGATCCCATGAACCGCAGTACACCAGGCTTCCCTGTCCATCACCAACTCCTGGAGTTTACCCAAACTCATGTCCATTGAGTCAGTGATGCCATCCAGCCATCTCATCCACTGTCATCCCCTCCTCCTCCGGCCTTCAATCTTTCCCAGAATCAGGGTCTTTTCAAATGAATCGGCTCTTCGCATCAGGTGGCCAAAGTATTGGAGTTTCAGTTCAACATCAGTCCTTCCAATGAATGCTTAGGACCGATCTTTAGGATGGACTGGTTGGATATCTTTGCAGTCCAAGAGACTCTCAAGAGTCTTTTCCAACACCACAGTTCAAAAGCATCAATTCTTCAGTGCTCAGCTTTCTTTATGGTCCAACTCTCAGATCCATACATGACCACAGGAAAAACCATAGCCTTGACTAGACAGACCTTTGTTGGCAAAGTAATGTCTCTGCTTTTTAATATACTGCCTAGGTTGGTCATAACTTTTCTTCCAAAGAGTAAGCCTATCCTTAAGTTTGCTGAATTTCTTGGTGCTCTTATAAGACCAGGGTGGGATGAAGTATGAAATAACAAATATTGTTAGTAAACACCTACTTGGAACTAGGCTTTGACTGAGAAAAATAAAACAGTGTGGGATTAGATGACATTAGACCATGGAGACAATTTTTACATGTGTATGCGTGTATTTATAAATGTGCATATATTTATGTACATGTGTCTATGAGATGCTGGCAGAAAACGCACTGAAATAGTAGCTGAGTTCTACAAAGGAAACCTACCTTTGTTACCTTCCATTTAATGAAGAACTGAAATTTTGGGGAAGAGCAGTTCCCCTGGATGAGTTTGATGTTCTTCCAGGTTTATCTCGGGATGTTTAAGACCTGACAAACATTAGGCCAAAATTGAAGATGAAACATTTCTATCTTTTCCATTGGCCTGTGTGTATGTCCCCTTCCAGTCAGCCCTGGGGAGCAAGGCAGAGTGAACTGATCTGAAGTGTGCTGTGCTGATCAAAATTCAGTTATAACCCAGCATACTGTGTCAGTGCTACACGGTACCCAGTTTCAAACGTTGAAATATTTCTGGCAAGGGCGTATTTTACGTTTATGTGTAAAACACTAACATACTACCAAGGGGTTTAATTGTGACTATTCAGAAATAATTTATCTATTAAACCCTAATTTAAAATAAAGTGATGTTTAATCAAGAGACATTAATCAATTGTAATATGGATTTAAAGAGCCATTAAGTGAAGGGAAAATTAGTTCATTATATCGGGTTATTTTAAACTGAAAGAAAAATAGCACTCTGTTAGCTTATAAAGTGGTAATGTTTAAAATGACTGAATTTTTCATGTCTTTCCGCTAGATTGTTTTAGGATATTCTTCACATCTAATTCCTATTGAGTTTAATTTAGACATTTGAAGGTACCTGCCCTTATGTAAAAAAAGTTTTAATAAAACTATTTGTGTTTCCATGATTTTTGGAAAACGTTTCTATTAGACAGTATAAGGAAGTGGAAAGATTCTAGTTCTTCCTGCCTATCACGCACACTCACGTATTCATTTATTCTGCTGCGCATGTATACCATTCTTTACCTGCCTCCCATATACATTTGCTTCCTTGGGCACAAACAGGCATTCATGCTCAGGCAGATAAACACATACGTTTTCTTTCTCTCGCTTGGTGGACACAGGTATACATAGTCTCCTTTTTTTGCTCAGGCCAAAATACACACAGACATATCAGTCCAGTTCAGTCACTCAGTCGTGTCTGACTCCTTGTGACCCCATGAGCCACAGCACACCAGGCCTCCCTGTCCATCACCAACTCCCGGAGTTTACTCAAACTCATGTCCATTGAGTCAGTGATGCCATCCAGCCATCTCATCCTCTGCCGTCCCCTTCTCCTCCTGCCCTCAATGTCTCCCAGCATCAGGGTCTTTTGAGTCAGCTCTTCACATCAGGTGGCCAAAGTATTGGAGTTTCAGCTTCAACATCAGTTCTTCCGATGAACATCCAGGACTGATCTCGTTTAGGATGGACTGGTTGGATCTCCTCGCAGTCCAAGGGACTCTCTCATGTACACCTGTGGTGGATTCATGTCAATGTATGGCAAAACCAATACAGTAATGTAAAGTAAAATAAAGTAAAAATAAAAATTTTAAAAAAGAGTCTTCTCCAACACCACAGTTTAAAAGCATCAATTCTTCTGCTTTCAGCTTTCTTTATAGTCCAACTCTCACATCCATACATGACTACTGGAAAAACCATAGCCTTGACTAGATGGGCCTTTGTTGACACAGTAATGTCTCTGCTTTTCAATATGCTGTCTAGGTTACTTCCAAGGAGTAAGCGTCTTTTAATTTCGTGGCTGCAATCACCATCTGATATATGGACCCATTCAAATTCACATGCACATATATACATACACAAATACAGGGTAATGCTTGTATATATATAGTTAAGCTCTCATTGTCTTTCTCTCCACTGCTAATGTCTAACTGTCTTCAGTTTATATTCTCTTGGTCTTTGACTTAGATGTGGGTGACTCAGACCAATTATTTCACATAATTGCATTTGGAGTGAGACTGAGGATTTTGATATGGGCTCATTTTTATTATTTGCATGTAAGTTTAAGAGAAGGCACTTCATGAACTTACTGTGATTTCACATGCAAAAGTGAATATTGAGGAGATTATGTAAGTAGATGAGAAAATTTTTTTTCATACATACTTCTTTTTCTTTTTTCTTTTGCTGTGTTGAAGGGAAATGTTCTGTGCACTTTGTGCTACTTTTTATTTCAGTGATCGTGATAGTTGACCAATTATGAAATAATGTGCAACCAAATAGGAAAAAAAATTAGTATTTTGATGGAAAACTGAATGGAAAGGTGGGCAGTTGACTTGTCATTTTGAAATTGAGAGCTTTCTGTTTGTGAATCTAGAAGGACAGATATGTGTCATTCTGCTTTCAACAGAGTTGGAAATGCCCACTGTTCTTCACAGTGAAAGCTTCATTTTTGTGTGTAAAAGATTGGAAAGTGCCATCTGGGACACATCATATGTTCATGTTTCTCCAAGAGAATCTGGAAATTATACTTCTGAGATTTTGTTACTAATGAAGAAGAGAAAGGAAAAGAAAATCTTCCATAAATTATACCTGGTCCATTTCTTGTAAAAATTGAAATGAGAGAATGACAAGTAGAGTATAATATATTATATCTGGGCTTCTCTGGTGGCTAAGTTGGTAAAGAATCTGCCTGCAGTGCAGGAGACCTGGGTTCATCCCTCCGATCGGAAGATCCCATGGAGGAAGACATGGCAACCCACTCCAGTATTCTGGCCTGGAGAATCCTCATGGACAGAGGAGCCTGGCAGGCTGCAGTCCATGGGGTCACAAAGAGTTGGACATGACTAAGTGACTAAGCACAGCACATAATCTGGAAGGTATCAGTATTTCTGAAATTTCATATTTAAGAAGTATGAACTTTTATTTAGATATGTATTAATATTTCGTTTGGTCACTTTCTTGGTATTGCTAGTGAGATAAGAAACATTTGGGAAAATGTGCCTTGGGCAGACACTGAATTTGTACTTGGGGATACTCTTACTTAGTATGGTCTTTTGAGAAATTATTCATCTCCCATATAGAAACCTAAGCAGAGGGAAGTACCTCTTGCTCTCTGCCTCTCTTTCCCCATTCAGACTGGCAAACTCTCCTTGACCATGCCAATAATTTCCTTTTAAAAAAAGATACAGCAGTTTGGTTCCTGTTATTTACTACTAAGAACCCTGAGTTGCATAGAAAATTTCAGAGTGAAATATTTAATTTCCTATTTCAGCACCCAGTACAGTAACCTGGCACATAGTTGGTATTAAAAAATACTTTATTCACTGCTTCATCTAAATATTCAGATATTTATGAACACCTACTACATAATAGGCCTTGAGATTATCATAGTAAATAAAACAAATATATCTGGCTCTGAGGCTTTTATTTGGCTGTGAAAATTGATAAATACTCAAATGCATATTAGGTGGGTATGTGTGCTATGGAAAAAATACATTAAATAAAGCAGGATGGGGGCTAGGTTGCTAGGCTTTTCTATAGGGCAGTCATGGAAGACCTCTCTGAGGAGGCCTTCCTTCTCAGAGGCTGATGTAGGGACTCCTGGGAAAACCTGGGAAAAGAGTGCTCCAAATAGAAGGAATAGCAGAAGCAAATACTCAGAGGCTGAATAGCAGAAGATGCTTGGCATGTTGAGTGAAGGAGAGAAATGTGGAAGATTCAAGGTCCGTAGACATTGCAGGGGTTTGGTAGACCTTGGACTTTATGGCCTTAGTCATAAGGATTTTAGTTTTTACTTTGAAAGAAATGAGGAATCATCAGAGAATTGTGAGCAGAGGAGAGCTATGATCTGATTTTTGTGTTTCAAAGAATCACTCTGGTTACTATGGGGAGAACAGACTAAGGGGGTTAGGAGATGAGATAGAATGTTCCTTGGGAAACCCAGGCATTCCAGGTGAAAGACTTGCTTGAACTAGAATGAAGGTGGTGAGATATGATCAGATCCTGGAATGATTTGAAAATAGAGTAAATAGGATTTGTAGGTCTATTAGTAGAAGGCAAAAAGAGATGGAGGCCCAATGATGACTCCTAAGTTTTTAGCTTGAACAACTAGATGAATGGAATTTACATTTAGTTAAATGGGCAAGTAATTGGGGCTAAAGAGTAATTTGGAATTTGCTTGTGGACAATTTGATGGAGGTTTATGTAGAATAAGCAGTTCTGCATGAGTTTGAAGTTGAGGTAAAAGATTGAAACTGCGTGTGTGTGTGTGTATAATTTTATATATAGGTAAGTTGTTGGTGTATGAAAAGTGCTTAAAGCCAAGAACCTGCATGAGATCATCCTGCAAATGAAAGAGTAAAGGGAAGAGGCACAAAGCTTGAGCCTTGGAGCACTTGAATATTTTCAAAGACGTCTATGAAAAGTTAACCCTTACAGTAGAAATAAGAGATGTGATGTCCTACAAGCCAATGAATTATAATTTTTAAGAATGAGGATTTCCTAAATGTTTAATAGGCTTCCCTGGTGCTCAGATGGTAAAGAATCTGCCTGCAATGTGGGAGACCTGGTTTTAATCCCTGGGTTGGGAAGATCCCCTGAAGAAGAGAATGGCTACCCACTCCAATATTTTTGCCTGGAGAATTACTTGGACAGAGGAGCCTAGTGGGCTGTATAGTTCATAGCATCACAAAGAGTCAGACATGACTGAGTGACTAACACTGTGCAACCCCATGGACTGTAGCCTCCCAGGCTCCTCTGTCCATGGAATTCTCCAGGCCAGAATACTGGAGTGATTAGCCGTTCCCTTCTCCAGGGGATCTTTCCAACCCGGGGATTGAACCCAGGTCTCCTACATTACAGATGGATTCTTTAAGGTCTGAGCTACTTGGAAAGCCTAAGAATACTGGAGTGGGTAGCCTATCCCTTCGTCAGCAGATCTTCCTGACCCAGGAATCAAACTGGGGTCTCCTGCATTGCAAGTGGGTTATTTACCAGCTGAGCTACCAGGGAAGCCCCTGAATGTGTCGTAAACTGATAAAATGTCAAATAACCTGAAGACTGTGAATTGATCACTGAATTTGCAAATGTGTAGGGCATTCGTGAAGTTAAGGGCTTATTGTTGTTCAGTTGCTCAGTCGTGTCTGACTCCTTATGACCCTATGGACTGCAGCACGCCAGGCTTCCCTGTCCTTCACTATTTCCTGGAGTTTGCTCAAACTTCTGTCCATTGAGTTGGTGATGCTACCTAACCATCTCATCTTCTGTTGCCCTCTTCTCCTCCTGCCCTCCATCTTTCCTCACATCAAGTGGCCAAAGTATTGGAGTTTCAGCTTCAGCATCAGTCCTTCTGGTGAATATTCAGGGCTGATTTCCTTGCTGTTCAAGGGACTTTTGAGTCTTCTCCAGCACCACAGTTTGAAAGCATCACTTCTTCGGTGCTCAGCCTTCTTTATGGTCAAGTTCTCACATCTGTACATGACTACTGGAAAAATGATTACTTTGACTATATGGACCTTTGCTGGAAAAGTGATGTCTCTGCTTTTTAATACACAGTCTAGGTTTTTCACAGCTTTCCTTGCAAGGAGCAAGTGTCTTTTAATATCATGACTGCAGTCACTGTCTGCGGTGATTTTGGAGCCCAAGAAAAGAAAATCTCTCACTGTTTCTACTTCTTCCCCTCTGTTTGCCATGAAGTGATGGGAGCAGATGCCATAAACTTAGTTTTTTGAATGTTAAGTTTTGCGTGATATTAAATGGATAACAAAATCAGAATCAATCAGTGAAGACATAGCATAGATATGTTAATAGATATTTTTCTCTGATGAATAAATAAAACTAAATAATGTGAGGATCACAGCATGTTTTTAGGTATTCACAGAAATACCAGGGCAGTTCTTTTCACTATTTTTAATTAGCTCCCTCTCCCCTTGTGCTTTCATAACCCTTATCATTCTTCTCAAGGAGGGCATGGCAACCCATGGCAGTATTCTTGCCTGGAGAATCCCATGGACAGAGAAGCCTGGTCCCTTGGGTTGAAAAGAGTTGGGACTGAAGTGACTTAGCATGCACACATACATGCATCGTTCATCTCAAGTTCCCTAGCCACCTTCCATCCATTTCAGTTTCAGTTGATGAGCTTGTCTTGTGCTTGACTTAGGTGGTCACAGGCCCTGAATGTTCTGTCCCCCTTCTCTGCTTGCAAATCCATTTGTCTTTGCTCCAGTCGAGTACTTCTTCCTCACAAGCATCAGTACAAAGATGCTCCTCTTGGGTAGTTCTCTGCACCTATATGTCCCTCCCTATATGGATCCTTACAGCACCCATCCCCTTCTTTTCGACCTTCATTCTCTCCTTCTCTTTACTACTTCTCACAGCTCATAAATCTTTGTTCATAGTTTTTCCATCTCAAAAATACCGGGCATTGTCAAGTTTTTGGTTTCACCTAGCTTGATAAAAACAGGAGATGTGTCATAAAGTATTTTGGAAATAAGGAAGTGAAAAAAATAACAATCTCTGGTAATCTTGACTTCTCAGAGGTGATCATCATATGTGTTTACATTCTGTGTTTTTCTGTATGTGTTTTTGCTGATTAGAATCCAAAAAATATATAAAATCTTCCTTTTTATTTGCCCAGTGATGGATTTTAAGACTTTCTACATGCCATTAAACCAGTTTGAGAGATAACTACTTTAGCTAGCTAGAGTATTCAATATGGTTATGTTGTGATTTATATATTCATTATTTTCTTGGATTTTTTTTTACCTAGTTTATATTTTTGATATAAATAAAATAAAGGTGAATATCTTTGTACATAAATTTTTTTACTGCATTTCAAATTATATTCTAGGCTAGAGTGTAAAAGAAACTGCGGCATCAAAGGGTATACTCTGGTTTATGACTCTTGTTAGATATTGCCAAATTGTTTTTAAAAAATGATTCTGTCCATTTATATGCCTACTGGGAAGTTTAAGTGCCTGTGTCCTCAGATGCTTTTCAACTTTCAGGACATTTGAACAACTTATTTGTGAAACAATCTTTGCTAATTGAGTAGCTTAATAAATGTTATCTCATTTCTTAAACTTTGAATACTAGTAAGGTGAAAATCACTTTTTAATGTTTACATTAGTGATTTTTTTCTTCTATGACATTTTCTTTCATATTCTTTGCTTAATTTCCATTCCCAACCTTGGAATTTTGATAGTTTTTTGTTGATTTGTATGATTTATCATATTGATGCTATAATTATCTGTCATATTTGCTGCAGTATTTTTTTAATATGTTGCCTTTTACATGTATGCTTTTATTCAAATGCATAAATTAAATCTTAATTTATGATTTAATGCAAAATAAATACGTAATTAAATCATTTAATTAAATTAAATAATTTAGTTAAATAAATGGCAGAAGATAAGAGCCAAACAGACCCAAGTAGATTTAAGAATTTGGTTTATGTTCAACGTATTTAATTCATAGGGAATAAATATCTAAATTTGGTGGCAAACTGTTGGAATTTTTCTCATACTTCATAAATTTCATGTAACTACAGATTCAAAAATTAAAAACACACAAAAACACATAGGATCATGTGAAAGTTGAAATTTATATCATCATGAAGTAGTGATGATCCATGTAAGCATGACAATAAAGGTAGAAACCACGACGGTAAACATTGTAAAATGTGACTAACTTGAAACCTGGGACTTGGCAAAAAAACTTAACAAAGATAAAATACAAATGACAAACAGGCAAAATTATATATATCATATATTGAAACTATTAATTTTTAAAATATTTTTGGAGTGCTCTGTTAACAAATCAATAGAAAGATTCCAGGTAGGGCCTTGATCAAAGAACATAAAGGGATAACTTAGAAAAGAAGAAATACTGATAAACCATGACTGATAACGTTAAAAAAAAAATCCAACTTCACTAATTTTCAAGGAAAGTAAAATAAATGCATAGATATAATATTTGAAAATATATAAATTTAGTTTGCTTTCTAGTACTTTTAGAATATCAGTTACCCTCTGAGCCAGAGTCATCTATTAATCGAAAGAATTTTTCCATCATTAAAAACAGTAGAAGAAAAAAAGATTAAGTTGGCTTTTGAAGCCAGATAGTTGAAAGAGGAAAATTTTGTTTGTTTTTAATTCCAAAAGTTTTCTTTTAATGGAATAAGATAGATTAAAACCATTTCAAATGTTGATGATGACAATAAGCATCAATATTGGCACAGAAAGTTCTGTTCAATACAAAAATGAAAAACTTTAAATTCCAAAACAGCTGTGATCCCACTTGTACAGTAGTAAAAAAAGAAAATCTCACATAAAAATATAGAATCTCACTAAAAATATAAAAACATTTTCTAAAATGCAGCAGCATTTTCCCTGGATGGTGAGGAGAATCAGCAAGCTTTCTTGTTTATCTTTTTCATGCATTTTTGTATTTCTGAATTTCCCACATATTACTTTTATGATTATAAAATAAAGATATTTACATTTTGGAAAAAACCGGCCCTGCTGTTTTTAGTCATTTTTCTCTGTACTTTGTTTTTAATTTAAATAAATAGTGACCTTTTTTTGAAGTATTTTTTTTTAACTTTTGCTGTCTGAAATTTATTTAATATATTGGAGTGACACTATAAATCCTTCTAAGTAGCCAGTATTCTAAATAGCTGAGTAATTTTTTAGTACCATGTATTAGGTAATTGTTGATTTTGCTGATGCTCCCCTAATCAAAGATCACTAACTTCTATTCCATGTTATCTGTCTGGAGATAGTTCTGATCCATTAATCTGGCTGTTCTTGTGATATTATCTCACTCTTTTAATTATTATTTCATTATATTCACTGTGTCTTAATACAGATAGGACATATTTTGCTACTAGAACATTTTTACACATGTGTTTTACCAGATTATTTTGTTTTATTTTCCCTTAGTATTTTATATCTTAAATTTTTTTAAATTGATGTATAGTTGCTTTCCAGTGTTGTTAGTTTTCTGTTGTACAGCAAAGTGAACCAGTTATAAATATACATCAATCTACTCTTTTTTAGGTTCCTTTCCCACTTAGGTCACCACGGAGCCCTGAGTAGAGTTCCCTGTGCTTGACAGCAGGTTCTCATTAGTATCTATTGTATACATGGTATCAATAGTGTATTTATATCAATCCCAATCTCCCACCCTATCCCACCTCCTACTCCCTCCCTTAGTAACTGTAAGTTTATTCTCTACATACTAGGAGCTTAAAATTCATTTCCACATGCTTTTTAATCAAATGTATACTTAATAAATGACTTCTTTTTCTGGAAAATTCAAAGCCATGACTCTGAATCATCATAAATACTGTAGGCTTCATGATTGATTCTTTGCTCATGTTGTAAGTAGCTCTTGATTATTAGGTTTTCTAAAATTTCTATGACAAATGTGTGTTTCCCCCCACATTTTACTAAAACGTCCAGATGTTATATCTATGCCTTTTTAAACAGCTCCCATCTGTAGCAGTCTGGGATTTCATATGATTAATTTTTTTAGCACTCTTGAGTATAAGAAGACTAAATGACCTCTTTGCTTTGTATTTTCTGACTCTTGGACTTTTAATGTATGTTTCCTTTCTTGACCATGTTTTCATGCAATTTAAATTGCTATTTTAATGGCTGGTAAGTGTGGTATTACAGTGTTTGCATGGGGATACCTCAGTGACAAGAAATATAAAGATAGAAAAGAGTTTTTCTGAAATCTTGAGTTATCTTCCTGAGACGAATCTGTTTATGTGTCATATTTTTAAGTCTGTTGTTCCCTATACCCCAGTCGCAGAATTTGTAACTAGATCACTGTGTATTCTGGAATTTAAATGATAGGAATGAAATGTGCAGAATAACATGCCAGTAAACTCATAGCTGAACACAAGCGCCTTTTTTTTTTTTTTTTTTTAACCCCTGAGCTCTTTTCTTTTGGTGTTCCAGAGGCCTTAATACATAGTTTGACAGTTGATCTACTTGATTCAAAATTATTAACCCTAAATGTTTTCTCTTCTGTCTGGAAGAAAAACTACCAACACCATATAAAGGTGGTGAAACATATTTTATTCTTGTAAATATTTCACCGGCTATTATCTGTCCTGTCATATTTTGCCAGGTGAGGACAAAGACATTACTGATATTTTTGTAAACATTTTGCCACTCATTTTATTTTCCTGTTAATTACAATACATATCTTACTTTGTTGTTTTGTGGAAAATTATGTTATTACTATAGTAGAAAGACTTTATTTTGTTAAATGTCTAAAGGGGGGCAGGGTCCAGGAAAGTTTAAGGACCTAGATTCAGAGCAACAGTTGCTCCTGTAAAGCAATGCATTTCTCAGAAAAGGACTTTGATGAAATATATGTGAGTCACCTGTTTTGTTATTTACTTTTGGAATGGTCTCTGTTATGCCACATTTCATTTGTTTTTGTATTTTTATTATGAGATACTTTAAATGTAGAAACGAGTATACAAACTAGTTTATCACCCTGCACCTGCCACCAATTTTATTAAACCTCAACACATTTGCCTTAGTTTCAAAGCCAGCATTACATTACAGATGTAGTTGAAATTATTCTGTGACTTTGACTCATCCCTTTCTCCCAAGAGGTAACCATGCCTTGGAATTCAGCATTGGTCATCTCCATTCATCATTGTGTATTTTACTAAATACTCATACCTCATTCAAGAATATGTGTGATATTCTTCACATTCAATTCAGTTCAGTCTCTTGGTTGTATCTGACTCCTTGTGACCCCATAGACTGCACCATGCCAGGCTTTCCTGTTCATCACCAACTCCTAGAACTTGCTCAACTCATGTGCATCGAGTCAGTGATGCCATCCAACCATCTCATCCACTGTCACCCCCTTCTCCACCTGCCTTCAATCTTTCCCAGCATCAGGATCTTTTCCAATGAGTCAGCTCTTCCCATAAGGTGGCCAAAGTATTGGAGCTTCAGCTGCAGCATCAGTCCTTCCAATGAATATTCAGGATTGATTTCCTTTAGGGTGGACTGCTTTCATCTCCTTGCAGTAAAAGGGACTGTCAAGAGTCTTCTCCGACACTACAGTTCGAAAGCATCAATTCCTCAGTGCTCAGCTTTCTTTATGGTCCAACTTTCACATCCACACATGACTACTGGAAAAACCATAGCTTTGACTAGATGGACCTTTGTTGGCAAACCAATGTCTGTGCTTTTGAATATGCTATCTAGGTTGGTCATAACTTTTCTTCAAGGAGCAAGCGTCTTTTAATTTCATGGCTGCAGTCACCATCTGCAGTGATTTTGGAGCCCAAGAAAATAAAGTCTGTCACTGTTTCCACTGTTTTCCCATCTATTTTCCATGAAGTGATGGGACCGGATGCCATGATCTTAGTTTTTTGGGTGCTGAGTTTTAAACCAACTTTTTTACTCTCCTCTTTCACTTTCATCAAGAGGCTCTTTAGTTCCTCTTCGCTTTCTGCCATAAGGATTGTGTCATCTGCATATCTGATGTTATTGATATTTCTCCCAACAATCTTGATTCCAGCTTCTGCTTTATCCAATCTGGCATTTTTCATGATGTACTCTGCATATAAGTTAAATAAGCAACGTGACAATATAGAGCCTTGATGCACTCCTTTTCCTATTTGGAACGAGTCCATTGTTCCATGTCCGGTTTTAACTGTTGCTTCTTGACCTGCATTCAGGTTTCTTAGGAGGCAAGTAAGGTGGTCTAGTATTCTCATCTCTTGAAGAAGTTTCCACAGTTGGTTGTGATCCACACAGTTAAAGGCTTTAGTGTAGTCAATGAAGCAGGTGTTTTTCTGGAATTCCTTTGCTTTTTCTATGATTCCATGGATATTTGCAATTTGTTCTCTGGTTCTTCTGCCTTTTATAAATCCAGCTTGAACATCTGGAAGTTCTTGGTTCACATACTGTTTAACCATACCTGGGAGAATTTTGAGCATTATTTTGCTAGCATGTGAGATGAATGGAATTGTGCGGTAGTTTGAACATTCTTTGCCATTGCCTTTCTTTGGGATTGGAATGAAAACTGACCTTTTCCAGTCCTGTGGCCACTGCTGAATTTTCCAATTTGATTTAGGTCATACCTGAATGGTCTAGTGGTTTTCCCTGCTTTCTTCAATTTAAGTCTGAATTATGCAATAAGGAGTTCATGATTTGAGTCATAGTCAGCTCTTGGTCTTGTTTTTGCGAACCATATAGAGCTTCTCCATCTTCAGCTGCAAAGCATATAATCAGTCTGATTTCACTGTTGATCATCTGGTCATGTCCATGTCTAGAGTCATCTCTTGTGTTGTTGGAAGAGGAAGTTTGCTATGACCAGTGCATTCTCCTGGCAAAACTTTGTTAAGCCTTTGCCCTGCTTCATTTTTTATTCCAAGGTCAAACTTGCTTGTTACTCAAGGTATCTCTTGACTACCTACTTTTGCATTTCAGTTCCCTATGATGAAAAGGATATCTGTTTTGGTGTTAGCTTTAGAAGGTCTGCTTCTGTTAGGTCCATACCATTTCTGTCCTTTATCNGGACGACAGAGGATGAGATGGCTGGATGGCATCACTGACTCGATGGGCGTGAGTCTGAGTGAACTCCGGGAGTTGGTGATGGACATGGAGGCCAGGCGTGCTGCGATTCATAGGGTCGCAAAGAGTCGGACACGACTGAGCGACTGAACTGAACTGAACTGAACTGAATCCTTAACAGAGCCCCATCCAGTGAGTGACTCTCACGATCTCCATTTTATCTTTAAGAAAACTGAGGCACAGACAAGTTAAGTGACTTGACACAAAAATGTGTAGGTGGAATTCAAACCCACTGAAGCTGAAATCAAAACCCAGACCACCTGCTTCAGACTCCATATTTATAACCATTCTCTTGTCCAGCCTCCAAAACACCATGTTGGCTGATAAACAAGTTTCCTCTCCTCCTTGTTCTTAAAAAATAAACAAGCGAAGTCTTGGCTGACTTTGAGCACTTTCCTCTGTTTCCTTTGTTTTTCTTTTCTTTTTTTTTTTTTAATTATCAGAAGAATATGGTATATATACAGGGTTCTAGGTAGAAATTATAGTAGTAAATCATCTGATCATTATTTTGGGGGTAGCATTATAATGCTACCTTTCTATAAACTACACAAAGGGTTAGAGATGGCCAAGATGACAGGCTGGGATTGACTTTTGAATTTACACCTTTGTTTTACTTTTACTTTTCTTGGAATTTATTCTGAAAAATAAATTGTAAATTGTTATTTTTCTTGGAATTTATTCTGAAAAAAAAAAAAAAAGAATTTTCCTTAAGGCCATAGTTACTAGTCTTGGGACTCTCAATAGAGGAGACCAACATAAAAATAAATAATTACAATACAATTTGACAATTTGTTAAATTACAGAATTCAATTATGAGAGCTTAACCTAAGAAATACCTGTCTGGGATTTTAATGAATGATGTTTTGATATTGCTATAATGAACAGCCTATATTATTGATGTAATAAAACAAAAACACAGTGGCTTAAAACCATTTTATTATCATTTCAAGCCACTACAATTTGTTATTTTATTATTTCTTGTGTTTCCCCGGGCTTACTAAGCTCAGCTGGGAACATGGTGATGCCTAGGCCTACAGTCTTCTGGGGCTTGACTGGGCTGGACCATCTAACATGGCTCAATCACATGGCTGAGGGTTCACCTGGCATCAGCTGAGAGCTAAGCTGGGATACTAAAGAGTGTGCCTTGGTCCCGCTCTGTAACATTTCTGTGTGGCTTGGGCTTCTCATAGCATGGGGGCATCATAGAACTGTACAGAAACTAAGGCATGGAAATGGTGATACACAAAATTATAGAGCATGTGAAAAATACAAAAGGTAAGAANCTGAGAGCTAAGCTGGGATACTAAAGAGTGTGCCTTGGTCCCGCTCTGTAACATTTCTGTGTGGCTTGGGCTTCTCATAGCATGGGGGCATCATAGAAATGTACAGAAACTAAGGCATGGAAATGGTGATACACAAAATTACAGAGCATGTGAAAAATACAAAAGGTAAGAATGGTGGGGGAAAAGAGTCCAAGAGAAGATTGCATACCTGAAGTAAGAAACTTCTCTGAAATGCTAAAACAAACAACATTGCAGCTAATAAGAAGTCCTGGATCCACACTTTGTCTTTGCACGAGAACATCTCTGGATGATTAGCAGTTAAGCCATTTTTCAGTATTACTGGGGTTGAGATAACACAATTCAGATCAATGTTTAACAGTCTTTATTGTTTATTATTCCCAGAGCAGAAGGAAGCGGCCTGGGTTTGAGAGCTCCAGTATGTTCTTCTACCATATTCTAGATTCCAAGCCAGGCCTAGTGTAAACACAGATTCAGAAGTAGGGCATTGAATTGCCCACCCTTAATGTGAGAAGTTGCATAAGCATATAAAGCCAGAGGAATTGTCAGAGACCTCCTCTGGAGACTATCAACGAGAGAGGCTTTGCTCAGAAAAGGAAACGTATGCTGAATTTTGAGGGAGGAGGGAGCCCTTACCAGGGAGAATTAGAGGAAGAAGATCCACAGAAGGTAAGAGTACAGACATGAAAGAGTATAATATGTATGGATAGAATTTTTGTGCTGTGGAGTTATAAGGGAAAAAATTGGTAAGGTTTGTTAGAAATGAGAAAATAATAACTAAAATTCATGAAGAGGTTATGGTGTGCCAGGCACATCTCAAGGATCTTTGAATGACTTATTTATCCTCATGACAACCCTATGAAGTCAGGAGTACTACTACCTTAATTTTAAGATAGCTTGCACGTTGTCATATATCCTGTAAACATTACAGCTAAATTTGAACACAGGTGGTGTCATTAGAGATTACCCTCTCAACCACCATACCTGTAAATTATTTTTTTAAATGTATGTGATGTTATGTGTTGTCTCCCATAGATTGTATACATCATATTAAGAGAATTGGGTTACAAGTAAGAAACTGGAGTGTGATCCTGCTGGTATTCAAATTGCTGTATTTCTAACACTGATCCAGGTGTCTCAGAAGCAGTTGAGTCTGAGTCCCTCAGATGTTGATAGTGGCTCCATGGTTTCAGGAGGTCCAGGTCAAGCAAAGAGGCCTTCTCTCATCTTGCTGCTGCTAAGTCACTTCAGTCGTGTCCAACTCTGTGTGACCCCATAGACAGTAGCCCACCAGGCTCCCCTGTCCCTGGGATTCTCCAGGCAAGAACACTGGAGTGGGTTGCCATTTCTTTCTCCAATGCTTTAAAGTGAAAAGTGAAAGTGAAGTCACTCAGTTGTGTCCAACTCTTAGCGACCTCATGGACTGCAGCCTACCAGGCTCCTGTCCCTGGGATTTTCCAGGCAAGAACACTGGAGTGGGTTGCCATTTCCTTCTCCAATGCATGAAAGTGAAAAGTGAAAGTGAAGTTGATTATTTTTTCTATTTTTGTTAAGTAAGATAAAACATTATGTCAAAAATGCTCATTCTTACTAACAGTGTGTTACCTTAGCTGACAAATGTCCTGTGTCACAAAGATGGCTATTCTGAACCATTGACATCATAGATCCTGATTAACAACACAAACTCTGGGGCCAGATAACCTGAATTTAAATCCTAGGAAAATCATGCATGGCTTTGGGAAACTTTCTTAAACTCTTGTGACCACAGTTTCTTCATCTTAATATGAGGATGATAAAAGTATCTCTCTCACAAGAGTATTCTAAAAATTGAATAAGTTAATATATGTGAAGTACTTATATTAGTACCAGCACATAATCATATGACTTAGATACTGTGTTGCTGGTGTTTTATTATTTACTCTTAGTTTTTAAGGCTAAAAAAGGCATTTTTATTTTAGCTCTCTTTTACAGTAGTTGATCTCTCAGAACTTTTGGGTGGCAGTAATAAAAGCAGAATCACAGACCTTCTAATAAGCAGTGTGGTATAGTAGAGAACACTATTTCTGGCCTCTTTGCCTGGGACCAGTCATTTCAGCTCCCAGAAATGTTTGTCAGATTTGTAAGTTGTAAGCAGGGTAGTGTGAATCCATATGATTCCTCTTCACAACGGCTCTACTCTCCAAAGTGTTAGAGGTGACATGAACACGCTATGGAACACTTGTGGAAATACTTGAGGACTGATTTTGTGAGGTTTAATTTGTGCTAAAAATTCATCAACACATCTCCAGGAAGGCAAATCCTCCCAAGACATATGGAGACTGTTTTAAGATTGGTTTCATGATTCTGATTGGGACTGTTTTAATTTTATCATTGGCCACTTCAAAAGAACGAGAGAAATGTAAGGTAAATTAACTAAAATAAGTCCTTCTGTTAAGATGTAGGAAGCAGAATGCCAATTTGAGAGGGGAAGGAATTAATGTAGTAAATTGAACTAGAGACATTAACAGAGAGCTTAGGGAGAAGTGAAGTTAAGGAATGTAGCATGAACGAAAAACTGGATGATTTAGAAGGATGAATTACATAAAGAAACATTCCCAACAGGATGCATAAGGAAGGGTGTGAAGAGAGCTGCATATTTTAGAGACTGGAATAAGCGGGACATATTTGGAGGGTCTTGGAGTATATAAAGAGATCTGCTTAGCATCGCAGCCAGCTGCTCACCTCTCATGAAAGAAAAGAAGAAATGTGCTTAAGCTGAAATGTAAGGGATTTTGGTTTGACTTTCTAAACAATAAAGACTGTTAAACATTGATCTGAATTGTGTTATCTCAACCCCAGTAATACTGAAAAATGGCTTAACTGCTAATCATCCAGAGATGTTCTCGTGCAAAGACAAAGTGTGGATCCAGGACTTCTTATTAGCTGCAATGTTGTTTGTTTTAGCATTTCAGAGAAGTTTCTTACTTCAGGTATGCAATCTTCTCTTGGACTCTTTTCCCCCACCACTCTTACCTTTTGTATTTTTCACATGCTCTGTAATTTTGTGTATCACCATTTCCATGCCTTAGTTTCTGTACATTTCTATGATTTTGTTGTGACTGAGTTAGATGGCTTCCTCTCAAATAAATGATATATCTGCCTCCTAAATAGCTTCTGAAAGTGGGATGTGTAACCGGTGCTCTTTTTTTTTTTTTTTAATTCCACAAATTGTATGTATGAATCCTCATTCAAAGTTGAATGAGGCATAATTTCTACCCTGTTGGGATTTACTGTGTAGGGGATTGAAGACAGACATAACTCCAATTAAAATGTAAGAAGTGACGTAATAGAAACATGACACAGAGAAAGGAGTTAAGAGCTCTGCCTGGGAAGATGTGTATCGACAGAGATGCCTGTAAGGCATCTTGAGGGGAAGTTACTGGGGCATGCGTCACTGGGAAGTTGAAAGACCAGCCCTGATCTGCAGGGATCTAACGCCCACTCCTCTGTTGGCAGCTGCTTCCTAGTTATCAACCGTGCAGGAGAAAGTCCAAATTTGGGGAGACTAGTACCTGTGTCTGTCGCTTTACTTCCCAAAGATATTTTGAGATTAAATTAGGTGATAAATGCAAAAGCATCTAGCAAAAATAGGCACTTAAGAAATGTGTATTTAATGAGTTTCTTCAACAAGAGAAACCCGTTGTCAGTGGTATGGGGGGAAAGTAGAGGGAGTACATTTCTCAGTTAATATAGGCTTTGGAGATATAACAACCAGATGTAATCTGTAGATTTCACTCAATCCTAATTTAAACATAGCAACTCTAACATAATGTTATGAAGCAATGGGAAAAATGTTGATTAAGAACCATGTAGCATAAAAAATCAAAATGCTTACTGGCAGTTTTGCTGGGGTGGAAGTGCTACTGTGGTTATGTGAGAAGATGTCCATCCTTTTTAGAGATGTATGCTGAAGTGAGATTTGCTTTAAATAGATTCCACAAAGAACTGAAGGAGAAGTGCTATAAATATAGCCACCCCATGGACTGTAGCCTACTACACTCCTCCGTCCATGGGATTTTCTAGGCAAGAGTACTGGAGTGAGTTGCTATTTCCTTCTCCAGAGGATCTTCCCGACCCAAGGATCGAACCCAAGTCTCCCACATTGTAGGTAGACACTTTACCATCTGAGCTACCAGGGAAGTCAATAAAAATAGCAGGTTCTTGATCTTGTTAAATCTGGTCGATGGAAATGTGGAGGCTCATTGACCTATTACCACTGCTGTTGTGTATGTTTGGAAATTTCATAACTAATTCCACTGTCCTCCTTCCCCCAATCAGCTCTTCATTGTTTAGACATGATTGGCAGCATGTAGGATTTAAGTGAAAAGAGGAAAATAATGTCTAACCAGGAAGTTTAGAGCTAAAAAAAAATTATATACAATATTGTTTTAAAAAATGTTAACATGTTAACTTAGGCATAACCCTTCAATGAGCACCCCTAAGGTAGATTGCTGTTTGAAAGCAGAGAGGCAGTTTTCTTGTACTTCAATTATAAATAGGAACCATCCTCAGAGTTCATTGACAGAAATGAATGATTTCAGTGAGTATGATTTGAAATGACCAAAAAAGGCGACTACAAGCATAGTTGATTTTTAATACAGTATCATAGATCTCCTATTTATTCCTGTTGCTTTATCATTTGCTGAATAACATTCAAAAGGTTAAACCATATAATTTTCTTTATTTAATGAAAAAAGTTTTAAAAGTTTAAGACAAAAACTGATTCATCTTAGTGTTTTATTTTCCCTTAACACAAAATGTACATATATTTCCTTTCCAACTTAGATAATGTAAAAGCTTTGAAGATGAATTTTCAGAAATAAATTTCTATCTGAAGATGTATTTCCTATATTGAATAATCAGAGTTGGAATTAACAGTCACTTGATATTAACAGATTGCCTTTTTTAAAAATATTTTATCTCTTTCAGAATTTCAGCTCTGGGGTGTCAGATTAAAATTCTGAATCATGTTTGATTCCTCTCAGAATTGAATGTCAAATCCAAAGACAGATATTTATAACAGCGTTCTGTTCAGGCAAAAAGTCAGTTTTCAGGCTGCAACATAGATGATTATAAAGCTCTTATTCACAATTGGATTTTGTGATCATTTTAAACAAACAAAGCTTTAAGACTGAATTTTGGTAAACTAGCCATTTAATTTCCTGTTTTATTATGCTTTTACATTTGCAGAGTGCTGTGTGGTTTATATATTGCATTCAAATAATTATTTCTCATAACAACATTACCACACTGGTACTACTATTTCCACTTGACTGATAATACTGTTGAAATTCTAAGTGGTGAAATGACTTGTCCTAAGTCATCTAGCTAGTTAGCAGCTTAAAGAAAACTTCAATGCATTTTTTTTCTGGTTCCAAATGTTTCCATTATAAAATTCCTGTTCTAAATGTCTACAAACAAGAATCTGATTAAAAAAAATAACTTACATGGATTCTAGAGCTCCTTATAAATATTTCAAGATTTTATTAATGGGATATATCTTCTTACAAATGCCAAGAGGAGTGAAGTGAATTCATGTACTAATTTTCAGCAGATTTTTATACAAAGAAATACAACACTGGCTCAAACAGAAACAGCCAGCTTTTAAGAGAAATAGCTTTATAATTATTCCTTTTTAATATTGACACCTTAAGTGAGGGTATAAGGTATGCTTATAAACTTTTAAACATGAAACAGGATGCCTTTTCACTAGACTACCATGCTGAATCTTGTGTGTGACAGTAACGTCTGATGATCATTACATTATTTTAGGCAGCATATGCAGTTGTTTAAATCTCATAAGTTAGGAAAATGATTAGATGCAGGAACTGTTGAGTGAAATAAAGATGGATAGATGTATACACAGTATCTGGAGTAGGAAATGACAACCCACTCCAATATTCTTGCCTGGAAAATTTCATGGAAAGAGGAGTCTTGTGGGCTGCAGTCCATGGGGGTCACAAAGAGTTGGACATGACGGAGTACAAACACACACGCACACAGAGTAGACTACCATTATCATTCTTCTAAGAAAGAGGTATATTTGCTTATTGGAGAAGGAAATGACAACCCACTCCAGTACTCTTGCCTGGAGAATTCCATGGACAGGAGAGCCTGGCAGTTTGCAGTCCATGGGGTTGCAGAGAGTCAGATATGACGGAGTAACTAACACAACAACAATATTTGCTTATATTAAAAATAGAATGGAAACATTATTACATATAAAATATTACTGTAAAGGAAGAAGGTGGAAAGTATATAGGTTAAAATTTCTGAATATAGATTTTTTATAAATATGATCTTGAAACAATATAAGTATTTTCAGTAATTATAAAACACAATTAAATGTAAGAAACAATCCCTAGAAGTCAAAAGCAAAGTGGAATACCCTAATTGTAACAAGTTTGTGGCATAGCCATATAGAAGAAATTCCTAAAACTTTAAACCACAGTAATTTCGCTACATATACCTATAGGCATATATATTCTAATAACAAAATATATGCAGAAATTATTTATTGTGAATATATTGCTCAGTTCAGTTCAATTGCTCAGTTGTGTCTGACTCTTTGCAACCCCATGAACTGCAGCATGCCAGGCTTCCCTGTTCATCACCAACTCCCAAAGCCTGATCAAACTCATGTTCATTGAGTCGGTGATGCCATCCAACCTTATCATCCTCTGTTGTCCTCTTCTCCTCCTGCCTCAATCTTTCCCAGCATCAGGGTCTTTTCAAATGAGTCAGTTCTTCACATCAGGTAGCCAAACTATTGGAGTTTCGGCTTCAACATCAGTCCTTCCAAAGAATCCCCAGGACTGATCTCCTTCAGGATGGACTGGTTGGATCTCCTTGCAGTCCAAGGGATTCTCAAGAGTCTTCTCCAACACCACAGTTCAAAAGCATCAGTTCTTCGGCACTCACCTTTCTTTATAGTCCAAAACTCAATCCATACATGACTACTTGCAAAACCATAGCTTTGACTAGATGGACCTTTGTTGGCAAAGTGATATCCCTCCTTTTTAATATGCTGTCTAGGTTGGTCATAACTTTTCTTCCAAGGAGTAAGCCTCTTTTAATTTCATGGCTGCAGTCACCATCTGCAGTGATTTTGGAGGTCAAAAAAAGTAAGTCTCTCATTGTTTCCATTGTTTTCCTATCTATATGCCACGAAGTGATGGGAACAAATGCCATAGTTTAGTTTTCTGAATGTTGAGTTTTAAGCCAACTTTTTCACTCTCCTCTTTCACTTTCATCAAGAGGCTCTTTAGTTCTTCTTTGCTTTTTGCCATAAGGATGGTGTCATCTGCATATCTGAGGTTATTGATCTTTCTCTTGGCAATCTTAATTCCAGCTTGTGCTTCTTCTAGCCCAACATTTCGCGTAATGTACTCTGCATAGACGTTAAATAAGCAGGGTGACAGTATACACCTTTGACATACTCCTTTTCCAATTTGGAACCAGTCTGTTGTTCCATGTCCAGTTCTAACTGTTGCTTCTTGACCTGTATACAGATTTCTCAGGAGGCAGGTCAGGTGATCTGGTATTCCCATATCTTGAAGAATTTTCCACAGTTTGTTGTGATGCACACAGTCAAAGGCTTTGGCATAATTAATAAAGCAGAAATAGATGTTTTTTCTGATTTAGAAGGGGTGAAATAACACGTAGAATCAAACCCAATACCTGCCAGAGATGCTCAGAGGCCTCAAACAAAACTTGTGCTCACCAGGGCCCAGAGACTGAGCTATGTCTGCCTTTTAGTGTTTGAGTGTCTCCTGTGGAGGTACAGGTCAGCAGTGGCCTTCCACAGGGGCAGAGACTCTGCATTCAGCAGACTTGGGTTATACAGCATGTGGCATAAGCCCTCTTGGAGGAGGTCACCATTAACCCTACCATAGATCCACTGAACAGATGGCCCACAAACTGCAGAACAATTATAATAAATTCTTGCTCTGTTAAGAAAGTTCTAGGACTCCAAACAGATTTCCCTGGCGATCTGGCAAAGGGACTGAGAACCCCCAGGGAATTTAACTTTGAAGGTCAGTGGGTTTTGATTATGGAACTTACACAGGACTAGTGAAACAGACTCTTGGAGGGCACAAACAAAACTTTGTGCACACAAGGACCCAGGAGAAAGGAGCAGTGACCCCACGAGAGACTGGCCCAGACTTGCCTGTGAGTGTTCATGATTCTCCTGTGGACGTGTGGGTTGGCGGTGGCCTGCTGCAGGGTTTGGGGCACTGAGTGATGCATTGTGTGCATGGGACCTTTTGAAGGAGGTTGTTATTATCTTCATTACTTCCATCATAGTTTGGAATCAGGTCAAACCATAGGGAGGGAGCACAGCCCCGCCCATCAACAGAAAATTGGATTAAAGATTTACTGAGCACAGCCCTGCCCATCAGAACAAGACCCAGTTTGCCCCACAGTCAGTGTCTTCTATTTGGAAGCTTCCATAAGCCTCTTATCCTTATTCAGCAGAGGGCAGACAGAATGAAAACCACAATCACAAAAAATGAATCAAACTAATCACATGGACCACAGCTTTGTTTAACTCAATGAAACTATGAGCATTGCTGTGTAGGGCCACCCAAGACGGACGGGTCATGGTGGAGAGTTCTGACAGGACGTGGTCCACTGGAGAAGGAAATGGCAAACCACTTCAGCAGTCGTGCCTTGAGAACCTCATGAACCTTATCAAAAGGCAAAAAAGATATGACACTGAAAGATGAACTCCCCAGTTTGGTAGGTTCCCAATATGCTACTGGAGGAGAGTAGAGAAATAATTCCAGGAAGAATGAAGAGACGGAGCCAAAGCAAAAACAGTGCCCAGTTGTGGATATGACTGGTGATGGAAGTAAAGTTTGATGCTTTAAAGAACAATATTTCATAGGAACCAGGAGTGTTAGGTCCATGATTCAAGGCAAATTGGAAGTGGTCAAACAGGAGATGGAGAGAGCGAACATTGACATTTCCGGAATCAGTGAACTAGAATCTGTGAACTAAAATGGACTGGAATGGGCAAATTTAATTCAGAATCAGTTGCAGTGTATGGACCTTATTCAGATACAGATTCAACAACAACAGCAAAAACCTGTTGGGGGGAAAAAACATGCATATGGCAATTGGGGAACTCTGAATGTTGGCTGGATATTTGATGATATTAGGGAATTATTTATTTTAAAAGTGTGAGAACAGGATTGTGGTTATATTTTTTAATCCACATTTTTTAGAGACATACTGAAATATTTATGGATGAAATAATACGATTTTAGAGATTTGCTTCAAAATAATCTGGGAGGGGGAGAAATGGCAGTGGGTACAGATGAAATGCAAGATGATAATTGTCAAAACTGAGGATGAACTATAACATTCTACTTTTGTGTATGCTTAAAATTTTTTAACAGATAAAAAAGGAATGTCACTTAAGATCAATCTCAGAGATCATATTGTCGTAATAAGTAGTCATTCCTGTGAAATGATTATTAAGAAGGGCCTCAGGCTAGGGATACTTTTTTACCCCATTCTCCAAAATGTACTTCCATTCACATGATAGGATGTACTTACGCTGTGCTCTGCCAAGTTGCTTCAGTTGTGCCTGACACTTTGTGACCCCATGAACCTAAATACCAAGTTATGTGACAGATAGCTGTTCCAGTCAGTTTCCATGTTTTTTTTTTTTTTTCCATATTTACCAGAATTTTATGAGGAAATTTTGCTGTCTTCATTTTTCAGATCATGCTAAGAGATCAAATGTTTTAAACCGAGACACAGCTAGTAGAGGAAAGAGCCAGGCTTGCAATGCATCTCTTTTGGCTTTCTGTATCGGCATGCTCCCCTACTCTGTTCATTCTGAGCAGATAACAGGAATGGAGATTTTGAATGACAGTGTCTGCTGTTATCTTTTTTTCCATTTTCTAGATCAGCATTTTTTTTTTACCCAATTTCAAATCTTTTGGATTGGCTAAATAAGAGACTCAAAAGCTAGTCAGCCTGCTGAAAGGCAATACTAGCCTCTATTTGGATCTTTAATTAATAAAAAAAATCTTCAATTAATCTTCAGTTAATTAATCTTCAGTTGATTCAATTATTGAGGCAAGCTGTTCCCCTTCCCCACAAGATGGGAACAAGCACAGTTTTGGCTTAATATTCTTCCTAGTCTGTTGCTCCAAGGCAATTTTCCCTGGGTGGGGGTATGAAAGGTGTGCTGCTGTGAGGTAAAGGAAGGACGGTACAGTGTGCCCAAAGGTGAGACCTCATTATCATGCATGTATGCAAAGGAGAGGGGACCGATGGCAGAGAAGACGTGGCATTTCAGAACTAAGAAATGAAAATAGCCCCCGGATAAAGCTCCAAGTTCACCAGGGCAGTGACTCCCTCATCTAGGATCCAGGGGAGCTTTTAAAATCTTTTTAAAAGGTGAATGCTCAGGTCGTCTCTAGATTGTCCGAAGGTTTTGCATAAGTCGTCTCTTGATGAGTAAAGTAAAAACCTCATCAGGTGAGTAAAATCCTCTCCATTTCTCGGAGCAGTTATAAAATTTGTGATCATTGAAGTTTTATTGGTAAAGTAGCAGCCCAGCACGATGACAAAATAAGTTTTTATGCTTCAAGCAGATCGATGACTAATTCCAAACATAATGAGCAAGGCATCTTTTATCTCTCACTTCACTGAAATGGAGGCAGCTTAGACGTTATTCCTGAAACTCATAATACATATGAAATACGTAGTAAAGCAATCCTTTAAGGATGATAAAAGAGATTCTAGGAAGTTCGATTCCTAGTTGACCAAGAAATATTTAGAAATTTACTACAAATTACCTCAAGATTGGTATAAGAGTACATGCCCTTCAAAACTTAAAATTAGTTTTTCCCCCCTTTTTTTGAGAGTGGATTTCTTTACACCACCAGGAAGGATAGCTAAGTTAGACCCTTCATAGCTTTGGTTTCATGGGGAAAACAGGGAAATAAATCAGCATGGTCTATAGTAGCCTGTTATCTGATTCAAATCTAAAATTTACCTTTACGCCTGGAGACACTTCTGACTTTGCTATATAGTTGTTGAGTAGCTTCCTCATATATGGAAGATCATAGATAGATATTCTCAGTTAAATTAGGAATTGCCCCACATTTTATAGTTATTTTTAACAGGGAGTTAATGTTAGCTCTTTTGATATTATTTACAAAATTTGTATGTCACTTACTCTGCCAATCCAACTTGCTATCACCACTGCTATTTCATTTCAAAACATTGTGTAATAACAATCCAAATTAGAAAAAAATTGAAATTGGTTGACTCATAGGATATAAAAAATGATAAAAGAAGGAAAACTGGAATTTTCTTCTAGATATTTAAACATATCTAAACTTTTAAAATTAGTTGCATTTTATAATCTTGAGAGAGAAGCTGTAGCTTTATACAAGATTTATACTTTCCCTATATGTGAATACTCTACATAAGGTTTAGCACACATACCATAGTGCAACCATAGATAGTGAAAATACACCAACACCTAATAAAACTCACCACCACAGTTAATCACAGTGTTCTTATCTACCCTCACTCCCTTTTTGCCTGTAGGAACTGGGTCTTACCTTCCACACATTGAAAAATGATGGAAACCATCTGGGGTGAAGTCTCTCCTGTGCCTCCAACTTTTCCCAGCAGTTCTCTGTATCCACATCTTCCTTCAAAGGCCTTTTCTTCCCTCTATAGCTTTCTCTGGAGAAGGGCATGGCAACCCACACCAGTACTCTTGCCTGAGAATCCCATAGACAGAGGAGCTTGGTGGCCTACAGTCCTTGGGGTTGCAGAGAGTCAGACACGACTGAGCAACTGAGCAAGCGTGCGTACCTTTCTCATCCACTCTAGTCTACATCCCGTCTCTATCTCCTCCTTCTCCTAGGAACTCACTGCCATAGTTAACTTTCTCTTTTTTAACTATAGGTTCTTTGTATTCTATCTTAAAAGTCATTCAAGTCTCTTCTTTCTCCAAAACAGATTTGAATTGCCCCTAGTGGCCTCCTCCTCTCAGAATCTTTTGATGTGAGGTCTATAACTATTCCCTCTTATTCTTTATTCTCATTCATTTTCTTTTTAAAAGGCCTCTCCACATGTAATCTTCCCATTACATGCTTTCATGACTCTTTATCTTGGCTGTATCTTTACACTTCACTTCTCTCAGTGTTTTATGCCATTTTGTTTCTCCTTTATATCTGATCAGATCCTGACTAGTGGCATTTCCATGTCATCCAATAAAACTCGAAGTCAGTTTGATCCTTCTTTCCTCTATTCTTGTTTCAGATTCAAAATATTAATATCTTGGCCTAAAATTGTAGACAAAGTGTGTTGGATTTTTCTCCACCATACGATTTTAAATTTCTTAAGACTATGGCTTATACTTCTCTCCTCCACCCCTACTCCCAACAGATCTAGAGAAATATTGAGAGTCTAATAGTTATTAAATATTAGAGGTATATTCTTTGGGGGAGAAAAACTCACTTCAGTGGCAGGTGAATGACAGCATTTCAGAGCTATTGACCTACGAATATGCAGCTATTTTATTAGCATTCTCTTCATTGTATGTTCATTGACCCTTTTCATGGTATACAGAATTTTATTAGGTAATACAGTTTTTGTAATACGGTTTTATAACTTTTAGACACCTCCAGAAATTGAAGATCTGTTTACAAATTGAATCATGGCCTAGATACATTTTTAGACCTAACAACACAGGCATGAGTGCATAAACAGTAAGTATCATCTAGTTAACTGTATAAACACAAGTGAAGATTGGGAGGGCATGATAGTGAGATGTCACTTACAGGATGATATTGAGTTGAGCAAGCTCCGGAAAATGATGAAGATCAGGGAAGCCTGGCTTGCTGTTGTCCATGGGGTGACAAAGAATCAGACACGACTGAGTGACTAACAATAGTAATTGAGTTAACCAGAGTGATTTCTCTGGGGAGATGATTTCAAGTTTCTTCTGAATTACAATTATACAAACTGAAAACTGGCCCAGTAAGAACAGCTTGAGCTCAGGATCAGAGACAGGAGGCACAGAAAGGCAGAGTGGAGATAAATCCAGAGATGCAGGCTTAAACTAGGAAACAAGTTCAATCCAAGATTTGGTTCTTCCCTCATCAAACTAAGTTATTGTTGTATCTATAAATATATTATGTGATTTGCTTGTATGATAACTAGCATTGACATAATGGTTACACTTCTCATTTTGTGTTTTAAAATGGAAAATAAAGCCATCGCATGTGCAAAACACTACTTTCTTCCTATTTTCTGAATTGTTCTCCCTCACTCCCCACCCCCAACACTTCTGCCACCCTTTCTTTTCACCTTATCATCCGCTCCAGTTGTCTGCCATTGAGGGTATTGACCACCAACTCTTATGCTGTAGCTGGATTCCTTGGTATAGTTCAGTGTCCCTGGGTTGTTCATTATCGGTGAAGGAGGAGGGTTGGAGTTGAGAAAATGTGTTCCAGATACATAGCCTGCTGCTGCTGCTAAGTTGCTTCAGTCGTGTCCAACTCTGTGAGACGTNGCTCCGGAAAATGATGAAGATCAGGGAAGCCTGGCTTGCTGTTGTCCATGGGGTGACAAAGAATCAGACACGACTGAGTGACTAACAATAGTAATTGAGTTAACCAGAGTGATTTCTCTGGGGAGATGATTTCAAGTTTCTTCTGAATTACAATTATACAAACTGAAAACTGGCCCAGTAAGAACAGCTTGAGCTCAGGATCAGAGACAGGAGGCACAGAAAGGCAGAGTGGAGATAAATCCAGAGATGCAGGCTTAAACTAGGAAACAAGTTCAATCCAAGATTTGGTTCTTCCCTCATCAAACTAAGTTATTGTTGTATCTATAAATATATTATGTGATTTGCTTGTATGATAACTAGCATTGACATAATGGTTACACTTCTCATTTTGTGTTTTAAAATGGAAAATAAAGCCATCGCATGTGCAAAACACTACTTTCTTCCTATTTTCTGAATTGTTCTCCCTCACTCCCCACCCCCAACACTTCTGCCACCCTTTCTTTTCACCTTATCATCCGCTCCAGTTGTCTGCCATTGAGGGTATTGACCACCAACTCTTATGCTGTAGCTGGATTCCTTGGTATAGTTCAGTGTCCCTGGGTTGTTCATTATCGGTGAAGGAGGAGGGTTGGAGTTGAGAAAATGTGTTCCAGATACATAGCCTGCTGCTGCTGCTAAGTTGCTTCAGTCGTGTCCAACTCTGTGAGACGTCATAGACAGCAGCCCACCAGGCTCCCCCGTCCCTGGGATTCTCCAGGCAAGAATTCTGGAGTGGGTTGCCATTTCCTTCTCCAGTGCATGAAAGTGCAAAGCGAAAGGGAAGTCACTCAGTTGTGTCTGACTCTTAGCGACCCCATGGACTGCATCCCACCAGGCTCCTCCATCCATGGGATTTTCCAGGCAAGAGTACTGGAGTGGGGTGCATTGCCTTCTCCGGATACATAGCCTAGTTTCTGCTACAATGGGAGCTCCCAATCAGTGTTTCTCAACACGTGCTTCTTAGAACACTTGCATCAGAATCACTTAAAAATGCAGATTCTGGGACATGCCCCAGGCCTTATTTGATTTATGTCAATGAGAATCAGCCGGAGAATCTACATTTTAAGCAAATATGCCAGATGAGTCTTACAGAAACTGAAATTTGAAACTTTCTGGGATATGTTTTCATCTTCCTATCTTCTCTCCTATATTTCTTCCTCTTTTATTTTTTTACCTCCCTCCACCATCTCATTTAACAAGACAGTGTGCATATGGTGTAAAATTTTTCAGCTATTAATTGCATTATATCCTTTGTCAGGTTATTTGCACTTTTCAGGGTGTCATTTTTCTCTTATGTAAAAAGAAAGTTGCCTACTTCTCCATTCACTGCTTAGAATAAATTATCAAAATGGCATTAACCACTTGGTAAAGGCAGACACACAAATAGTAACTATGATAGAAAGAATTAGAGTGGTAGGACTCCTTCTTTATTAAGAACAAGACGCAGTAATGTTGGTGTATGCCTTATAACAGAAGGTAAGTTATTCTAGGGCAGGACTAAGGTAAAGTGAAGATACTTGCCTTGGATACAGACTTTAAGTTTTAACGGGACCCAGAAGTTCAGCAATCAAGATAAATATTTTATTTCAACATTTCAAAAAAATAAAAGTTAATTAAAAAAATACACAATTAACGAAATACCAAAATTTTAAATAAAGATCAGTATCACGATATTTCCTTTTGCATCTGGGTCTAATATGGCTTGCCATGGCAATGTTACTGACCTAAAATATTGCATTAAAACATTGTTTATGTTGATAACTCAGTTTTTTTTATGCCTCCTTAAATTCAACATCTGAGGCAAGTGCCTCATTCCACCTCACTGTAATCTTGGCCCTGGCTTATCTCTAAGCTGAGTCATTTCATGTTTAATTAATTAAAACAGAAAAGTCCATTTTTATCTACTTCCTGCAAGAATCTCCATTTAAACTTTTAAGTGACATTTTTACAAATACTCTATTGTTGATACAAATATTGGAAAATGTCCAGATTTTGAAAATGTCATTATAGATGTCAGGGATTCAAGGAAGTCTCAGAAAGGAACTTCATTTTGTAAATAACAGTGTCACCTAAAGATTCTAAGAGGTAGAAGAAGAATTAACAAGACTATAAATCTAGTGTTTCAGGCTCATTTGTTCTTCACATGAACAATAGAAAACTAGGAATCAACAAAAAAGGAAAAATGTTCAAATATATCAGAGTTGGCCTGCCAAAACAAGGGATTGTGAGAGGGGATTTTTGTATAATTAAATGTCAGTTTGCATTTTGAAATATTGCCGGCTGCCTCACACTCAATCACCAAGTGAGAAGAGCGGGAATAGTCTCTCTGTGAAACCCAGAACTGAGCCTCACTTGGCTTCTCCATGAAGGGTCAGCTGCAGGTTGAGAGGGTCAGAGCACATCATTTTCCCCAAGGCAGTACAGTATTGCCAATAAATTCAGTTGGACATTATAATTTCCCATTTTAAGAAGAACAAGATGAAGTTGTGTAAAGTTCTGGATTTTAGAAGAGGGAGAAATTTTAGAGGTCATCTAGTTCATTCTCCTCCCTTTACAGAAGAGGAATTTGATGTCCAGGCAGATGAGTGGTTTCTCAAGGTCACTCAACTATCAAGTGACTGATGGAGCTGTCGCTTTCTTCCACACAATGCTGGGAGCAATTGTTAGGTTGAGAAACAGGGGAATGGTGCAATAGAAAGTGATACTGGTCTCCTGTTTCTTGTACATTAGTGACTTAGAAATCAATGGGGGAAGAGTGGAAGGAGAGAGTGCGACGGATTAAGAGAGTAGCATGACCACGTGTGAGATAGACAGCTAGTGGGAAACTGTTGAGACACAGGGAGTTCACCTTTGTGTTCTGTGACGACCTACTTGGGTAGGATGTGCGGTAGAGTTGGAAGCAAGGCTCGAGGGAGGGGATATATGTATGCTTATAGCAGATCAGGAAGCAACAGAACTGGACATGGAACAACAGACTAGTTCCAAATAGGAGAAGGAGTAC
>SJYA01000312.1:129829-158998 GCA_006410615.1 Neotragus moschatus | reverse complement strand
ACAGACCCTCGATGTGCATTCCCTGTGCTATATAGCAGCTTCTGCTAGCTAGCTATTTTATACACAGTAGCATGTATATATGTATGTGTGTGTATATATATATATATCAATGCTACTCTAAAATCTATAACATTTCTTGTTTTAAAAGTAAAAATAAGAAATGTCATATGAGAATGGTAGTAGAAGATGAAGAAGTTGGGGAATCGGGGAAAATTGGAAACCAATAAAGCACTTAGACCCTTAACATGGTTTATTCAGGGCATTCAAGATAAGGTAGCCACATTAAAAAAAGAACATTACTATTCTTTAATGGTAATATAATAAATATTTGTGGGTTTTTTTTACAAACCATGTAAGAAATAGAGAAATGAAAAAATAAGAAAAATTAAACTGAAGAAACTACTCCAGCCATGCAGCTTCTACCACTCACAGATGGCTGCCATTAGCCGCTGGTACTTCCCATCTCATTCTGTGTGTGGCTATGGGTGACATTTTTTTTTAAGACGAAAATGGGATAATTTTGCACTTACTATTTGGAAGGTACTTTTAGTCTCAATTATTTGTCATTTTTTGTTTTACATTTTAAGTCATTGAGAGACATTCAAAAAGAGAGAATGTGAGAGAAGGCAGCTGAGTTTCTGCACTGAAGCCTGCTTCTCCAGCAGCTGGTTGCTCTCTACCGCTGTAGGGAGGACTTTCCTTCCTGATCATGGGCCCATAGCCTCCAGCATGTGAGCTCTGACCTTGGCTATGAACTTCAGAGACCCAAAGCATTGATTCAACCTCATGGGGGCAGTGGAGTTAGTGATATGAAAAAAATAGGTAATGGGACTGGGGACTTCTTCCAAATGTGGGTATATTTTCTTCTTGAGTTGAGGAGGAATAAAAACTCAGTGAAATTATCACAAATCTTAAGGGCTAAAAAAGAGACTATTCAGGTCTGTTCTGTAATCCATCTAAATTCTAATAAATAGGATTGTTCGGACATAGAGTTAAACCGCAGTGAGAAAGCAGGAATGCTTCAGAATGTGGTAAAGGAACATGAAAACTATTGCTTGGATTTGGAATCAGAAGTAAGGGATAAAAGAGATCAGTTTTTAAAAAATAAAGGATATTTTCTTTGTATTTATAAGAATAGTAGGAAATAGAAAGAAACTAGGAGAAGGACACAAAGATCTATCAAATTATTTTAGCCTTGTATGTGGAAATAGAGGGGAAAAAATCATCCAGTAAGGTGGGGGAGACACTGAGAAATTCTGTTCTGAATCTGCTTATAGGGAGTGGGGTCACAAGAGGGAAGAGAAGGGGGTCAAGTCAGCTCCTGCGAGTGCAGGAAAAATATGTCAGAACCCTTTCCACTGTCATTGAAGTTCTAAAAGTTCAGGACCTTTACCATGATGCCTTTGTTTGATTTTGTCACGTATGCATCTATGTCCTTTGATAGCATCATGGGTAAGACGTGACTGGTTGAGGTTGGTATTTGAATATTACTAACTTGCCCAGCCAAGTATCATTTCACAGCAATTCTTCATTTACAATGTTATTTTTAACAGCTCCAGAGTGTGCCATTTTGTTAATATATTATGAGTGATTTAATATTCTTTTATTATTTGACATTTATGTTACAGTAAATTTTTCACCATTATAAATTATGCTACAGCAAATATCCTCGTAGGTAAAGCTTTGTGTGTCACTACTCTCCTTGTATAACTGCTGTAAATTGAGTTAAGGCCTTAGGGAATGTCCATGTTAGGCTGTTAATACCACTTGCCAAACTTTCTTCCATAAAGTTTGTAGCAATATACACTACCAGCAAAAATGGAACAGCAACCATTTCCCACATTCAAGGGTGAGACTCTTAACACATCATCACTTTTATAAACCTCCTGATTATGTTTTTTCCAGTCGTGTATATGAATTCAATTAAGTCATATGAAGTCATTTCCCTGATACTCATTTTGATCAAAGGTATGCAATTTTAAAATACCTGCTGGAAGTTAGAGCAGTATTATTTGGTGATCAAAGACTATTTAAACTACAGAGTGATCATACTCATTGTTGTATTAGCAAAATATTCTAATCTACTTATCTAACCATAATCTAAAGTGTTTCTTTGTCTTTCATTCTTCTAGTTGTATAACCACTAGATAGGAGACTAGTAGTTCTTCCTTTCCTGAAGACTAGAAATACCAAGTAGGGAACTTTAGAACATGAAGCCCCTGAACAGATCAGACATATTACTACAGTTTAGTTTTAAAAGAGTATCTAAAACAAACCTATCCACATTTGAAATATCTATATTTAAGAAGGTATAACATACTTCATGTACATTAATTGATGTGGAAAAATATAAATAGAAGATGTTATCCTTCTGTTATTGACCTCAGTAAATGCATTTTTTTTTAAACAAAGAGGAATGGGAGAGAATAGCAATGGTAGTTTTGAAGAATTAAAATGAGTCTAGTGAGATTCAAATAAAAAATAGTTATTTGAATCATAGATTGTTTATTCATGTTATATATTGTTTTAAATGACTACATGTGGAGTAGAAAGAGCAACAATCTTGTGATTAAGAACCAAAGTCTTACACTGAACTCTGCCACCTTCTAAATATATGAACTAGGGAACAACATTTAACTACCTCTGAGTCACAGTCTGTCCATCAATTTAAAAAAAGCATTTGTTGCTTCTTATCTCTCATAGGGTTGTAATGATTGTGTGAGATACTAGATGTGAAAAAGTCTGCACTGCTACATACTTGTAACATTACTTACTACTTTTAATGATTATAGCAGTTTGTCTTCTCTCAGGACCTCAAGACCTAAGGTTTTACTATTTAACACTCTAAAGTAAAAAGCAGGGAGGGAAACAAAGGAAGGGAAACAAAGGAAGAATATTAACAAAAGATGAATATTTCAAATAAAAATTATTGAGGTATCACATAGCTCAGAAGAGTTCAAAAAGTGTTTATCTTAATGAATGACAGCAGTTAATACACTTAAGTAACTGCTCCCCAGACCAAGAAATAGAACGTTATCAGCACCCAGAAGGCCTCCTTGTGCTCATCTTGAACCAATAACCACCCCCTCCTTCCCAAAGATAACTGCCATATGATGTCTAATAATATAGTTCAGTGATGCCTGCTTTTTAATTTTATAAATAGAATCATATTTTTAATATCAGACTTTGTTGAAATGTTGTATATAGTTATAATTGATGTTATATATAGTTATACAGTCATCTTTGTTTCTGAAGAGTTTTCCACATTCCATATATACCAAAATTTACCTATTGAGAAATATTTGAGTTGTTTCCAGGTTGAAACTATTAGAAATAATACTACTATAAAGAAAAAAAAGTCTCTATTAGACTGATATATACACACTCATATGTACACACAGACTTGTATCTTAATACATGCACGTACCCTCAGAGTAGAATTACTTGATCAAAAGGTATGCATAGTTCTGCAATACAAGATTTCCTCAAAGGTCTCCAAATCAAACAATTTAGTGTTTGAGAATCCTAGTTTTTCTACATCCTTACCAACATTTGGTACTGCTAGACTTTTATAGAGCATGCTGGTCACCACATTATATATTAGGTTCCCAGAACCTATTCATCTTATTACTGAAAGTTTGTATATTTTGACCAATGTATCCCTATTTTTCCCACTCCCCAGCCCTTGGTAATCACGATTCTATTCTCTGGCTCTATGAGATAGACTTTTTCATATTCCATGTATAAATGAGATCATGCAATATTTGCATTCTCTGTTTATTTCACTTAGCAACATGCCCTCCAGGTTCACCCATGTTGTCACAGAGAGCAGGATTTCCTTCTCTTTTGTTGAATGATTTTCCATTGTGTATATGTATATATATACATATGGGGTTTCCTAGGTGGTGCTAGTGGTAAAGAACCCACCTGCTAATGCAGGAGACTTAAGAAATGTATATTCGATCCCTGGGTCAGGAAGATCCCCTGGAGGAGGGCNAGCAATGGTAGTTTTGAAGAATTAAAATGAATCTAGTGAGATTCAAATAAAAAATAGTTATTTGAATCATAGATTGTTTATTCATGTTATATATTGTTTTAAATGACTACATGTGGAGTAGAAAGAGCAACAATCTTGTGATTAAGAACCAAAGTCTTACACTGAACTCTGCCACCTTCTAAATATATGAACTAGGGAACAACATTTAACTACCTCTGAGTCACAGTCTGTCCATCAATTTAAAAAAAGCATTTGTTGCTTCTTATCTCTCATAGGGTTGTAATGATTGTGTGAGATACTAGATGTGAAAAAGTCTGCACTGCTACATACTTGTAACATTACTTACTACTTTTAATGATTATAGCAGTTTGTCTTCTCTCAGGACCTCAAGACCTAAGGTTTTACTATTTAACACTCTAAAGTAAAAAGCAGGGAGGGAAACAAAGGAAGGGAAACAAAGGAAGAATATTAACAAAAGATGAATATTTCAAATAAAAATTATTGAGGTATCACATAGCTCAGAAGAGTTCAAAAAGTGTTTATCTTAATGAATGACAGCAGTTAATACACTTAAGTAACTGCTCCCCAGACCAAGAAATAGAACGTTATCAGCACCCAGAAGGCCTCCTTGTGCTCATCTTGAACCAATAACCACCCCCTCCTTCCCAAAGATAACTGCCATATGATGTCTAATAATATAGTTCAGTGATGCCTGCTTTTTAATTTTATAAATAGAATCATATTTTTAATATCAGACTTTGTTGAAATGTTGTATATAGTTATAATTGATGTTATATATAGTTATACAGTCATCTTTGTTTCTGAAGAGTTTTCCACATTCCATATATACCAAAATTTACCTATTGAGAAATATTTGAGTTGTTTCCAGGTTGAAACTATTAGAAATAATACTACTATAAAGAAAAAAAAGTCTCTATTAGACTGATATATACACACTCATATGTACACACAGACTTGTATCTTAATACATGCACGTACCCTCAGAGTAGAATTACTTGATCAAAAGGTATGCATAGTTCTGCAATACAAGATTTCCTCAAAGGTCTCCAAATCAAACAATTTAGTGTTTGAGAATCCTAGTTTTTCTACATCCTTACCAACATTTGGTACTGCTAGACTTTTATAGAGCATGCTGGTCACCACATTATATATTAGGTTCCCAGAACCTATTCATCTTATTACTGAAAGTTTGTATATTTTGACCAATGTATCCCTATTTTTCCCACTCCCCAGCCCTTGGTAATCACGATTCTATTCTCTGGCTCTATGAGATAGACTTTTTCATATTCCATGTATAAATGAGATCATGCAATATTTGCATTCTCTGTTTATTTCACTTAGCAACATGCCCTCCAGGTTCACCCATGTTGTCACAGAGAGCAGGATTTCCTTCTCTTTTGTTGAATGATTTTCCATTGTGTATATGTATATATATACATATGGGGTTTCCTAGGTGGTGCTAGTGGTAAAGAACCCACCTGCTAATGCAGGAGACTTAAGAAATGTATATTCGATCCCTGGGTCAGGAAGATCCCCTGGAGGAGGGCATGGCAACCCACTCCAGTATTCTTGCCTGAAGAATCCCATGGACAAGGGAGCGTGGTAGGCTACAGTCCATCAGGTCGCAAAGAGTCAGACACGACGGAAGGGACTTAGCACACACACATACCACATTTTCTTTATCCATCAGACGTTGATGGACACTTAAGTAGTTTCTGTATCTTGGCTTTTGTGAATAATGCTGAAATAAAATGGGAGTGCAAATGTCTCTTTAAGATACTCACTTTACTGGTTTAATTTCCTTTGGTTATATACCCAGAAATGGGACTGCTGAATCATGTTTTATTTTTAACTTTTTGAGAAATCTCTATATTAATTTCCATAATGGTTATACCAGTTTACCTTCCCACCACCAGTGTACAAGGGTTCGCTTTTTTCCACATCCTCACCAATATTTACTTCTTATCTTTTTGAAAATAACCATTCTAACTGATATTAGCTAATATCATTGTGGTTTTAATTTGCATTTCTCTGATGGTTAATGCTGTTGAGCTCCTTTTCATGTACCTGTTGGCCATTTGTATATTTTTTTTAATATCTATTCAACTCTTTACTCATGTTTAATTCAGGTTACTTGTTTCTTTGCTATTGAGTTATAGAAGTTCCTTATATATTTTTAATATTAACCTCTTATCTGGAGAAGGCAATGGTACCCCACCCCAGTACTCTTGCCTGGAAAATCCCATGGACGGAGGAGCCTGGTGGGCTGCAGTGCATGGGGTCTCTAGAGTCTGGCACGACTGAGCGACTTCACTTTCACTTTTCACTTTCATGCACTGGAGAAGGAAATGGCAGCCCACTCCAGTGTTCTTACCTGGAGAATCCCAGGGATGGGGGAGCCTGGTGGGCTGCCATCTATGGGGTCGCACAGAGTCTGACACGACTGAAGCGACTTAGCAGCAGCAGCAACCTCTTATCAGATATATGGTTTGCAAATATTTTCTTCCATTCTGTAGGTTACCTTTTCCATTTTGTTATTTTCTTTGCTGTGCAGTAGCTTTTTATTGTGATATAGTCCCACTTACTTATTTTAAGTTTTGGTGCCTATGCTTTTGATGTCATCCAGAAAAATCATTGTCAAGGCCTATATCAAGTAGCTTTTCATTTTCTTCTTGGAGTTTTATGGTTTCAAGTCTTATGTTTAAATCTTTAATTATTTTTGAATTGATTTTTATATACAGTTAAAGGTCCAACTTCATTTTTTGCATGTGTGGATATTTAGTTTTCTCAATATTGTTTATTAAAGCAGCTATTATTTTTTTTCCCATTGTGTATTCTTGGTGCCTTTGTCACAGATTATTTGCCTTTATATGTGTGGTTTTATTTCTGGCCTTTCTACTCTGGTTTATTGGTCTGTGTGTGTCTTTTTATGCTAGTACCATACTGTTTTAATTATAATCTTTTTTCAAGTTAAGGAACTTTCGTCTATCTATAGGTTACTAAGATTTTTTGTCAAGAATGGATATTTTATTTTTTCAAATGCTTATGACTATTATATTGGCTATGGATTTGTTGTACATGACTTTTATTATGTTGAGATATGTTCCCTCTATATCCACTTTGATGAGAATTTTTATCATGAATGGACACTGAATTTTGTCAAATGTTCTTTTCTGCATCTCTTGAGATGTTCATGCGGTTTTGTCTTTCCTTTTATTAATGGGATGTATCACAATGATTGATTTGCGTATGTTGAACCATCCTTGTGTGACCCTGGAATGACTCCCAACTTGATCACGGTATATGATCCTTTTTATGTATTGTTGGATTCAGTTCACTAAGGTTTTGTTGAGGATTTTTGCATCTACATTTATCAACGATCTTCACCTATAATTTATTTTGGTAGTATCTTTGATTTCAGTATCAAGGTGATGGTAGCTTCATAGAATGAATTTGAGAGTGTTCCCTCCTTTTCAGGTTTTTTGGAATAAGTATAAGTTATTTGTATGTTTGATAGAATTCACCAGTGAAGCTGTTAGTCAGTCAGTCATGAACTTTTGTTTGCAGGGAGGTTTTTTACAGATTCTATTTCACTTCTAGTAAATCAGTCTGTTCAAATTTTCTGTTTGTTCTTGATTCACATTTGGCAGCCTGAATGTTTCTAGAAACGTGTCCGTATCTTCTAGGTTGTCCAGTTTGTTGGCGTATATCTGTTCATAGTATTCTCTTATAATTTCTTGTATTTCTCTGATATTAGTGATTATTTCTCTTTCATTTCATTTCTTGTTTTGTTTATTTGGGCCCTCCTCTAAACTTCTTGGTGAGGCTTGGCTCAGTTTGTTTATCTTTTCAAAAAAGCAGCTCTTGGTTTTGTTGATCTTTTCTATTGTTTTCTATCTCTATTTTAATTATCTCCTCTCTGGTCTTTATTGTTTCCATCCTTCTTCTTTTTCTCATTCTTTTAGATGGTAGTTTAGATTCTGTGAGATTTTCTTGTTTCTTGTAGAAGGACTTCATCACTGTGAATTTCCCTTTTAGAATCACTTTTGCTGGACACCGTAGATTTTGAAAGGTTGTCTTTTCATTTTAATTTGTCTCGAGTTATTTTCTGATATCTTTATTTGATTTCATTGTTACTTATTGGTTTTTTATTTTTTTGCTGTGAATTTCACTCCTATTTTTTTAATTTATTTTATTTTTTAGTTTGTTTTGCTTTACAATACTGTATTCGTTTTGCTATACATTGACATGAATCAGCCACGAGTGTGCATGAGCTCCCAATCCCAACCCCCCCTCCCCTCTCCTGCCCCACAGATTGTTGCTTAGTCTCCATGTGTCTGTTCTTTTCCCTTTTCTTTCTGTGACTGATCTCTAGTTTCATATTGTTTTGGTGAAAGAAAATCCCTTCTTTGTTTTTGATCCTCTCTCTCCCTTTCTCCTTTTCTGACTCTGCTTCCTTTCCTGTTCTTTTTGTTCCATTTCTTCCACGTTCTATGTATGTAACTATGGAAGATTGATATGTGAGCATTGATTAAATCTTTCAACATATTGAGAATAAAAAAAATAGAAAGAACAATTTCTAACCTTAAATAATTTATCATATAGTTTTGGGGGTGTAGGGTATATTCAAATTAGTAACTTTTTATAAGCAATATTATTAAAGCTCAAGATCACATGGAAATGTGTAGACAACAAGTCTTAGGTTTAATGTAGATAGTAGTCTCTATAAGAATGTGCAATTGGAAGTGTTCCTTAAAAACACATACCCTAAACTACTTTAAGAGAGAGAATACAGCTGGTCAGAAAAGAAGGGTTTTGAAAATACTGTATTAGTTTGAATTAAAATCATGTTTTAGACAAAACAGCAGTGGTTAAAGAAAAATAGAAATATATTTCTTGTTAAGTTAAACATAGCTTATGGGTCATCCATGTCTGGTTCATGTGGAGGAACCAGGCTCCTCCTTTCTTTTACTCTGACGTCCCAACACACAGCTTTCACCTTGATGTCCTCTGTGGCCACTGGGGCATCGGTCAATATATCTATATCCCAGACAGCAGGAAGAGAGAAGCAGAGTGACTTCCTCTCCCGTTATGGAAATAGCCAGAAATCTCACTTGGTCTGGACTTTTGTACCATGGCCACACCTAGCTGCAAGAGAGGCTAGGGAAGGTAGACTTTTTTCCAGGTAGCCATGTACTTAGCTTAAAAAGTTTACACAGTCATAGGGATGAGTGTGTAAGCATGAAGAGGGTAGCGTAAGTGTGAGGAGAGTGATTCAAGCAGATACTTTTGTATCTCATGTATCTAACACGGGGAAAGAACCTGCCACAAGAGGGGGCATTATATATACTTTGCTTAAAAGAGAAAACTAACATTATTTAATTTTACTTTGTGAAACACATGATTTCTTTTTACTCTTGACTCATAGCCCCTGAGAAGAAAAACCATCTTCATCTTCCTTGCTGTAGGACATTAATTCTGAACACTTTCTAGGTTTGTTCTTCTAGTGGTATGCATCTGCTTAGGTAATTCTAGATTGCAACAATTGAGAGTACTTTACTACAAGGAATATACTTTGAGCTACAGTTTCAGAAAATGAAGCAGTTTTTTTTTTTAAATAGCAAACTACATTTTAGAAGGTCCTCTAAAGTGGAGTGAAAAAAAAAAAAAAGAAATATCTTTGAGTTAGTCTATCTGGTTTTTGTTTGTTTTTATCCAAGTCAGATTATAGTCAATTAATATTATAGATCTTCTGTTCAACTAACAACGTTTGTTTGCTTTACTCATTTACCACTGTGACACTGGAACTCTGAAAGAAAGAATTTTTACTTTCATAGTAACCAGTAAAAAAGCCTCACAAAGTTTCTCACAAAACTTTGAAAATTAAGGTATATTCTCTATGAATGCTTTACATCATGATATTTGTGTTCCAATTATTTTATGTAGAATCAGTCCTTTAACTCCATTTCCTGGTTTATGGGAGAAGTTTGCAAAGAATATGTTTTTAATAGATAGTAATCAAAGAGGCAACAGGGATCTCTGGCAAGTAGCTATTAACTGTATAGACAGAGACTTGGAGTGTGATGGTTTTAGACTCCCTGAGCTTCTTGATGCTATTTTAATGCACTAAGAGTATAACCTAAATTTAGATCCTGCTGACTATTACCGGAGTGAAGTGCATACCTCTTTTGCAGACAATGCTCGATTTAGTCACTGTGTATTTCTGTCAAGCTGGGAATGTAGTTTACAGCTCTCATGCCTTCTAAACACTTTAGTAAATATACATAAATATTTAATGACCTCTTTGATTTGCACCTGTTTATTTCAATTTTGTGATCTCTAAAGCAGTTACTGACACTTATGTTGGTTTTTTGGTGGTCATGTCATTTTATTTGAATAAATCTGGAATNTCAAGCTGGGAATGTAGTTTACAGCTCTCATGCCTTCTAAACACTTTAGTAAATATACATAAATATTTAATGACTGCTTTGATTTGCACCTGTTTATTTCAATTTTGTGATCTCTAAAGCAGTTACTGACACTTATGTTGGTTTTTTGGTGGTCATGTCATTTTATTTGAATAAATCTGGAATTGAACTTAAAGTTAATATCTAAAGTGAAGTCCGTGTTGCTTCCTAAATATTTCCATAGTATATACTTTCTCAGCCTTGGCACCATTGGCATTTTGAGTCAGATAATTGTCCTGTGGGGTCTATCCTGTATGTCCTAGGATGTTTAGCAGCGTCTCTGAGCTGTACATGTTACATTCTGGTAGTTCTTTCCCCCATCCCAGCTGTGACAACTAAAAATGTCTCAGTTAAGTTCAGTTCAGTCGCTCAGTCGTGTCCAACTCTTTGCAACCCAATGAATTGCAGCACACCAGCCCTCCCTGTCCATCACCAACTCCCGGAGTTCACCCAAACTCNTGAGTCTGAGTGAACTCCGGGAGTTGGTGATGGACAGGGAGGCCTGGCATGCTGCAATTCATGGGGTCGCAAAGAGTGGGACACAACTGAGCAACTGAACTGGACTGATTTTCTAACTGGGTTGTTTTTATTGTTGTTGATTTGTATGAGTGCTTTGTTTATTTTGGATATTAACCCCTTATTAGATATACAATTTACAAATATGGTCTCCCATTCAGCAGGTTGCTTTTTTCTTTTGATGATGTTTTTCTTTGTTGTATTAGTTTGATATATGCCCATTTGTTTAATTTTCCTTTTGTTTCCCTTGCCTTTGGAGCATANTTGTTTTTATTGTTGTTGATTTGTATGAGTGCTTTGTTTATTTTGGATATTAACCCCTTATTAGATATACAATTTACAAATATGGTCTCCCATTCAGCAGGTTGCTTTTTTCTTTTGATGATGTTTTTCTTTGTTGTATTAGTTTGATATATGCCCATTTGTTTAATTTTCCTTTTGTTTCCCTTGCCTTTGGAGCATATCCACAAAAACAGAGCTAAGACCAATGTCAATTATAATTCTATATTTAAAGAGATGCTTCCTTAAAAAAGGAAAGAATTTCCCACCCCTCCCTCCTTTCCTTTTTTCTTTTTCTCTTCTGCACTCCCTCTGTCCCTTTCTTTCTTCATTTCTTCCTTCATCGTTCCATTTGTCTATATAAGATAATTGATAATTTGAATAAAATTGCACATCTATTGTTAGAGGAAAAAGAGTCTTTATAGTCACCTAGCTTTCTTCATTATACAAATAGTATTCAATGAACAGCAAATACCAAGACTATTCTTTTTTTTAAACTTTGAATTTTTCAATGAGTATAGCAACTAACCCACTCCAGTGTTCTTGCCTGGAGAATCCCAGGGATGGTGGAGCCTGGTGGGCTGCCGTCTCTGGGGTCGCACAGCGTGGAACACGACTGAAGCAACTTAGCAGCAGCATGGTAACTAATTACAGTCCACATGGACTGGCTCCTTCTCTCCTTGGGATTTCCCAGGTGAGAATCCTGGAGTAGGTTGCCAGTCCCTTCTCCATTCCCTTCTCCCTTCTCTTATCCCCTATGTTCCGTTGCTCAAAATGAAGGTTGGATTTATGCTGGAGGAGTAATCAGAAGTTCTCACTCCTGAGAAAGCTGAATAAATTAAGAATGTTTGTTTCCTTCCCTTTATTAAATTTATCAAATTCAAATATTGCCTTTCTCCAAGAAAAATGTGTGATTGAATGGATGTCTTTTCGGTGGTGTGCTTGCAAGAGGTGGTTATTACATTTTCAGGAATTTGGCAAGCTGGTTATTAAATATAGCATCGTTCAAATTTAAATTATAGAAACATACACCAAATGAATTCTATTTAAGACAAAGGTAATAAATACTCAAAATTCACTACTTTATAACTTTTAAACTACATTTTCCTATTACCTGTGCTCCTGAGGGTTTTTACATCTATGTGTGTATATGAAGGAAGTGCTATATAATGGTGTGCTGCTGAGTATTCTTTCCAGTTCTACATTCAGTAATGCCCATCACATTGGTTGCTTGAAACTAGCAATGGTGGGTTGTAGGCATCATGATTTGGTAAACACTACAAATAAAGCTTTCTTTCCCAGAGATCTAGTTATTTAGCATTTACTACACTATCCCCTTTATTGTTTCTTTAAAAACCTTTTTGCCAGATTCTGAGGATGACTCTGTATTATATTGAGAGTTTAAATTGTTTAGCAAAAATCTCTGGTGTCTAAATTATGTTAGTGTTGCAATACCTAATAAAGGGACTTTGAAAATGTTCATCAGTTTCTCATTAACATATTTATTATTTCAGAAATTTGAGAATCCATCTTCATTTTAATAACCACTAAAAGAAATACCATCCTGTGTTTCATGATTTCCACTGAACCAGTGATTTTTGGTTTATCAAATTCAATTTGTCACTCCAGAGTAAAAACCTATTTTCTCCCTCAATTTGCTGAAGATAGGAGCTACTGTAACATACAGGAAAAAGCCAAGACACTTGGATTCTGCTACTGTCTCAGCCACTAAGAAAGGTGACCGGGGCTTAGTGGTCTTGCCTCTCTGCATCTGAAATCACCTAGGCACTTTAAAAAATACATTTTTAAAATGTATTTTTAAAATGTCTACCACACAGAACTATCATGTGAGAATCTTCAGGGGTGCAGCCTTGGTGTTAGTATGCTTTGAGATGCTCTTGAGATGGTTGTAATGTACAACTGATTTAAAAGCTGGTCAGAATATTTACAGAGAGGGCAAACTGCCTGTGATCATGGGTTCTGGCTGCAGGGCCAGAGCCACTTTCAAATTCCATCTCTTCAATGTCCCAGCTGTGTAACCTCAGATAAGTGACTTTCTGTCTCCATGCCTCAATTCCATCTTGTATAAAATTAGAGTAACATTACATTAGTAAATGCAGGTAAACATTTAGAAAAGGATATGGCACTGAAGTGTTTGTTGCTGGTATTGTTCCTACAAAGAACACTTTCTTAGTAGTTCTATTTGTCATCTCCATGCTTGGTAATGTATAGCCATTTATATATTGGGTTGACCAAAAAGCTCATTTGGGTTTTTCCATTACAGGCATGCATGCTCAGTTGCTTCAGCTGTGTCCAGCTCTTTGAGACCCCATAGGCCCTAGCCAGGCAGGCTCCTCTATCCATGGGATTCTCCAGGCAAGAATACTGGAGTGAGTTGCCATTTCCTCCTCCAGGGGGTCTTCCTGACCCAGGGATTAAACCCATATCACCTGTGTCTCCGGCATTGCAAGTGGATTCTTTACCCACTGGGAAGTTTGCTTTCTGAGCCACCTGGGAAGTTAACAGCCTATGGAGAAACCCAAATGAACTTATTGACCAACCCAATACTTGAAAGCCATATCTTAATGTTCTTTCTCCTATACTTTTTATCTTTTCTATTCTTCTCTAGCTTTTAATCATATCGATATTTCCCCTTCTAACTGTCCAAAATGTTTCATTTTTCCTGAAATTGGCAAAACCCAGACAATGTAAAGTGCTTTAGATGGCTCAAAGCCATAGCTGAACAATAGCTGCTTTGTCATTTCAATAAATCTTTTGAATTAAAGCATTTGCATTGGCTGAAAATGATGTTTTCTTTACATTATAAAGAATAAAGCTTTGAGGTGGTAACAATAATTTTTATAGACCCCATTCCCAACAAGAACAGAACAAATACAGAAGAGTAGACTTGTATTTGCTATAGGAACTGTGTGATAAAGGTGAACAAGTGGTGAAAAACACTTTGATCAAATTTTTAAAACACAGGACAAAATATGTTTTCTCATCCATTCAGTTTAAGGAGAATAAATGACTAATTAGATGGAGAATAAAGGAAAAAGTCCTTAGAATATGCTACTTTAGGAGCAAAATGTACTAGGAAAAACAGCCAGAAAGCAACATTTTGATACAGAAGAGTATCAGAACCATGGCAAACCAGACTACTCTTACTGTGGTTTCCTTGGGTGCTTTTCTCCAATGTCTTTGATAGAGAACAGGGAAGAGGTGAGGCAAGTAGATATTATGAGCATCATCAAAAACTATTTGGAAGTTGAAAATTAAAAAAGATCAGCTCAGTACTATGTTAACCCTCATATGATTTTATATTTAGAAGGCTGTAGAAATTATTAAATACCACCATGCCATTAAAAGTTAATGACATAGGAACCAGTGCCCCAGATTGACTTACGGTTAGGAGGATCCTTCAGAGATGTAAGCGGAATTGAGTCTATCCCCTGTGACTGACTTTTGCTCTTTCCCTGTTCTGGTAAAAACTTAAGTGCAGATCCATGAAAGGCTATTTCTCTCGGCCAGGATTTATTTGGTTGCAAGCGAGACTCAGGCTAACTTAAGAAAGAGGAGATTTGTTGTGAGGGTACACAGCCAGTCTCAGGAAACACAAAGCCAATCACTAGAACAAGCTGGAGCTCATGGAAACTGGTGTCAACTAACATCTTTCCTCTCAGAGGCAATCTGTACGTCCCACTGGCTTCTACCTTTTCAGCCCTTTGTGCTGTCTCTTTTTTCTCTCTAGTGATCTGTCCTTCGTCACAAACTTAGGCTTGAGTATGACCCCAGCGAACCTGGTCTCCCACACGTATGTCACCAGTTTCTCATCTTCCCGACTCCTGAACGATGGATTGTCATGTTTTGAACCAGACCTCCAAGAATGTCTTTGATGATGAGCTGCCCCTAAATCAGTTGTCTGGTCCTGGTTTGTCAGCTGTGGCTGGAATAGGATACAGTCATGTGACACTAAGAGGGTTCCTAATAGGCAGAAGAGGCTGGACTCTGGCAAGCATGCTTTGGAAACATGGAAACATGTTTTGTATTCAGTCTTAATTACGAAATGGGTTATCTAAGGCTTTTCCTGCTAAAGGTTGCAGTACATGTATAGCACAGAATTTCTGCAGAATCCTAGTGGATACAATGAGAAGTTAGAGTTCTTCCTGATTTACCCTGTAGTTGTAGACTAATATAAGCTTGTTGGATATTACATAGGTATTTTTCTAAATCATTCACTTGAATCATACTATGATAAATGCTGAACGTTAATAGAAATGCCTAAAATTAAATTGAAAAAACACTAGCGTATCACCTCTGAATCTCAGAATTTTTCTCTTTCTGGAGGACCCAAGGAAAAAAATGGAAATACTGCCAGTTATATTATGCAATTATATCTCAAATATGTTACATTTATACAATAAAAAACATAAAACAAATCTTATTATGCAAGTTGCCCACTGAAAGACACATAAAGATCTGCTGGTTTTCTTTGTAATATGAATAAAGGTGTAAATGAATAAAGGTTTAATATGGATAAAGGTTTAATATGGATAAAGGTTTAATATGGATAAATCTTTAAGAAAGATTCTAGATGATAAATGAATCTAGGTGGGAAAAAAAAAAACAGGCATTTTCATCAGACATGGGAGTCTCTTTGTAAATTGTACAGATTAGCCTGTTTGGTAAGAGAAATATGTGATCAAATGAAAAAGAGCTTTGAGATCAGGATCAGGAGCATTAGTCTAACGTAAGTTCCCTGAGAGCAGGGCTCCTATAGTCTGCACTCAGAACAGTGCTTTGGGCAGAAGGGAACTCAACAAAGGTTTGGAGGATGAATAAATATTCTTATGATTTTTTCTCTCCACAAGCTATCTGACCTGTATTGAAAATTTCAAAGTGTTTGTTAAATCTTTCCTTAAAGCTGCATTTTATTTTTCCTCCTAAAACTGCTTTTATATTTTTTTTTTACTTTTTAAAATTGAAGTATAGTTGATTTGCAATGTGTGCTGATTTCTATTGTGTAGCAAAGTGACTCAGTTAGACACATGCATACATTCTTGTTTATATTCTTTTCCATTATGGTTTCTCCCAGGACACTGAATATCATTCCCTGTGCTATGCAATAGGACCTTATTGTCCGTCCATTCTATATGTAATAGTTTGCGTCTACTGACCCGAAATTCCCAGCCCGTCCCCTCTCTCATCCTCCTTCCCCTTTGACAACCACAAGGCTCTTTTCTGTGTCTTGGAGTCTGTTTTGGCCTCATAGATAGATTCGTTTGTGTCATATTTCAGATTCCACATGTAAGCGATATGATGTAATATTTGTCTTTCCCTTTTTGACTTAATTCATTAAGTATGATGACATCTCGTTTCATCTGTGTTGCTGCAGATGGCAGTATCTCTTTCTCTTTCACTGCTGAGTAGTATTCCAGTGTGTATATGCACCACATCTTCTTTGTCAGTTCATCTGCCGATGGATGTTTACGTTTTCTCCACGTCTTGGCTACTGTGACCTAGTGCTGCTTTGAACACAGAGGTGCCTGCATGTTTTTGAATTATAGTTTTGTCTGGATATATGCTCAGGAATGAGATTACTGGATCATATGGTAATTGATCTGAGGAACCTCCATACTGTTTTATATTTTAAAGCAAGTGGACTCAGCCCCTGGACAAAGCAGAATCCTTTATCTTTTTCTCATTAAAATGGTTTAGAGTTTATATATGTAAATTATATTGGAAAAGTATATTACTGATAAAAATATTCCTACAACTAATTTAATAACAGATCAGATGTGGGGAAGCCATACTCGTTTGTCTCTAAAACTATATTTTGGCCATTTTGATTTTGGTGAATTCACATTTTGCAGAATGTTCTAAATGGTTTTCAATCTTGTTTCCAGGGCTTCCCTGGAGGCTGAGATGGTAATCGTCTGCCTGCAGCATGGGAGACCCGGGTTCAATCCCTAGGTTGGGAAGATCCCCTGGAGAAGGAAATGGCAATCCACTCCAGTACTCTTGCCTGGAAAATTCCATGGACTGAGGAGCCTGGTAGGCTACAGTCCATGGGTTCGCAGAGTTGGACACGACTGAGTGACTTCACTTTCTTTCACTGAGCAACTTCACTTTCTTTGAAACACTAACTGTAAGCAACTCTTGAAAGAGAGCAAAGCACATTGGTGATATTTATTTATTTATATTCTATATTTATGGAGAACAGACCTTAAAATCCCTTTGGGTTTCATCTCCTGAAGTTAGATGTACCCAAACATTTTCTGTTTGCTGAACAATCATCTCATTTCAAAATTGTCCAACTTGTCCAAAGTTTTATGGTCTTGTCCATCTCTTTCCAAATATATGCTGTAGGCACACTAGAAAAAGTGCATTGTTCCCAGCTGGTGATCGCTCACATGGTCTCAACAGTCACAGAGCATTTTGTTGCCCTAGGCAAACTCCATGGACAGAGGAACCTGGTGGGCTGAAGTCCATGGGGTCACAAAGAGTCTGACACGACTGAGCGACTTCACTTTCACTTTTCACTTTCATGCATTGGAGAAGGAAATGGCAACCCACTCCAGTGTTCTTGCCTGGAGAATCGAAGGGACGGGGGAGCCTGGTGGGCTGCCATCTGTAGGGTCACACAGAGTCAGACACGACTGAAGCAACTTAGCAGCAGCAGCAGGCAAACCCCACCTCTAAGAGGACAAGCTGGCTTTACATAAAAATAAGCTATGTAGGGTGGACACCTATTAGGTAGGTAGAGAATTTTTTTTTAATGAAAAGAAAAGGTCATGACATTTCTGATTTAACCATGGTGAAAATTTTGACAGATCTCAGGATACAGCTTAAGAAAATCTATGTGGCATTATTTGAACATCTGCTGTCTAATGTGAGAGGGGAGCAGGCGCTCTGTCTGGTAGCATCATTGATGACATCATAATTCTTTTGATGTGTCCAGATGTGCAGAGATCTGGTATGTCTGAACCATGTTAATTATTATATGTCACTGTGTTGTCATGGAAGTCTTCTGTTGACAGTGATAGAGAATAAATAGTTTAATGAGGGCCATGTTATCTAAGGGCATATAAATCATTCCCTTCATATAAGTTAAACACTGGAGTAAAAATAGCAATGTTACTATAGTAGTTAAAACGATTTAATGCCTTGGAAGAAATCATGTATGTAAGAGATTCTTACATTCTATCCCTGGGCTGGATTCCTGCCGTCACCTCTCTGCCGGCTCTTGACACTCATCTATATGGATGCAGGTACTACAGACCAAGAGATTAAATCACTGGGGAGTTCTGGGAATTGATGGCTCAAGCCTCTTATAAATATTGTATTACCATTACCCTCATTCCCTTTTCTCTTATTTATTTCACTCCAGTTACTATGCATTGGCACCATTACAGGGATCAAGGTGAGCCTCCTGCACATACGTGTTCAGTCCCACGCTTGCCCTTACTCCAGTTGAATCAGAGGATCATTCAGACCCAAAAGAAACTTGAGAATGTAACTAGTTCTTCACATTAACACTATAAGTTTTTAAAGAGAGATTATCTAAATTAGCTAGTCCTGCCTCCCTATTTTTAGAAATTATATAAATTTTCTTTTTTGTAGTGAAATCCCTCCCACTGTAATGTTTAAGATTAAGGGTTTTTTTTTTTTCTTTCAGTTTAGTACAAAAATGTCACAATACAGAAAAAAAAGTAAAATTTTCAGTAAACCTGCAGTATCTAACATATTTGGGGTATTTTCCTCTAGATGTGTTTCTGTAGATATGCACATATACGTTCACATGCATATGCAATATGCTTTTTTATTTACATGTGTGACATCTACCATACATCCAGTTCTACATATTTTCTCCCACTTGCTATATAGTGAGCATTTTCCTATGGCACTGAATGTATTTTGTAATATTTCACGCTATCAACACAACCATTGAGTTTTAAGACTGTTTCTATATGTTTGTGATTATATATAATGTAGTGAGCATCTTCATTAATACAACAACTTTAATCATTTCTTCTTCTTCTCTATTTCTCTTTTCGGGGAACATTCTGGATTCTGATACTCAGAACTCATATAATTCTGTAAATGTTCACTCTTTCCAAATAAGTGCCGGTCTAGTTAGTAGTAATGATCTTTCATCTACAGAGAGCTGTACTTGTAGAAAATTGCCAAGCTGATTAGGCTACAATTTTTCCTCAGTTAAGCATAATCTCATCAGAAATAATTGTAGTTAATGCCTTTAGGTAGTTTTAAGCAAAAAACTAAATATTACAAATGAATGCTACTGAAGCATTTTACATGTATTTTAGATACTACATATAAGAACTCTTGAATTAATATATAAGATGAACTTAATATTTGGCATGATAGAAAATTCTGAAGCAATAGTGTAGTTCAAAGTAAATGATTGCTCTCAGATACTTTCATTCTCCCTTAAAGGAAACAAAAAGGAAAAATAAAAGTCTCTTCTGAAGAAAAAAAGACTCAAAGAGAAACAAAAGGACCATTGCTTTTTAAAACCACATTTACTTTAACTTAATCATGATTTATATTTTCAATTTAAAAACAAAGAACTAATTTACATTCTCTGAAAATTGTTAGATAAAAACTTTAGTTTAACCCTACTGTCTTTATTGACTCATTTTATAGGGAGGGAGCTGGGAAGGACTGGATGAGAAGATTTATAACTTTTGGCAATTTCTTATGCTTTCTTAGTATCTTCATCTGTGCAATGGTTGTTAAAAGAATTGAATGCAAAACACCTAAAAAAGTGCTTGACACATAATGCTAGTTTGTTTTGTTCCCACTCCTAAATTATAATGACAGATTATTTCAGGAGGTGAGTTTTTAAAATGGTTTCTCTCCTTTAAATAAATTCATCAACTAATATATAAAAAAATAAATAAAACTGAGCTAATAGGTGAATTATTGCTATTTTTCCATAAAATTATAAACTTACAGGCAATTTGAGAGATGATTACTAATACAACAAGCAGAAATGAAGTTAAAACTATAAAGTTAAGCAATTCTGATATCCCCAGGGTTATCCTAATTTCTTTGTGAATAGTGAGTTGGTCAAAAATAATTAAAACATTGAGTTAAATGACTTAAATTTATATAGCAATTTATGGTCTCAAATATTATCATATTTAGTTGGTTTGATTCTCACACGGGCAATATCACAGAAGCCCATGGAAGGTGAGTGACTGGCCCAAGGCCAAGCTAAATTAATTAATAATAAAGCTAGAATAAAGATTACATGTTATTTCTATCTCTCAGTCCTATTAGGCATCAGATAAAGAGAGAAGAGAAAAATCTAAACTAAACATGATAGATTATCTAAAAGTTAATGGAAGGGAAAATATTAAAAATTGTACTCCTAAATGGGATTTCATATTAAAAAACAAAAATTGAAAATAAATGAAGCATGTGTACATCTTAAAAACTAGAAAATATCAAAATTAGTCAAAAGATGTTAGGAAGCAGACATTAAGAAAGAGCAAATATTAGTGGAATAGAGTAAAGCAAGTATATATAAAAAAAAGACAATACAGCTACTTAAAATCTACTTAAATAGACAAATTCACAGCCAACCTGATTAAAGAAACATTAAACAAGAACAAATATAAAACATCTGAGTTCTAACTTTCAAAAATAGCACCCCAACTACTACTCAACTTCTGAAAAATTAGCATGTACTTAGCATGCCAAGTACCTAGTAACAGGTAACATGCTAAGTACCTAGTAACAAGGACCCAGTAACAGTGCCAATTTGTTTTGCTAGGCCTGCTGTAATAAAGTACTACCAACTAGATGGCTTAAACAACAAAAATTTATCCTGTCACAGTCTTGGAGGCGAGAATTCTGAATTCAAGGTGTCAGAAGAGTGGGTTACCTTCTGAGAGCTCAGAGGAAAGGATCTGTTTCAGGCGCCTCTCGTTGGCTGGCAGACAGATGTCTTTTCCCTGTCTCTCTACAAAGTCTCCCTCCGTACCAGTCTGCATCCAAATTTCTCAATTTTTATAAAGACACCTGACATATTGGATGAATGCCTACTCTAGCAACCTCATCTTAACTTGATTACCTCTGGAAAGAATTTACCTCCAAATAAGATCTCATTTTGAGAAACTGGGCATTAGTATCTTCAAAATATGAATGAGGACTGGGAAGAGACATAATTCAAACCATCACAAATGTCTTTTATCTTGGATTAATCAGTCATTCACTTTTATAAGGTTTTTTCCTAATAAGACTATGAAAGAGCCACACCATTTTAAATGCTTTTAAATGTTATATAATTTTAGAGCTAGGATGGACAATAGGAATCTACTCTAACCATATCTTTATTCTTTTATTAAGGAAACAGACTCACTGATATTGGGCAACACTTAGTTCAGTTCAGTTGCTCAGTCGTGTCCAACTCATTGTGACCCCATGGACTGCAGCATGACAGGCTTCCCTGTCCATCACCAACTCCTGGAGCTTGCTCAAACTCATGTCCGTCGAGTCGGTGATGCCATCCAACCATCTCATCCTCTGTTGTCCCCTTCTCCTCCTGTCTTAAATCTTTCCCAGCATCAGAGTCTTTTCCGATGAGTCAGACCTTTGTATCATGTGGCCAAAATATTGGACTTTCAGCCTCAGCATCAGTCCTTCCAATGAATATTCAGGACTGGTTTCCTTTAGGATGGACTGGTTGGATCTTCTTGTTGTCCAAGGCACTCTCAAGAGTCTTCTCCAACAACACAGTTCAAAAGCAACTTTTCTTCAGTGCTCAGCTTTCTCTACAGTCCAACTCTCACATCCATACATGACTACTGGAAAAACCATAGCTTTGACTAGATGGACCTTTGTCAGCAAAGTAATGTCTCTGCTTTTTAATATGCTGTCTAGGTTGGTCAAGTGTCTTTTAATTTCATGGCTATTGTCACTGTCTGCAGTGATTTTGGAGCCCCTCAAAATAAAGTCTCTCACCATTTCCTTTGTTTCCCCATCTATTTCCCATGAAGTGATGGGACCAGATACCATGACCTTAGTTTTCTGAATGTTGAGTTTTAAGCCAACTTTTTCACTCACCTCTTTCACCATCAAGAGGTTATTTAGTTTCTCTTTGCTTTCTGCTAAAGAGGTGGTGTCATCTGAATATCTGAGGTTATTAATATTTCTCCTGGCAATCTTAATTCCAGCTTGTGCTTCATCCAGCCTGGCATTTCACATGATATACTCTGCATATAAGTTAAATAAGCAGAGTGACAACATACAGCCTTGATGTATCCTTTCCCAATTTTGAACCAGTCTGTTCTTCCATGTCCGGCTCTAACTGTTGCTTCTTGACTTGCATACAAATTTCTCAGGAGGCGCAGGTAAGGTGGTCTGGTATTCCCATCTCTTTAAGAATTTTCCACAGTTTGTTGTGATCCATACAAAGGCTTTGATCTAATCAATAAATCAGAAATAGATATTTTTCTGAACTCTCTTGCTTTTTCAATGATCCAATGGATGTTAAATTGATCTCTGGCTCCTCTACCTTCACTTAATTCAACTTAAGCATCTGGAGGTTCTCTGTTCATGTACTATTGAAGCCTGACTTGGAGAATTTTGAGCTTTACTTTGCTAGCATGTGAGATGAGTGCAATTGTGCAGTAGTTTGAACATCCTTTGGCATTGCCTTTTTTTGAGATTGGAATGAAACCTGACCTTTTCCAGTCCTGAGACCACTGCTGAGTTTTCCAAATTTGCTGGCGTATCGAGTGCAGCACTTTCACAGCATCATCTGTTAGAATTTGATATAGCTCAACTGGGATTCCATCACCTCCATTGCTTTTACAACTGGTCACTTTACAGTGACTAGTTTTACAACTAGTGACCAGCTTTACAACTGGCAACTTAACAGCTGGTCAGTTTCATCCTGGTTATTTTATCATTTCTTTCAAATCCTTCACACCCCTGGAGGCTTATAGACACTCCACTCAGTACTGGGCCAGAGGTTGGAGTCTTATTGGAGATGTGGTGCTGCTACGTATTTATCCTTCTTAGTATCATGCCCTCCTATCAAGCATTACTTGCTTTGCATCTGGTCAGGTGAGCATGCACCTTTGCTTCTGGCTGTTTCTCTTCTGCCTTCACAAAGGGCCATTGAGATATGGATGCAATTTGGTGTTTCAGTTTTTAAAAGTTCCTGTGGGGATAAACTATCACAGAGGCATCCATACGTAGCTTTACTCATTTAGGCAATACCCAAGGTTTATTGTAATTGATTTGGAATCAAAGGTAGCTTGCTTGCTTGCTTTATAGAAATACATTATTACCACAAACGTGTAAGAGTCCTCCAGTATTGCTATTCTTATTAAATTGCTGTTTACTTAGAGGTGAAGTGGTCAGTCTTTAGATCAAAGATACTTAAGTCAGTGGATCTCTGGGAGTCCCAGATATATGTGTTTTTAGCAGACATCCTGGGTGGTTCTTTAGGTTTCTCCACACCACATTTTGAATAACAACAAAAACCTGCTTTAAATCAACTTATTATTCATTACTTTGTAAATAGCTTCTCCCAAGAGTAATTGTTTTATTTCCAGATAATATCACATTTTGTCAAACCTCAGATTTTCTTAATTTTTTTTTGACTGTACTCCTTGGCATGTGGAATTTCCCCAACCGCAAATGGAACCTGTGTCTCCTGCAGTGGAAGCTTGGAGTCTTACCTACTGGGCCACCACGGAAGTCTGGATTGTCCATTCACATCATTATTTTACATATCACTAGGAAAGGAAAAAAAATTTTTTTTATAACTAAGGACTTTATTTCAAACAAAAATTAAAAATAAAAAATTGAGAGCTATCTCCCTGGGTGTGGGGAAGGGATCAGGGCAAGGAATTCTCGAGGCTAGGCCAGTACTCTCAGACTGGAGGGGCCATGATCACTCCCTTCCTCACTTCTGGGATGGGGGACCTCAGCAAGGGCAGGACCCTATGCCAAAGCCCACCTACCCAGGGGAACTCAGGCTAGGGCTCAGGAGGAGACAGTCAGGCAGCAGCATGGCCAGAGGCCAGCCACAGGAGCAAGTCCTAAGTACCAAGAACCTACTCTCTTCTTCCTGGGACCCAGAATACATGCAGAGATGGCCTGTGGAAAGATCCTCTCGGACCCTGGTGGGGAGAAGCGAGGCCCCAGCGTCCCTCACATTTATCACTTCTGTCCTCTCAAGGGCAGTGAGTCCTGGAATCCATCTGGTGGTAATACTGCCACAGCTGGGGTGGCAGCAAGGAAGCCCCAGTCAGTCTGGAGCCCGCCGCTGGCTCTCCCCACCTGCCCTGGCATCTCTACGGTTACCACATGAGCCTTTGTATGTCTTGCCTTCCATTCCCCTTGGTGGATGGCCGTGTGGGTGGGCACTCCTGGCTTAGGGTTTCTCCAAGGGCCTTCCCAGGGAGGATCCCCTGCACCCCCCCATCGTGCTGGGGCCTGAGGAGGAGGGCGTCACGTGGCGCCATTGGCAAGGCACTGGAAGCCGTCATAGAGTTTGGTGATGATAGACCGCATGCCGCCGGCCAGCATCTGCTCCACCAGCAGCTGGGGCTGCTCCTCAGTCATGCTCGTGTGGAACCTCTCCTTGAGGTTACGGATGGTGCTGGTGCCATGGAAGCAAGGAAGCTGAGAACCTTGCTGCGTGGTCTCTACCATCTGCACCACCTTAGCCCTGTGTTTCCGAGCCGCAATCAGCCCCTGCAGCATCAACATCTTGTAACAGTTGAACAAGTCGCCATCCAGGCCGCCCATCACATCCACAAACTCTGTGGTCAGCTTAAAGGCCGAAGTCTCAAAGCCCAGGTTTCAGGGTGAGCTGGATAGGATGAAGCCAAAGTCGACATGGATGATGTGGTCTTCTGCGTCCAACAGGATGTTCCCATTGTGTCTGTCCTTGACCTGCAGCAGGCAGCAGACCAAGCAGTAGCCAGTACAACCCTGCACAAAATTGTGCTGGGATCTGAGGAATGCCTCTGTGGTGTAGCTGCCATGCTCCTGCAGGAAGTAATCTAGCAGGAAGAGCTGTGACGGCTTCTTCACCTGGTGTATGGATACAGCGTTGACCACTGGTTCAGTCAAGCTGCTGTCGGCCGAGATCACGAGACTCTTACATGGCTTGATCCACAGGGATACTCACTCCTGTTCCCAAATGGACTGCAGTTGCTTCTAACACCTGGCAGGCCAACAGCTCCTGCCGAAGGTCATCCCCACACTTGACAGTGACTGACGGGAGCCTCCAGGTGGGGAGATGGCCATAGGGGGAACCCTTTCTGATGCACCACACTTTCTCCAGCCAGGGCTCTTTGAGAGCGACTGCAGAAGGGTCTTCTGGGTCTCGTTTGAAGGCTGTGGGGGTGTGAGCCAGCTGCTCCAAAAGGCGCCTTTGGATGTCACCTGCTGCAGTGAACACAGACCCCCTGCTTTCCTGGGTGGTTATGCTGCCCACGGAGAGCTGGGAGATGCTGTCACAGCTGTTGGTGTGCGCTTCAGGGACCCCCACCTGCAGCTCATCTGTGTCATCCACCGGCCAGGCCTCGTCATCATTGTCATAGTTGGGCACAGTGCTGAAGCTGCTTGCCCGCTGCTTGTGGGTGATGCCACATTCGGGCAGGTTCTCTACAGACTGGGGGCTCCAAATTCGGTTCTTGGGGAACCGGGCAGGGACCCTAGTGGTGTCAAAGTTTTCACATTTGAGGACCTCCACGTAGACCAGGTAGGGAGCCTTGTCCTTAGAGTTGAGGACAACAGCCTGGGTGTGGGGCACATGGACCATGTGGTGGTCAGAGCCGGCAGGGGGCAGCCAGACTCGGGCGGGAAGCTTGTGATTGAGCAGGGAGAGCTCTGAGATCTGCCACTGTGTCTTCTGCTCCTTGGTGGGGAGCGTGGCCAGCCGCTTGCCAATCGCCATCAGGGACGTGATGAATTCTCGCTCAGGAGCCAGTCTGAATGAATTATCAATACTCTCGGTGCTGGAGGAGAGCTCCTCATCCTCATTCTCCACTTTAGGGTGGCTGGCTGTTTGTTTCAGGTTGCTGCTGAGACTTATGCTGGCAGTGGCATCTGACTTAGAGCGCTGGTGGGTCCTTTTAAAGGGAGACAGCCCAGTGTCGGAGGCTGGGCTCAAGGAGGGCAGCTCCCTCTTCTGGTGAGTGGGCTTCAGCTCATCTGAGAGGATCAGCTTCCATAGCTTGGTCCCACAGGAGAGTGGCTGAGTGGAAATGTGCATGTCTGAAGAGAAGGCCCCCAGCAACAGCAACTGTCAATAAACTATGATGCAGAACTTTAAAGAGACTCCCTAGGGACCTGTGAATTATTCACACCAGCAAATCACATTTAAATTTCTGTTCAGAGGGATTTGGTGATTCCGTCTAGCTTCAGCTGCATTTCTGTGCCTGTGATAGGCAAAACTTTACGTGTACCATAGTTTCTTCCACTAGTGATTACTATTCTTATATCCTCTAATGGAATGGAATGCTACCTTCCAAGAAAGTCTTAATTTGCTGTCATTTCTCCAGTAATTAACATCTGATTCACCAACATGTACACATACCACACCTGTTTGTATTTATCTTTGTAAGCAATGACTTATTTTTAAAATTGTAGCGTGCTTTTTAAAGCATTGGTTTAAAAAAATTATTTTTAAATGGCAAGCAACACTTGATATCATTCAAAAATGATATCACTCAACTGAAGAGACAATATGAACAGCTGTGGCCAAGTCCATGCAGACACTGACCTGCATGTTGTGGGCGCTGCCCTCTGCATAGCTTCTCTAAGTTGTGATTAATTATAGACACATCCTGATGCAGAGCTGTGAAAATGTGCAGATGAAGAAGCCTTTAGAATCTATGTAACATAGTAATAAACAATTTACCCTGGAAATGTCTTCATGCTAGGTTATAGGATAACATAATGAGCTAAAGCAGTGCTTCTCCAAGTGTGGTCCCAGGACCAGAAACTTCAGCATCGCCTGAGAATTTGCTATAATATAAATTCTCAGGCCCCACCCTAGATAGACTGAATCAGAAACTCTAGGGCTTGGGCCCAGCAGTCTGTTTTAACAAGGCCTTCAGGGGACTCTGGTGTCGCTCAAGTGTGACGGCCACCAGGATAAAGTGCACGGGGTGTCAAGGGCAGGGAGAGAGGCTTCCTTCCACATGTATAGACAAACGTTTATTAGTACAAACATACACACATGCATACACCCGTTCCTCCTGAAACTTGGTTTATCCCGTATGAGAATTTATATGCATAATCCTTCAGGTCACTACATCCAAATGTATATATTTGACAAATGCAAGGCCTGCATTTGCAGTGACCGAAGAGCCCCAGATGTTGGTGTGTTGTGTCATCAGCATCCTTGACCACCTCTCCTTGTGTTCTCTTTGTTCCTAGATTTGTTTCCCATTTACCTCTTTCTCAGACTCTCATTTTTCTTAAACTTTTCAGCCTATTTTAATAAAAATAAAAGTAGCCGATCATGTAAAAGTTGAATCCCAAAATTATCTTTAATAGGGAAATACAGAAAGAGGAATGAATACCAGGAAAACTTTACTGCTCAAGGATGTGGATCCTAGGAAGGTATACATAGTTTAATTTCTGTCCACTATTATAATATGTAAAAAGAAATATCTGCTGCACATAATTTAAAAACAATTGCTAAAATATGTAATATTTGGATGTATCATTTTATTTTCTACTTCAGAAAACATAGTCTCAGAAATCACATTCAACTTACTGGCTTTAGTGTTAGCTGGCATGCTATGTATTCTTCCTTTGAGGTCAGATGGATTTTTCTCCTTTTAAATTGTTAATTCACAGCCAGTAGAAACATACAAAGAAATGAGATATTCCTTTGTTAAATATGTACTGCAATATCCTTATTGCTTTAAAACTGTAAGGTTTGTTCTCTCAAGAGAAACCTATTTCAGAAATAATTATCTTTGTATTGGAATCAAACAAACAATCCTTTGTGAAGCTGAAATCTCATTGGAGGCTCAAGCTCATAACACCAAATAATAAAAATATTTGCATTCTCTGATTCTTGATGAGTGATGTAATTTTAATATACAGTCTTCCCTAAAAACATGTATATTATACAGAACTTATTTTGCAGGATTTCCTTTTAGTTTAGAGTTACATGTCTTTTAAATAAAAAAAAAAAGCATTGGGGGAAAATTGGGTAGTTAGATTTTTTTAAATATGATTTTATAAGCTTGTTTGCATGAGTTTCACTTGTTTTCTTTGTTAATTTAGTAGAAAATGCTACTTGGCATTTTAAAGAAACAGCATGATCAATTCAAAATTTATATCTCCAAGTCCAGTGAAATAACCTACTTTTCCATAATTTTTTTTGGCTCTGGGGCTGAGGAGGCAGCATCTACTGACAGTCTCTGTATTGTTTGTTAGTTTCAACCAAGTCCACAGCGAGCGAGTGGAGTCCGTCCAGTACTCCAGGAGGCTCAGGACACAAGGAAGAGTTTGTGAGGGCTCCCACTCGCACTGTAATAAAACCTGTGGCAGCTTAACGTACTTCTCAGCTCTTGATACCTCTACTATACAAAGTTTTCAGACTGGCTGAATTGACTCCTGCTGAGAAACATGCTTCTAGGTAAGTAACAAGACTTACAAATGGTGTTTTTGTTTGAAAGTGATAGGAAATATATATGGAGGTATACTTGGTTTCAGCTGTAATTTTCCAGATTTGTACAGATTTCATATAGTGCTGAGCAATGTCATGATTAGTATTATCTGTCATCCTAGGATTTGGGATGACGAGGTTTGGCAATGTAGAATAATGTCGTAAATGTGTGTCTAAGTTAAGGAAGCAGCATGACTCACGTAACT
>SJYA01000312.1:35660-129697 GCA_006410615.1 Neotragus moschatus | reverse complement strand
CTCACGTAACTGTATGCTTTTCCTTCTATTAAGATAAGCACAACATTTGGGGGTTTAATCAGTAGTTGTTATAGACAACAGAGTCTTCATGAACTAAGTGCTATCATGACTTCTGGTTTAAAAGTATACTGGACTTCCATATGTTGTTAAAATGCTGTGATGAGTCTTCTAGAAAGAGATGATTCTACATGATTATTTTATTAATGTTTAAAATATATGGAAAATGCCTAGATTCTCAGCGTAAAATTAGTTTTAAGCAATAGAACATTGAAAAGATAAAGTCTGTATGCTGCATCTCTTTAGTAGTGTTCATAATTATATCTTATATAATATATTTTAAAATATGGCATTTGCATGCATTAGTCTTAAGAGAAATCTAGTAAAATCTTTCAAAGATCTGATATAGGAAGCTTTCTCAGAGGAGCATAATTAAGTTAGTAAGAATTTCTAACCTCTAGATTAGTAGGAATTTCATTGGTGGCTACATAAACATTTAAAAAACGTTTTATTGATAAAATACTTTATTGTCAAGTTAATATTATGAAATACTGGCTGAATTTTGTGGCTTGGATTATTTCTTTGGAAAACATTTTCCTAATAGACTATGTCAGTAAGTGTACAATGAGTAGAGGAATTTTCCAGTTAATAAAGGCTAAACAAACATCTGAAATCTCCAGGAAATTAAGCGAAAACATCTTTTATTGCAGTGGTTATACTTTGACCAGTTGCACACATTACTTCACATGTGAGAACAGTTTCAGCCTTTGTTTTGGAGCTACTCATATTATCCCTATATAGGGATGTTTGATTATCCATTTGGTACATAGTAAGCATAATCATGTTAGTAGTTTAAAAGATAAATTATATTTCTCCTTTGTTGTCCGTGTGTTTAAATTATTTAACTAGGTCAGTCTGCATGGAGAAGCTTATAATTGATGATGTATATTTAGGTCAATTTTTGCTATAATTTCAAGCCTATTTATTATTCTCCTTGGTAACGGGGTACTGTTATAAAAAATTACTGGTCTAGGAATTAGGAGACCTAAGTTTGAGTTCTGGCTCATTAACATGGCTCCTAGTCACTGTGTATCCTCCTCCATAAAATAATTTCATAGAGCCTGACTGGGTTTTTTTTGCAATTCCATTTCTGCCTTCCTAGTTTTCATTATCCTGTCTTGTCAGAGACTCTAATACAAAATGTAAAGTATGCTGAAAAATTTAAACAAGGACCATCCTTTCACATGGCCAGTCCTTTCAAATCATAAGGTCCCATGCCATGAATAGGGAATGGGTGATACAGACAATTTAGGATAATAGTCCCAGCCTTGGGGAAGTGTACCTGTGCTTCTGTGAAATAGCCGCCATTTTATTTGTCATTTACAAGAGTAAACATATACACAAGTATATGTTTTATGAACTCTAAGTCAGAAAATTCTAACCAATACCTGTCTTAAAGACTTTTATTTTTTTAAAAATACTTCATTTGAATTCATCTGCATGAGTAGCTTTTCACATGCAAAATCTCAAAACATATTATACAGCATATTTATTACCTCTTCACTTGCCCAAGATTCCTCCATTTGATTGGAATTAAGTTTGCAGACATGAATCTGTCTGTCATTTCACTGAGATAATTTCACTGTGGCTAAAGTAGCAAAGCATGAGCTTCAGATAGCAGAAGTTTGACTTCTTCCCTCACTTGGTAAGTAGTTCAAGGAAAATCAACCATCCTTTCTGAGCTCATTTCCTCTGTAAACGACAATACAAATGTTTATCTCATAGGATTGCTGGAAGAATTAAATCGGTATTATTTATAAAGGATCCAGTATAGCATTTAAGCATTTAATTTGGCAACCAATAAATGGTAGATAATTATTATTATTATCTTATTAAATTATCAACCATTGATTTCTATTTAGGTTCACCATACTGTCTAGGGTTGCTGACTATATAGGTTTTATATAGTTATTTACTGCAGTGTTCCAACAAGACAAATGAATTATTTTCCTGTGTGAATGTAGAGTCAACCAGAACTCACTCTAAATTATAGTTGTGAGCTATAATTACTTCAATGGTTAAGACCATTTTGGCCTCTGGGAGTGAAAAGTTATATTTGACAGTGCATGTGAAAGAAGTATTTGTGAATTCATCTCTGTCTTCTATTCATACCTGGGTTAAAATGAGCCATGGTGTCGAGTGGTTTCTTTGGAACATTACACAAACTTTCTTGTTCCTGGACACGTAGCAGTTGGAAATATGCAAACAGGCCTGAATGGGACCAAAGAGAAAATTCTTGTCAGGCAGGAAGCCTAATGTTTACACATTAATCAATAAGGTGACGGTCACTAAGGTGGCTATGACTAAGATTTCTTGTTCATCATGAATGGAAGCTCGCATCTCTTCTTAAGGTCCTTACTTCATGTTAACATGTTCCACAGGACTACACTGAAGCTCAGTGGTAACACAGGCATTCTGGCACCAGAGGCTCTCTATCCCTCCTCCTCTGCCCGACTCCCCACCCTGCCCCCCTGCTCCAGTAGGGAGGACCCTTACAGTCACCGTTCCCCTATCAGGCTGGCTTTCTGCTTTGCTTTTTTTTTTTTAATTTTTTTAGTTGGAGGCTAATTACTTTATAGTATGGTGGTGGTTTTCACCATGCATCGACATGAATCAGCCACGGGTGTACAGGTGTTCTCCCATCCTGAACCCCCCACCCACAACCCTCCCTACCCCATCCCTCTGGGTTGTCCCAGAGCCGTCAGCTTTGAGTGCCCTGCTTCATGCCTCAAACCTGACTGGTCATCCATTTTACATATGGTAATATACACGTTTCAAAGCTATTCTCTCATATCGTCACACCCTTGTCTTTTCCCACATAGTCCAAAGGTCTATTCTTTACATCTGTGTCTCTATTGCTGTCTTGCATATAGGGTCGTCATTACCATCTTTATAAATTCCATATATATATGTTGATATACTGCATTGGTGTTTCTCTTTCTGGCTTACTTCACTCTGTATAATAGGCTCCAGTTTCATCCATCTCATTGGAACTGACCCAGATGTGTTCTTTTTTATAGCTGAGTAATACTCCATTGTGTATATTTACCACTACTTCTTTATCCATTTGTCTGCCAGTGGACATCTAGGTTGCCTCCATGTTCTAGCTATTGTAAACAGTGCTGCAATGAACACTGAGGTACACGCGTCTCTTTCAGTTCTGGTTTTCTCAGTGTGTATGCCCAGCAGTGGAATTTACTGGGTTGTATGGCAGTTCTATTTCCAGTTTTTTAAGGAATCTCCATACTGTTCTCTATAGTGGCTGTACTAGTTTGCATTCCCACCAACAGTGTAGGAGGGTTCCCTTTTCTCCACACCCTCTCCAGCATTTTTTGTTTGTAGACTTTTTGAAGGTGGCCATTCTGACCTGTGTGAGATGGTACCTCATTGTGGTTTTGATTTGCATTTCTTGGTTAATGAGTGATGTTGAGCATCTTCTCATGTTTGTTGGCCATCTGTATGTCTTCCTTGGAGAAATGTCTGTTTAGTTCTTTGGCCCATTCTTTGATTGGCTCATTTATTTTTCTTGTATTGAGCTGCTGCTTGTATATTTTGGAGATTAATTCTTTGTCAGTTGTTTTACTTGCTACTATTTTCTTCCATTCTGAGGGCGGCCTTTACACCTTGCTTTACACCTTCCTTCATTGTGCAAAAGGTTTTAAGTTTAATTAGGTCTTGTTTGTTTATTTTTGTGTTTAGTTCAGCATTTCTCTGGGAGGTGAGTCATAGAGGATCTTGCTGTTATTTATGTCAGAGAGTGTTCTGCCTATGTTTTCCTCTAAATTTTATAGTTTCTGGTCTTACATTTAGACCTTTAACCCACTTTGAGTTTGTTTTTGTGTATGGTGTTAGAAAGTTTTTTAGTTTCATTCTTTTCCAGGTGGTTGACCAGTTTTCCCAGCAACACTTGTTAAAGGGATTATCTTTTCTCCATTGTATATTTTGGCTTTCTGTTCTTCTATTCACATTAAGGTACAAATGGCTCAACATAGTCTATGAGTTTGCATTTTAACTCACTGAAAAACTTCAAGCTAAAAATTTAAAACCCTAACCCCATGCAATGATAAGTAATAGCTAATGGGTTGAAAGATTTGGGATAAAGATATAGCCTCTAGATTAAGCATTCTTATTGCTCACCAAGGGGCAAAAATTCATTCTCAGAAGCAAAAAAGTTAAAAAAAAAATTGTACTACTTTTATGAAGTATTAATATAGTACAAAAACAGACATGCAATATATCTGTGGCATTAAAATTTCATGAAGCACCCCATTAAAGACAACATTGTAAAGAAAACTCATTAAACAGGGGGAAAATGAAGAAAAAAAAAAAGTCTTGAGAAGCAGTGCTCTAGGTGAAGATCTCAAAGGACTCCATAGCCTACAGAGTGTGATTTTTACTGTATTGTTTTTTATTTCTTTTTTTTTTTTTTTTTTTGTATAATATAACTTATGTCTGGCTTAGTTCAGTTTAGTTGCTCAGTTGTATTCCACTCTTTGCAACCCCATGAACTATAGCACTCCAGGCTTCCCTGTCCATCACCAACTCCCAGAGCTTGCTCAAACTCATGCCCATGGAGTCAGTGATACCATCCAATCATCTCATCCTCTGTNTTTTTTTTTTTTTTTTTAGTATAATATAACTTATGTCTGGCTTAGTTCAGTTTAGTTGCTCAGTTGTATTCCACTCTTTGCAACCCCATGAACTATAGCACTCCAGGCTTCCCTGTCCATCACCAACTCCCAGAGCTTGCTCAAACTCATGCCCATGGAGTCAGTGATACCATCCAATCATCTCATCCTCTGTCATCCCCTTCTCTTCCCACCTTCAATCTTTTCCAGCATCAGAGTATTTTCTAATGACTCAGCTCTTTGTGTCAAGTGGTCAAAGTACTGGAGCTTCAGCTTCAGCATCAGGCCTTCCACTGATTATTCAGGATCGATTTTCTATAGGATTAACTGGTTGGATTTCCTTGAAGTTCAAGGGACTCTCAAGAGTCTTTGCCAACACCACAGTTCAAAAGCATCAGTTCTTCAATGATCAGCTTTCTTTATGGTCCAGCTCTCACATCCGTACATGACTACTAGAAAAATCATAGCTTTGGCTATACGGACCTTTGTTGGCAAAGTCTGGCTTAGTACTTATATTTGAAACTAGTATTTATTTTCTAGTAAATCAAATATGGTTATTTGTTGTAGCTTTTATTCTTTTTAATTATGACCAAAAAAAATGAAGAGGAAAAGAAAAGAACAAAATTTGCTTGGATTTGAATTCCAGTTCCATCTCTTCTTTGTTCTGTGACCCTTGGCAAATTGCATACCCTCTTTAAGCCTTAGTTTCCTTGTTTTCCCTGGTGGCTCAAACTGGAAAGAACCTGCCTGCAATGCGGGAGACCTGGATTCAATCCCTGGATTGAAAAGATCCCTAAGTTGGGAAGATCCCCTGGAGAAGGGAATGGCTACCCACTCTAGTACTCTTGCCTGGAGGATCCCATGGACAGAGGAGCCTGGCGGGCTCCAGTCCATGGGGTCGCAATGAGTCAGACATGACAGAGTGACTGACACTCTCACTTCCTTTGTCTTTAGCTAACTTGAAGTACAATGCCCACCTTGTGGAATTCCAGGATCATAAGAATTAATCGAATTAATGTACATAAAACCTTCAGCACATTGCCTAGGGAATAAATGCATGCCAATTAGTAGCTATAACTTTATGTGTTGTGCCTTTTTATGTCAATGACTGTCTTTTAAAATTATTATAGAACGCAATTTTTAAATTTGGGAGACAGAAGTATCATCATCCATAAAATGATATTTTTATCATTTGTCTTTTACCATTTGTCTTTCTGGGACAAATGTTAATACTATCTATATATATGGAATTTAGAAAAGTGGTAACAATAACCCTTTATGCGGGACAGCGAAAGAGACAAAGAGGTATAGAACAGTCTTTTGGACTCTGTGGGAGAGGGAGAGGGTGGGATGATTTGGGAGAATATCATATATAATATCATATAAGAAATGAATCGCCAGTCCAGGTTCGATGCAGGATACAGGATGCTTGGGGCTGGTGCACTGGGATGACCCAGAGGGATGGTACAGGGAGGGAGGAGGGAGGGGTGTTCAGGATAGGGAACACGTGTACACCCATGGTGGATTCATGTTGATGTATGGCAAAACCAATACAATATTGTAAAGTAATTAGCCTCCAATTAAAATAAATTTAAATTTAGAAAAACGAAAAAAAAGTAAAATTTATGAGATGAAGAATTCTTCAAGCAAAAAAAAAAAAAAAAGCTAAACTTCTGGTTTTCCTTTAAACCAGTGACCACATCCATTGACATAAATCCAAATGAAATAAAATCTAAATTAAACTGTTTTTCTGTTTTACTCAGAGGCAGTCCTTTGCTAAACTAAACATTAACATCTCTGGATACTAATATATTCTATTAAATGTAGAATGATTCACTGCTGTGTCAGTTCTGTTGAAACATGTTTTCTTTTTAAATACTACATTGGACTTACTCAGATGTAAAGTCATTGTTTTCTTTCCACTAATACCAGTAGAACTCAGTGTATTTGGAATTCAGGTCTGTTTGTGATTTCATTTTTACGTGGAATATCATCATTCCCTTTCTCTGTGTGGTATTTGCTTTTAAGTATTCATTAACATGTATGGAATTATAGGATAGAGTAGTTAGTTGAAAGGATATAGAATCAGCCAGTGAAAATCAAACTTGAGAATTCATGCAGTGTTGGGAGAATTTCTGCATTGGTATAACTCAGTGGAAGATTTTTGTTTCCTTTAAAGGAGATCTACAATCCATTCTCTGTCCTTTCTCTCTTCTCTCTGTTCTCTCTTTCCAAAGTAGAGCTATCCTGCTTTTGTGATCTGTTAAAATTTTCACCTGCTGACCTTATTCCCAGGTTACCTTGCTTTTATGTTGCAAGACTAATACGTCTACAGATGGACAGCCGATGGAGAAGAAGGCTATCATTGTACAGATTGTGAAGTGGTGAGATAGGCTATATGAGCAATTTGGAAATGCATGTACAGTCCCCCTTGCCTTTCAGGTTAACTTCTTTTAAGATGGGGCTGGGTCAAAGATCCCCTGGAGAAGGGATATGCTACACACTCCAGTATTCTTGGGCTTCCCTTATGGCTCAGCTGGTAGAGAATCTGCCTGCATTGTGAGAGACCTGGGTTCAATCCCTGGGTTGGGAAGATCCCCTGGAGAAGGGAAAGGCTACCCACATCAATATTCTGGCCTGAAGAATTCCATGAATGTATAGCCCATGGGGTCGCAAAAAGTCAGACACAACTGAGCAACTTTCACTTTCACTTTTTTTTAAGGTAATTGATCTTGTCACCCATGTTTCCACTTTTCTGTGAGAGAAGTCTTCTAATACAGAACAGTCATGTAGCAATGTTTTCCATTCCAGACTCTGGCTTTGTAATTCTTGGCTTTGACAGCAGAAAACACAAATGTGAGGATCAGAGAATGCTTTAGGTAGACATCATGTTTATCTGAAAGAGACAGTCCACTAGCAGTGGAATTCAGAGAACATTGAGGATGCAATTATTTAAGAGTCTTCCTAGCTTTCCAGGGAGCTAGAGAGAACAGGTAGGCAAACACCATATTTCAAAAGCATATGGCAAATCAAAAAGCCTTATTTAAAATATATTGGGTCAGATTCTGATGCTTTAAAAATCATATTCCCGGGAGGATTTTGGAAGAAGCTTTGATTTTAAAAAGCCATTAGGCTTCAAAGTTGATTTAAGAATTACATACGTAACAGCATGGGAGTTCTGGTGCCCAACAGATATTCTCTAACCCATGGAGAATTATCTTAAGTCTACTTTCTGCCATTCCAGTGGAAGAGTCTGAGAATTATCAAGACAGTAGGAGGCAAATATTTTGGCAGAAATGGTGAGATCCTAATATAGCCCTTTTGAGGAATGACTAGTGAAATTTTCCCAAACCTAGACTTCTAAAAGTGTCATCCCCAAGAAGTTAGAATAATCTTCACATATTTGGAACCACAGCATCATGAGGAATTAATAAGGCTTTTTCATGATCTCTCTTTCAGATAAGAGAGCCAAAGTGACTTAACCAAGATGTTTCCTCCAAGAAAGTTACAATTAGAGCTCAATCCAGTTTTTCTTCCCATCCACTTTCTATGCTCACTATTAAGTATGTTCCAGGTAGGGCAGGTAAGAGCCCTCACCCAAGGCTTCAGTCCACCTATGGTGGGAGGTCACGAAATGCCCCTTACTTCATCCCGTACATCACCGAATCCAAGGTCTTCCTCTGTAATCTGCTTGAAATTTAGCTGAACCAGATCCATTATATTTCTCTGTTAAAACCGTCTTTGTTTCCTCTTACTCATGTTCATTTCTCTGTTTCTTTCCATGGAAATATTTCAAAATAACTTGGAGAATCATCATCAATTATTTTCCATCCCTTCAGGAAGGTCAAAGTGGCCTTGGCCAATGTTGGGAAGTCACACAGGCCAGTCTGGATTTGTTCACTAGCAGGGATATTGTTGAAATGACATAATGCTTGCCTTGCTGATCACATGTTGTCTCTTGAGCCTTTTGAGGTACTTTCATGTGGTAGGTGGAAATAGAGACAATTTGCTTTGATAATTGACTCGTGCTGAATATATTTGATCTAAGTCTCATGCAAAGGAAGACAGACCATAGTGTATCAAGAAATTCTGATTGAACACTGAAAGTGTAATCAATTGGTATTTTCGCAAAGAATTGAGCAAGGACCCGTTTGCACAGGAGTGGTAAAGGTTTAAGGAGTCAACAGTAGATGTCAGGGTTCCTGCTGACCAACTGTAAGTATCTGCATTCTTGAAGAGGATGGGAAGGTGATGGAGGTGTCTAAATTTGGTGGGCTAGGTTGGAGACAGAAAGGGAGACTGCTCAGTTAGAGTGGTTAGCATAGAAGGAAGCCGCTGCTAGAAAGCATGCAAGGAAGGAATACTCCAGTGTCTCCAACGTCTGACACTCTTTTTCCCACACAGAATGGGCAACAAATAGAGAAAAGGTCTGCAGGCACAGAACAAGCGGTACATCCGGTCTTCTGAACTCATATCGGAACATCTTCCCCACCCAGTATTTAATTTAAGCAGCAATGTATGGGAATTTTCCTTCACTGTATGACATTCCTCTGTGCTTTCTTTAATGTTCTAGACATTGATTGGCTTTTAAAATTTTATGTTACCTTGGGATCCTTAATGCACATGTAAATTATTGTGCTGTGCAGCAGTGGTACACAGGGCCAGTGAGGGACTGAGATCTGTTTGCCCCTACAAAGAAATAATCCCAACTTGTCATGCTTTTGCATTCCTGATCATGCTTTCTTATGGCCTCCTGGCAGTGTCAGGAGGCACGTATCACAGCAGTGCATGTTCATAGCAGCTCCAGATCCTTGTTCTGAATTCTATTATTTTCATTCTTCTGTGCATTTAGGAAAGAGATAACCATTACTGTAGTCATTCACCCAATATATTTTTATTGAGCATTTGTTATGCTCCTTAAAGGCCCTGAGGATATCAGGGTAAGCAAAGGAAAAAAGGTTCCTGCCCTAAAGGAGTGTATACCTCAGTTATTTGTCTAAACTAGCTATTTGAGACCTTAGGAATTCTCTTAAGAATTGTTAATCTTCTGATACTTTTGGAGGTGGTGATGGGAGACAATTTCTGGTGCTTTGCTGAACTCTGAACTGTTGAGTTTACCAAATAAGTGAGGTGTTTATAGTACACTATTTAGTGGTATTGTTCATACATTTAAAAAATAATTTCTGTGTATCTGCTATATGCTAGTATATGTAGCAATTGAGAAATTAAGAAAATAATATCTTAGTGTTCAGAGTACTGCTCATCCGGTGCTGCTGCTGCTGCTAAGTCGCTTCAGTCGCGTCCAACTCTGTGCGACCCCATAGACGGCAGCCCACCAGGCTCCCCTGTCCCTACTCATCTAGTGGGAAGCAAATATGCAAATACCTGCAAATGGCACGGTGTCAAGGGCTGTGGGCCTAGCAAACAATTGCACTGTTCTGGATGAGAGTGTCTGTGAGAGTTGCCATAATAACCATAACATCTAGTTTCCTGACTGCTCAGGCAAGTCCTCTAAAGCCTCTCTGATAGTAACTTGTGATTTTATTTAATAGAAGTCCCATAGCACTCACTTGTAAAAGCAGCATTTCCCAGAATCCATGGGCACAAACTGTTCAACTCTTTGAAACACACATGAAACAGGTCCAGACACAGTGTTAACTCTGTGTTAGGATAAACCACATGACTCTGAATTAGGAGGCTCGGTAGAAAGCACAGTTTTAGAGATCACTGAACATGTATTTTATGTGAATAGCATATACCTATACTCTGGAAAAGTACTCATCGAAATTGAAAAATGAAACCACATAATTTTTTTTAATGCCCTAATAAGGGCATTTTTATATTTTACCAGTTTAACCTTGGACTCTCTAGCAATATTGGTCATAGCCTTTGTCCTGTTTCCAAATCTATACCTTAAAATGCTCAGTCTAAGCCAAGGTTAGCTGATCCTCTAATGTTGAAAAAAAGAAGCTCAGAATTCTAGTTTTAATCTAAGACTGAAACTTTTTCCTGGCAGTACAGTTTGGCATGCCCAGTGAGGCTCTTCCTTTTTCCTAAATGATTGAAAGAAACACTCCAATGAAACATGGTTTTAGTTGCTTCCTAACTCTCTTTTCCCATATATTTTTTAAAATGCCCCTGATAAAGAGAAGGTAAACCAATGTTAGCCACTTCCCATGAGCAGGACAGTCTTCAGGTTCCCCACAGTATTCATGGGTGGGTTCATATCTCAATTCCTGCTCTAACACCAGCCTGTCCATGAGGTACCCTGCTGATGCTTTCACACTTGAAGACCTAGGAGCCCCTAGAGCAGCATTCACAGCTTCCGTTATTAGCCTATTGATTTAAAGACCATATTTGAAGTTCTTATAAAGAGCAGTCTCAAGGGCTGTCTCATTGGAATTTTAGTCTTGTTTTTGTACTCATGTGTGATGAAAGGGTTTGAGCAGTTTATGTGGACTGTATAATATAGTGTGTCCATGAGTTTAGGAAAGAGTATAAACTTATTTTTATAGTATACATTAGCTATATTTTAAAATATTACACTCTGTGCACTTTTCTTCAGCCACATTTAAGGCAATGTACCTATAATGGAAAATAATATACCCAATTATTAATCTAAAAAAATACAAATATTTTATTTTCTCTATGTTTACAAGCTGTTTTGGACTTTTGTTAGTGTGTTAGCTGAGTAGCTTTTTTTTTGTTAAAGATTAACCATTGCATTGCTTTCCATTTATTAATAGATGGAGGTCCTTCACCTAAAAACACATTAATGAACATAGTGTTTCAAACTATAACTTACATAATGTTTTTTAAGTCGATACTTACAAATATTGAATCATTATGTTGTATACTGAAAACTAAAATGGTGATAGGTGTTAATTATATTGCAATAAATTAATAATAATAGTAAATAATTCTATCCTGTGTTAGTTACCTAACTTTGCAGGAAACCTGTATAATTTGACCCTTTTGCTAGATTTTCCTTAAATGGTAAAAAAAAAAAAAAAAATTATAGGATAAAACATGTACTCTGAAGATATTAAAGTCAAAATAATTTAGGCATGTCTATGTCTTTGTTGCATGTTATGCAGCTAAACCACTGTGTGTATATTTGTGTTTTCAGCCTTGAGTGATGTCAGTGGCAAAGGGGAACCAATAGGCGTTGTTTCCAAATGCTTGCCATTTTGATGCTGAAGATAACTGTTACACTGCAATTTTGCTTTAATCAATTCTTACTTGTTTCTAGGTATGACTTTATCAGTTGTCTAGTGGATTTAATGCCTCTTAACTCTCTAGTAAGACAGCTTTAACCATCAGTCAGCCAAGTCTTGTGCTGTGATGACTCATCAAGTCAAAGAAAATTCGTAATGTTATATAGATAACCACAGAGTTTTTTGTGTCTTGATTTCTCACCTCTATGCCATATTGGTTTGTTTTTCTTCTACTTCTAATAAAGGCAATGAAATAGCTACTGTGTGTGGAATAAATGTGAGTTACTGATAGAGCCAAAGACTGAAAGAAGCACAGTGTCACTCTCAAAATGACAGCTTGTTACAGGATTCCTCTTTCAACAACAAAACTCCAAAGCCTTTGCACCAAGCTCAAACAGGAAGGATATCATGTTATGCTTTCAGCATTTCAGTTCAGTTCAGTTCAGTTGCTCAGTCGTGTCCAACTCTTTGCGACCTCATGAATTGTAGCACGCCAGGCCTCCCTGTCCATCACCAACTCCTGGAGTTCACTCAGACTCACGCCCATCGAGTCAGTGATGCCATCCAGCCATCTCATCCTCTGTTGTCCCCTTCTTCTCCTGCCCCCAATCCCTCCCAGCATCAGCGTCTTTTCCAGTAAGTCAACTCTTTGCATGAGGTGGCTAAAGTACTGGAGTTTCAGCTTTAGCAACATTCTTTCCAGAGTAATCCCAGGACTGATCTTTAGAATGGACTGGTTGGATCTCCTAGCAGTATCTATTAGTTGGTTTCATTTGTCTTCAAGCATCCCTTATTTTGAATAATGTATGTCACCTTCTCTCATGTATATTATTCTCTCCGAGTGCCCCTGAGTCTGTTTTGCTCTTTGTCAAGCAAAACTTTTCTAAAGACAAGTGTCCTGAACTTGGAGCTTTGGATTAATGGAGCAAAATGTGAATCAGAATTTATTTCTTTTCTAATACTGAAAACACACTCCTTTTTTCCAAAACATATTACATACACATAATCTCTCTGATAAGATTTCTCTGCTACTTCTTTAGTTTTCTGAAGTCTTCATAAAGAGGAACTTTGTTACTCTAAGTGTAGTCTACATATTACAAATATAACAGTAAACACCTACCTATACCTCAAAAAATGATGAAATCATCTATTAGTGAAATGCCTGTGTATTTGAGTTTCTGCCTCATGCATTTATTCAACAATATGCTAACAATTTGGAGAAGGAAAGGCAACCCACTCCAGTACTCTTGTCCAAGGAGAATCCCTTGGACAGAGGAGCCTGGTGGGCTACAGTTCATGGGGTCGCAGAGTCAGACATGACCAAGTGACTGACACACACACACATGCTAATAATTGTCTGCTATGTCCCAGGATTTGTGCTACATACTAAGTCTCCAGTGGTGCCATTTTCTTTTCTCTTAGCCTTGCAAAAGGATACTGATATCCAGAAATGCAAACAGGTATTATGATTAGAATTATGTTTTTAAATTTATTTGGTACTGATTTTACTTAATTAAGCTGAACATTGAGATTTTTTAAAGTAAAACATGGCAAAACAAGAATATAGAAAAGTATGCAATAAAAAGTAAAAAAAAAAAAAAAAAANAATTAATAATAATAGTAAATAATTCTATCCTGTGTTAGTTACCTAACTTTGCAGGAAACCTGTATAATTTGACCCTTTTGCTAGATTTTCCTTAAATGGTAAAAAAAAAAAAAAAAATTATAGGATAAAACATGTACTCTGAAGATATTAAAGTCAAAATAATTTAGGCATGTCTATGTCTTTGTTGCATGTTATGCAGCTAAACCACTGTGTGTATATTTGTGTTTTCAGCCTTGAGTGATGTCAGTGGCAAAGGGGAACCAATAGGCGTTGTTTCCAAATGCTTGCCATTTTGATGCTGAAGATAACTGTTACACTGCAATTTTGCTTTAATCAATTCTTACTTGTTTCTAGGTATGACTTTATCAGTTGTCTAGTGGATTTAATGCCTCTTAACTCTCTAGTAAGACAGCTTTAACCATCAGTCAGCCAAGTCTTGTGCTGTGATGACTCATCAAGTCAAAGAAAATTCGTAATGTTATATAGATAACCACAGAGTTTTTTGTGTCTTGATTTCTCACCTCTATGCCATATTGGTTTGTTTTTCTTCTACTTCTAATAAAGGCAATGAAATAGCTACTGTGTGTGGAATAAATGTGAGTTACTGATAGAGCCAAAGACTGAAAGAAGCACAGTGTCACTCTCAAAATGACAGCTTGTTACAGGATTCCTCTTTCAACAACAAAACTCCAAAGCCTTTGCACCAAGCTCAAACAGGAAGGATATCATGTTATGCTTTCAGCATTTCAGTTCAGTTCAGTTCAGTTGCTCAGTCGTGTCCAACTCTTTGCGACCTCATGAATTGCAGCACGCCAGGCCTCCCTGTCCATCACCAACTCCTGGAGTTCACTCAGACTCACGCCCATCGAGTCAGTGATGCCATCCAGCCATCTCATCCTCTGTTGTCCCCTTCTTCTCCTGCCCCCAATCCCTCCCAGCATCAGCGTCTTTTCCAGTAAGTCAACTCTTTGCATGAGGTGGCTAAAGTACTGGAGTTTCAGCTTTAGCAACATTCCTTCCAGAGTAATCCCAGGACTGATCTTTAGAATGGACTGGTTGGATCTCCTAGCAGTATCTATTAGTTGGTTTCATTTGTCTTCAAGCATCCCTTATTTTGAATAATGTATGTCACCTTCTCTCATGTATATTATTCTCTCCGAGTGCCCCTGAGTCTGTTTTGCTCTTTGTCAAGCAAAACTTTTCTAAAGACAAGTGTCCTGAACTTGGAGCTTTGGATTAATGGAGCAAAATGTGAATCAGAATTTATTTCTTTTCTAATACTGAAAACACACTCCTTTTTTCCAAAACATATTACATACACATAATCTCTCTGATAAGATTTCTCTGCTACTTCTTTAGTTTTCTGAAGTCTTCATAAAGAGGAACTTTGTTACTCTAAGTGTAGTCTACATATTACAAATATAACAGTAAACACCTACCTATACCTCAAAAAATGATGAAATCATCTATTAGTGAAATGCCTGTGTATTTGAGTTTCTGCCTCATGCATTTATTCAACAATATGCTAACAATTTGGAGAAGGAAAGGCAACCCACTCCAGTACTCTTGTCCAAGGAGAATCCCTTGGACAGAGGAGCCTGGTGGGCTACAGTTCATGGGGTCGCAGAGTCAGACATGACCAAGTGACTGACACACACACACATGCTAATAATTGTCTGCTATGTCCCAGGATTTGTGCTACATACTAAGTCTCCAGTGGTGCCATTTTCTTTTCTCTTAGCCTTGCAAAAGGATACTGATATCCAGAAATGCAAACAGGTATTATGATTAGAATTATGTTTTTAAATTTATTTGGTACTGATTTTACTTAATTAAGCTGAACATTGAGATTTTTTAAAGTAAAACATGGCAAAACAAGAATATAGAAAAGTATGCAATAAAAAGTAAAAAAAAAAAAAAAAATTTTCCCCAAACCCCTAATCCTTATTCCTTCAAACAAACTTTGCTAAGGGATTTTGTGCTTTGTTTCAGAGTAAAACAAAGCAAAAAAATAAAGCATACAGACACACAAACATATATGTATTTATGTATACATATATGTCTGCATGAACACAAATAGTATCATATGATACTTTCTATACCTTAATACTTTTACTCAGTGTTATATCTAGTATGTCTTATGGTTTTTTCCATAGAAGAATTTATGTATTTACCTCTTTCTTTCTTTAAAGACATTTACAAAATTTTTAAACAAAATCAAATTTACAAAAATTTACAATATAGTACCAAGAACATTTTTTTATCCAATTTCCCTAGACTATCTTACTGTTTATTTACTGTAAAATACTACTACTATATTGGCTTCTCTGGTGGCTCAGATGGTAAAGAATCCACCTGCAATGCAGGAGACCCAGGTTCAATCGCTGGTTCTGGAAGATCCCCTGGAGAAGGGAATGTCTACCGACTCCAGTATTCTTGCCTAGAGAATTCCATGGACAGAGAAGCTTGGCAAGCCGCATACAGTCCATAGGGTCACAAATAGTCAGGCATGACTGAGTGACTGGGAAACTCTAATAGATGTATTCCTGTGTCTCCTCCTTATATACCATTCAGGTTTTGGCAGTTGTCCTAATATTGTGCTTTATGTCAACCTTTTGCACTTGATTTAGTTGCCATTTAGATTTGGTCTCCTGTCTGAAATAGTTGCTTGGTGTTTTTTTGTTTTTTAATTTTCAAGATCTGATTCTTTTGAAGATTACTGGCCACTTTGGATTTTCTGATGTTTCCTCTTGATTAACTTCAGGTTCTAGGTCTTATATAGGAATATCATGAAATCAATGCTATCTTCCTCGAATCATGTCCTTTCAAGTCTCAGATAATTTTAATTTCTTGCATCAGCGATGATGTTCTTGATAAAATTGGTGCTGTCCAGACTTTCCTTCCATAAAGTATTCTTGTACCCTTTCCAACTAACAAGCCTTTTGTGGGGAGGTGCTTAAAAACCATAAAAAGTTCATTTCTTATCAGATTCTCCATGTACTCTTAGGTATCCATATAGGTCATGGTTTCCTATTTTATCTAATGAGTTACAGCCCTTACAATCATTTATTTTGATGCTCAGATTATCCCAAATCAGGCCAGAGGTGCTCTTTCAAGCTGACTCCTGTGTCCTTTTGATTTAGGAGATTTGTCATTTTTTTAACACCTCCTTGCTCCCTGGTACAGTAAAATATTTTGGGCTCATCTTATATTCCTTACTCTATCCCTTATGTTAGTCTTTTCTCAAAGAGTTCTGTTGCTTTCCAGTGGAGAATGGTATTAGAAACCAAGATCTGGGTACTAAATGAGCATTGCCTTTGGGGATGTTTCTGCTATCAAGCCCTCTCAGTGGACAGTTCTAAGGACCATATAAATGTACACACACACACACACACACACACGTACATTTCCACTTATGTTTATATCTCCCCTTCCCTATTTGTAGCTCACTTCTCCAGTGAGAAATTGGCTGTCATCATTCTTGCTATGTTTACATATCTGATCACTTCCTCTGTGTGTAATCCCTCTCCCGTTGCTGCGCCCACCTTTCCCTCATGCAGACGCCTTCCTCGACCCACCTGGGCTCTGACCCACCACAAGAGGCTGCCAGTCACCCCACCCCTACTCTTCCTGCCCATGTGAAAGTCCTCCTCACCCTAGTCACTCCCCATGACCCGTCCCCTCCCCGCAGCAGGCTGGGGTTCATGCAGCAGTGTAGATACCATCCTTGCCCACTCAGGCTACAACACTTGGTGCTGGGATGCTGCCATATGGGAACCTTCATTACTCTACTGGAGCTTGACTTCCCATACTGGATAATCCCCAGCCACAGGAGCCTTGCTCACCTGTTCTATTCTGACGGCATGTTCTGAGTTGCCAAATTTCCCCCAGTCCCACTCTGATGCAGACTCTACCTTACCCTGCCCCATCTAATAAAGTTCAAAAAAATTATTCAAGAAGGTGGAAGAGTAAATTTTTAAAAAAATTATCTGCCAATATTTAAACTTAAATAACTATAAAGGAGGAATAAAAAGATGTGATCACTAAATATTTTAGTTAATATTATAGATTATGTCACCTCTCTTCTCTGAGTCTATCCTTGCTCCTCCCCCAGCACATCTGTGATTACTGATGCTCTTATCCCCTGTTTTGTCTCTTTAATGTAGGTAGTCCTTAACTTACAAGCTTTAGACAAACATTCATATACCTGAATATCTTCTTCTGGTTTCCTCCATCCCTGGCATCTCCTCAATGACATGTCCTTTCTTGTCTCTGGTATATTGAAGGAAACCTCACTTCAGTACCACAGCCACTAAAGTAGATTATAGTCCTCTTTGATCACCTGTTGTTGATTTAGAGCTCATACACATATGCATATCTACTCACCTGACTGTGAATTAAGAGCATATTTTTGTAATGTATTCATTTCACAAATTGGAGATTGTGATTTTAATTTTGCACGTCAGAGTATGTTTTATTATACCTAATACAATGCCAGACCCTTAGGGTCAAAGGTCCTAGGGTGTTGCATGAAGCAAGTCAGGGTTTATTTTGGGGTCCTAGGATAAGGATGTGGGCTGTCAGCAGGAGCTCACTTATCCATTTATTCAATGGATACTTATTGAACACCTGCTGTATTCAACCTACTGTTAAGTATGTTGAAAAGAATATGTTACAGGAAGTGGAACCCCTTTTCCAGGGTCTGGGCTTTTGTCTAACACTTGGAAATGAATTGTGTGAGGAGACACATGAGCTGACAAAGCAAGAGACTTCACTGGGAAGGGGCACCCGGGCGGAGAGCAGTAGGGTAAGGGAACCCAGGAAAACTGTTCTGCCACATGGCTTGCAGTCTCAGATTTTCTGGTGATGGGATTAGTTTCCAGGCTGTCTTTGGCCAATCATTCTGACTCAGAGTCCTTCCTGTTGGCTCATGCATTGCTCAGCCAAGATGGACACCAGCAAGAAGGATTCTGGGAGGTAGTAGGACACTCAGTATCTCTTTTTGACCTTTCCTAGATTGTTCTGGTTGTTGGTGGCTTGTTAGTTCTATGTTCCTTACTATGACCTCCTTATGTTGTAAAATTAGTCATGCAAGTAGTTACTATGGTGCCTAGCCAGAGCAGGCAGTCTCAGTGTGTTTCCCCAACAGATACAAAGTTGAATATGACATCAGGTTTATGTTTTTAGATTGCTGGCAGCTTTGTGGGAGATGGAATACAGGACAGGGAGAAAAAGGCAAGAAAGCAGACCAGAGAAAACCACAGTAATCAGTGGGAAGGTGCTGACATGGGGTGGAGGCAGTGGGGTGGAAAGAGGGATGGATGAGACCCAATGTAGTTCTTAAACGTCAGAACTGTGATCCCTTTATCAAGAAATGAAAACCTTTTGCTCTTCTTCATAGACAGAGGAATGTACTTGGGCGTGAATACAAACAGTTTCACAAGGTCTGTCACATGGTCTCCAGGAAGGCGGGCTGCAGGCCTGGGGCCTTAGAGTTCTCAGGAGATACTTATGCAGCACTCCTGCTCTAAGGATCTTCAGCAAGAGAAAATGTATGCCTTCTGGGCTTCTGAACCCAATTCCAAAGTGTGTGCATGGAGGCATCCCTCACAAACAATTCAAAGACACCAGCAGAATGTACTGCAACTTAATTCAGGATACCTCATCTGACACTGTCTACCCAGAGATAGCATCAGATGCCACTGGTTAAGGGTTCAGTCCCAAAGACCACCCTCCACTTCAGATACTAATCACAAACCTAGATTGTTACCTGTACTTCTGACCAGCTCACTATAAACTGGACATTCCCACAGTCCCCTCTTTGGGTACGATTAATTTGGTAGAATGGCTGACATAACTCAGAAAACTCATTTATTCACAGATTACCAATGTATTACAAAAAAATTAAAGGATGTAAATCAAAATCCATGTGAAGGGATACATAGGACAAGTTCAGTTCTGTTCCGTTCAGTCGCTCAGTGGTGGCTGACTCTTTGCAACCCCGTGAGCTGCAGCACGCCAGGCCTCCCTGTCCATCACGAACTCCTGGAGCTTATTCAGACTCATGTCCATCGAGTCTGTGATGCCATCCATCCATCTCATCCTCTGTCATACCCTTCTCCCACTTTCAATCTTACCCAGGATCAGGGTCTTTTCAAATGAGTCAGTTCTTCACATCAGGTGGCCAAAGTATTGCAGTTTCAGCTTCAGCATCAGTCCTTCCAATGAATATTCAGCACCGATTTCCTTTAGGATTGACTGGTTTGATCTCCTTGTAGTCCAAGGGAATGTCAAAGTCTTCTCCAATGCCACAGTTCAGAAGAATCAATTCTTTGGCGCTCAGCTTTCTCTATATTCGGAAATCTCTTGCTTTTTTTGATGATCCAACAGAGGTTGGCTATTTGATCTCTGGTTCCTTTGCCTTTTCTAAAACCGGCTTGAACATATGGAAGTTCACAGTTCACATTGAAGCCTGGCTTGGAGGATTTTGAGCATCAATTTACTAGCGTGTGAGATGAGTGCAATTGTGTGGTAGTTTGAGCATTCTTTGGCGTTGCGTTTCTTTGGGATTGGAATGGAAACTGACCTTTTCCGGTCCTGTGGCCACTGCTGAGTTTTCCAAATTTGCTGGAGCAGCAGCTGTGCTGTGCTGGAGCGACTCTGAGATACCCCATGTCCAAGGGCAAAGGAGAAGCCCCGGCAAGACGGTAGGATGGGTGAAATTGATTTAGAATCAAACCCCATACCTGCCAGAGAGGCTTAGGAGGCTCGAACAAACCTTGTGCACACCAAGACCCAGAACCCACAGAGACTGAGATATGAGACAAGATCCAAAACAAAGTGGTTGCGTGCTCAAGGAGCTTGTGGAGTTTGGCATGTGGAAGCACTCTGGTTCCTCAACCTAGAAGCTTCTCCTTTTGGATTTTCATGGAGGTTTCGTTACATAGGCAAGATTAACTCATTGGCCATTGGTGATAGATTCAAACTCCAGACCCTTTCCCTTTTCCAAAAATCAAGGGGTGGGACTGAAAGTTCCCAAACCTCTAACCACATGATTGAAGAAAGTAGGGAAAACCACTAGACTATTCAGGTTTGACCTAAGTCAAACCCATAAGATTATAAAATGGAAGTGAGAAATAGATTTGAGGGATTAGATCTGATAGACAGAGTGCCTGAAGAACTATGGACCTTGTACAGGGGAAGGGATCAAGACCGTCCCCAAGAAAAAGAAATGCAAAAAAGCAAAATGGCTGTCTGAGGAGGACTTACAAATAGCTGTGAAAAGAAGAGAAGCAAAAAGCAAAGGAGAAAAGGAAAGATATACCCATTCGGATGCAGAGTTCCAAAGAACAGCAAGGAGAGATAAGAAATCCTTCCTCAGTGATCAAAACAAAGAAACGGAGGAAAACAATAGAATGGGAAAGACTAAAGATCTCTTCATGAAAATTAGAGAGGACTCTCCCGTTCAGCCCAGGGCTGAGAGGCCCTGGGGTGAGCTCGCAGGACCAGACTAGCTCCATTACCAGCCTTCAGGAAGCTGCCTGGATTCCTGGTCTCCTAGCAACGAGGGCCGGGCCTGGGACTGAGCCGGCTGCATAGCTGTCCAAGCAGTTGAGGCGCTATCCAGAATTCCCAAGCCGGACCCAAATGGGAGTCGAAACCCGAGCTTGGAAGAATAAGCAGGAAATGGTGGACCAGGCGTTGTTTTTGCTTCTGCACAGCGAGGTGGTGTCTGGAGTGTACAAGTCCGCGGAGCAGGGGGAGGTGGAAAATGGACGCTGTAGAACTAAACTGGAAAACATGAGGTTTTGAGTGGGACGAGGATTGATAGAAAGGTTTACAAAAGATACTGCAAGCTTCAAGGATGAGCTATGAAGTTCATTTGTAAAGATTTCTGGACTACAGTATTCAAGAAACAAATCGACAATCTAAGGACAAATAATCAGGGCATCTATGTACTTCAGGACAACAAATTTCGCCTGCTTACTTACTCAGATGTTTGCAGGAAAACAATATTTAGAACATGCATCAAAGTATTTAGCATTTACATGTGGCTTAATCAGAGGTGGCTTATCAAACTTGGGGATAAAAAGTATTGTAACAGCTGAAGTATCTTCAATGCCTGCCTGTAAATTTCAAGTGATAACACAGAAGCTATAGAAACGCAAGTCTTTACTAGTGTAAAGAGACAAATTATTACTGTATAAAGTATTTCAGATGGCGATTTAATTATATTGTTGGACATTTGTACTGATATAAGCTATTTGCTAACTTGTATAATGAAAGATGCACTCTTAAGCAGGAGGAAGGTTATATTTTATCAATTTAAGACAGACCTTAAAGCAGGTAGAGACGTTCTGCTATAACATACACTTTACTGAAACTATTCAGAATGAAAACCTAATTTCAAATAACTAAACACCAAAGCAGGACCCTTATTTAAACATTTTTATTTGCTCAGAGTGATACATATTTAACCAGAAATAGAGAAGCAAAACTCAGGGTTTGGTAAATTAGTATAAAGAAGTATAAAGAAGAGTATGCAAATCTGAGTCATTTGTATAAAAATGAACAAATTTTGGTTTATGAATTTGTTATTAAAAAAGCAAATAGTACACTAAATTTTAAACTTATCTTATTGCTTATAGTTTATTTCTATTGAGTTTTTATGCATGTATAAGGATTTTATTATATACATTGTGTTTTGTGTGTGATATATTTAACTGCCTAAACTGCTTTAAAACTTTACTTTCATATAATTCAGTTCTTGAAAGTTCCATTAATGTAATAAAGTAAAATATAGATCTAGATAAAGTGGGATACAGATGTGAATTCAGTGACTCCAGAGCCAAAGAATAATAGGTATTTGAGGGAGGAATTATTATACTTACTCCTGTTACAGTCTTGACTTTCTGTTTCTCCATATGTGGAAATACTGGTGAAGATTCTAACATCTGTATTTTTTCCCCTTAACTTTTAGTCTTCCCCAAGGGCAGAAGGGTGGATGAATAGATAGTCACACCAGTATTCATGGGCCCATAAGTTTCTGTGGGTTGAGGTCAGGGCTCATCTAGTGTATCTCTCTCTTCTTTCATCTGATGATCATGAAAGGGCAAGCATGGAGATGAAAGCTATCATAGTCAGGATAGCAGGTGCAGATAAAAAGCACCTGAATTATCCTCTTGAATTAACCGATCTTGGAACTACTATACCTTTGGACTTTTTCTTTTATAATAAATTCCTTGTATTCAAAAAAAAAAAAATTAGAGATACTGAGGAAACATTTCATGCAAAGATGGGCTCAGAAAAGGACAGAAATGGTATGAACCTAACAAAAGCAGAAGATATTAAGAAGAGGTGGCAAGAATACACAGAAGAGCTATACAAAAAAAAGATCTTCATGACCAAGATAATCACGATGGTATGATTTCTCACCTAGAGCCAGACATTCTGGAATGTGAAGTCAAGTGGGCCTTAGGAAGCATCACTATGAACAAAACTAGTAGAGGTGATGGAATTCCAGTTGAGCTATTTCAAATCCTGAAAGATGATGCTGTGAAAGTGCTGCACTCAATATGCCAGCAAATTTGGAAAACTCGGCAGAGGCCACAGGACTGGAAAGGGGCATTTTTCATTCCAATCCGAAAGAAAAGCAATGCCAAAGAATGCTCAAACTACACACAATTGCACTCATCTCACACGCTAGTAAAGTGATGCCCAAAATTCTGCAGGCCAAGCTTCCACAGTACATGAACTGTGAAGTTCCATATCTTCAAGCTGGTTTTAGAAAAGGCAAAGGAACCAGAGATCAAATAGCCAACATCTGTTGGATCATCAAAAAAGCAAGAGGTTTCCAGAAAAAGATCTACTTCTGCTTAAATGACTATGCCAAAGCCTTTGACTCTGGGTATCACCACAAACTGTGGAAAATTCTAAAAAACATGGGAATACCAGACAACCTGACCTACCTCTTGAGAAATCTGTATGCAGGCCAAGAAGCATGTCCAGTTAGAACTGGACATGGAACAACAGACCTGGTTCCAAATTGGGAAAGGAGAACGTGAAGGCTGTATATTGTCATTGTGCTTATTTAACTTATATGCAGAGTGCATCACAAGAAATGCTGGGCTGGATGAAGCACAAGCTGGAATCAAGATTGCCAGGAGAAATATCAATAACCAGATATACCCATGACATCACCTTTATGGCAGAAAGCAAAGAAGAACTAAAGAGGCTCTTGAGGAAAGTGAAAGAGGAGAGTGAAAAAGTTGGCTGAAAACTCAGCACTCAGAAAACTAAGATCATGGCATCTGGACCCATCAGTTCATGGGAAATAGATGGGGAAAAAGTGAAAATGGTGACAGAATTTATTTTGGGGGGCTCCAAAATCACTGCAGATGGTGACTGTAGCCATGAAATTAAAAGACACTTGCTCCTTGGAAGAAAAGTTATGACCAACTTAGATGGCGCATTAAAAAGCAGAGACATGGCTTTGAAAACAAAGATCCATATAGTCAAGGCTATGGTTTTTCCATTAGTCATATATGGATGTGAGAGTTGGACTGTAAAGAAAGCTGAGCACCAAAGAATTGATTATTTTGAACCGTGGTTTTGGAGAAGACTCTTGAGAGTCCCTTGGACTGCAAGGAGATCCAACCAGTCCATCCTAAGGGAAATCAGTCCTGAATATTCATTGGAATGACTGATGCTGAATCTGAAACTCCAATACTTTGGCCAACTGATGTGAACGGCTGACTCATTTGAAAAGACCCTGATGCTGGGAAAGATTTAAGGTGGAAGGAGAATGGGACAGAGGATGAGATGGTTGGATGGCATCACTGACTCAATGAGTTTGAGTAAACTCTGGGAGTTGGTGATGGACAGGGAGGCCTGGTGTGCTGCAGTCCATGGGGTCACAAAGAGTCAGACATGACTTAGCAGCTGAACTGAACCATGTGATTGATTCCCCTGGCACCCAGCCCCTACCTATGGGTGCTTATCAAAGGTCACCTTCTTAACAATGACCCAGTTGCACTGGAAAGGAGCTTATTGGGAATTAATCATAGACACCCATTTCACCTTTATGGGCTCTGAAGTATTTTCAAAGGACAAGAGAGCAATTTTCTTTTTTTAATTTATGGAACTTTATTAATTTGATAGTATCAATTCATGCATGGTGTCCAATACAGGTTTGCTCTTCCCAATAGATAACTGGACATATAATGCTGTTGGTACTGCATGCAATTGACTTTTTTAAAATATAAATTTATTTATTTTAATTGGAGGTTAATTACTTTACAGTATTGTAGTGGTTTTGCCATACACTGACATGAATCCGCCACGGGTGTACATGTGTTCCCCACCCTGAACCCCCATCCCACCTCCCTCCCCATCCCATCCCTCAGGGTCATCCCAGTGCACCAGCCCCGAGCATCCTGTCTCATGCATCGAACCTAGACTGACGACTGATTCATTTCACATATGATAATATACATGTTTCAATGCCATTCTCCCAAATCATTGTTATGCAAAGATGCTCGTCTTGTTCTCATAGCTCAGGAAATTCCATGGGATTTGAGAGCTGTGAATCAGAAACAGCAGATGAAGACCAAATATTGGGTTAGCCAAGAAGTTTGTAGAATGTTATGGAAAAAATTGATCAAACTTTTTGGCCAACCTATTATGTGAGAAATATATTTTGGTCATCTGAATGATCAATATAGTCACATTATATTATGATTTGTTATCACATTTTATTGTGATTCGACAGGTGAGGGTGGGGAATAAGCAGATGGTATAAACAGTCTCCAGGCTTTTAGCACTTAATGGGTCTTCATGAACTGTGTTTGGGGAACTATTAAAACTTGAGTATCAAGAGTGACTAATACTCAGGGGCTGTCTTAAAACTCTTCCCCTTATATAATGATGTTCTGTTTGGGGGCAGATTATACTCAGAGACTCAGATTGTCTTTGCCAATAATTTATTTAGCACAGGTTCACTGTGGGAATTGTAATTTCACAAGCCAATAACATGCAGGATCATGTCTCTTAAAAACCAATAAAGAATTAACATACTCCAAAACAGTAAGAGATTAATCACACTATTGTTCCAGGCAAGGGAAAGATGAAAGGAATAGTGAGAAAAAGAACATTCAGTCAAGTAAATGTAAAGATCTAATTGCCTATACCACGTGATTCATGAATTGGGCCATATCCACCTAGCAACTAGAAAGATGCTTTGAGGGGTTGTGCAGAATGGAAGGTTTTTATAGGAAGAATACTGGGTGAGCGAACTATTATCCAAGAAAAGAAAGGATTACTTTTAGGTCAGGACATTTTATCTTGGGAGGACTGGGTGCAGCAAGGGTTTTATCATGCAGACTGCCTCTTCTTCCTGGGAGATGGAGAGGACTCACGTGGCAACTCATTGGTGTTGACCAGAAAATTTCAGACTGGTTGTTTAAGATTACATTTCTGGGGAAGGTCAAAACTGCAAGTAGGTTAGGTATTAAATCTAGGTTTGGTTGTCATGGGCTTTAGCACAAGTGACACCATTTTGGGCCTGTGGTATTTTTCTCTTTAACAGAATAAAAATCCAGATTTACTGGAGGTAGATATTTCTAAAAGTTCATTTTCAGAAAAGTGGGCTTAGCCAACCCTGAGCTAATGTCCAGCAGCCTAGCAAGAAAATGAAAATCTCTGGTTGCTAGAGCACATTACTGGGGAATGAAGACACTGGCAGGCAGAGAATTTCCTTCTTGGAGCTACTATATGGTTTCTACAACTGCTGGGCTAAAAGCCACCTTGCCCAGACCAAACATTCTTGAGTTGCAGGTTAAACCTCTTGGTGTTGAAAGCTTAAAAGTCCCCTGACTCCTAGTTAGGGTCCTTCCACCACCCATTCTTATCGATAAGCCCCCAGCAGTACTTGCCAATAGCTGAGCTTTTTTAAAATTTATTTTTACTTGGAGAGTAATTGCTTTACAGTGTTGTGTTGGTTTCTGCTGTACAGCAACTCAGATCAGCCATAATTATATATATTTATTTATTTATTTATTTATTTATTTATCTATCCCCTCTCTCTTGAGCCTCTGATTGCTTGTCTACAACAGATGCTAATGACAACATCCTGACACAGCTTCCTCAAGGTAAACAACTTCACTCTTAAAACAGTCTCATTCTTAGGTCAAAGTGAAAAAAAAAAAGAAGTAGATTTGAAATCACAGCTCACAGCAAACATACACAACAGATGGTGCATATGAAACCCTTAGCATTTTGCCTGTTTGATACATAGACCTCAGTCAATATAAGTTGTTACTATTATTAAGTACAACAAAATACATAAAAGACAATGAGATGTGTTAATGTTTCCCCAGATTGTTAGACGGTTATTTGGTAGTATGCTGCTGCTAAGTCACTTCAATCGTGTCCGACTCTGTGCAGCCCCATAGATGGCAGCCCACCAGGCTCCCCCGTCCCTGGGATTCTCTAGGCAAGAACGCTGGAGTGGGCTGCCATTTCCTATTCCAGTGCATGAAAGTGAAAAGTGAAAGGGAAGTTGCTCAGTCGTGTCTGACCCTTAGCATGGACTGCAGCCCACCAGGCTCCTCCATCCATGGGATTTTCCAGGCAAGAGTACTGGAGTGGGGTGCCACTGCCTTCTCCATTAGCTTACTGGTATTACTAGTGTAAGATTCAGGACTAAAATCTGTTTAGGAGCCAGCCTTTAAAAGTAGCATTTCTCACACTGTCAGTTTTTCCATAGAAAGATTTGGTGTCACAGTACACATCTCCTAGAAGTAGCAGAAATCATTTCAGTTGCCATGCTGAGCCATGATAAAATTAGAGAGTCTTCCCATTTATTTTGTAGATTTCAGTTCAATTCAGAAACTCGGTTGTGTCCGATTCTTTGCAACCCCATGTACTGCAGGATACCAAGCCTCCCTGTCCATCACCAACTCCCAGAGTATACTCAAACTCATTCCCATTTAGTCGGTGATGCCATCCGACCATCTTATCCTCTGTCGTCCACTTCTTCTCCCACCTTCGATCTTTCCCAGCGTCAGGGTCTTTTCAAATGAGTCAGCCCTTCACATCAGCCAAAGTATTGGAGTTTCGGGTTCAGCATCATCCTTCCAATGACTATTCAGTACTGATTTCCTTTAGGATGGACTGTGGATCTCCTTGCAGTCCAAGGGACTCTCAAGAGTCTTCTCCAGCACCACAGTTCAAAAGCATCAATTNTTCCAAGGAGTAAGCGTCTTTTAATTTCATGGCTGCAATCACCATCTGCAGTGATTTTGAAGCCCCCCAAAATAAAGTCTGACACTGTTTCCACTGTTTCCCCATCTATTTCCCATGAAGTGATGGGACCGGATGCCATGATCTTCATCTTCTAAATGTTGAGCTTTAAGCCAACTTTTTCACTCTCTCTTTCACTCTCATCAAGAGGCCTTTTAGTTCCTCTTCACTTTCTGCCATAAGGGTGGTGTCATCTGCATATCTGAGGTTATTGATATTTCTCCTGGTAATCTTGATTCCAGCTTGTGCTTCTTCCAGTCCAGCATTTCTCATGATGTATTCTGCATATAAGTTGAATAAGCAGGGCTACAATATACAGCCTTGATGTACTCCTTTTCCTATTTGGAACCAGTCTGTTGTTCCATGTCCAGTTCTAACTGTTGCTTCCTGACCTGCATACAGATTTCTAAAGAGGCAGGTCAGGTGGTCTGGTATTCCAATCTCAGAAAGAATTTTCCACAGTTTATTGTGATCCACACAGTCAAAGGCTTTGGCATAGTCAATAAAGCAGAAATAGATGTTTTTCTGGAACTCTCTTGCTTTTTCCATCACATAGTTATTATTATAGATGACCTTTCACACATGTTCTCCAATTGTTTCTACTGTATTTCTTTTCCTCTTCCTTCTACCCCTAGACTCATGCATTCCCCTAAAATGCCAGTCCTAGGGCATTCTCTTCAAATTCTTTTGGATTTGACATTTGTCATCCCTGGGTAACAAGAGTTATTTCTCATTTCAAAGTGATTGGATTGGTGGAAAGTTTTTTTCCTTTGTGTGCAAAACTGGCTAAGTGAGTTATTTTCTTTTCCCTCTTCAAAAGAAGATGAGAGTGAGTGAATCTCCTTGTCTTGAAAAACCAATGGGTTGTCCTGATGGGCATATATATCTTGCTAAGGTCTCGCTGACTTTCATAGCCTGAATGTGTATGTGTAGTAATTTTTTTCTGCAACTTTGCAGGTAGAAGCAAGATAGTAGAATTTTACTGTTGTCTAGAAAAAGCAATAAACCCTTTTCCAAACTTCAGAAGCTAGCACAGTAAAAGGAACTCTATACCAACAGGATATTTTTCCTTCATAATAACAAAGCAACACACAAAGTAAACCAAAGTGTATTAACACAAAGAGGAATTAAGTTATCTTTGAAACTGAATTCTGGAAATTACTTACTTAAAAAAAGTTTCTCAGATATGGCTNAAACTTCAGAAGCTAGCACAGTAAAAGGAACTCTATACCAACAGGATATTTTTCCTTCATAATAACAAAGCAACACACAAAGTAAACCAAAGTGTATTAACACAAAGAGGAATTAAGTTATCTTTGAAACTGAATTCTGGAAATTACTTACTTAAAAAAAGTTTTTCAGATATGGCTTGAAGTCTACAGACAAATCATTGATCAACGTGTATTTTCCTCTTCCCTCACATCTTGGATACAAACCTAGTGAAAATCCAAAGCAACAAACTTATGAAATATTCCATGCAGAGCCAGAAAAGTCTAACTATACCAGCTACTATATTGACTTTCCTACTTAGCCTAGAAAATTGTGTTTAATAGTCTCTATCTTTTTCTTCCACTTCTCTCCAGTGAGTATAGAGCTGTTTACCTAAAGACCACAAGGTCTAATAACATAGAAAGCAAATTGTTATTAAGCAGGTTGGAGGTCATTTGGGGAACAATGAAAGTTTCTCATTGAGTCTCTCATATCTTTTACGCAGAATCCTCTGCCACAGTAAATATTGGTGGTGCATATTCTAGAATAGAAATCACAGTAATGTCACCTCTTTCCTTTGCTGAGTAGTTTGCAGTGCATAGGGATCCTTTTAATATAACTCCCAACAAAAACCTCCTGAAGGGGACTCAAAGCTATTCTGACAAAGCAGTAGCTACCGCTTGTGGTGCAGGGGGTGAGGCACGGTGGAAAACCCAGAAGTACTTTAAATATTCAGCCACTAAGAAAAAAGAAAGGAAAGAAATGTTCAGAGCTAAGCTTTTCATTTTATTTAGTGGCTCAAACTTCAGAAACTTCATGGACCATAATCCATTAAAATAGCACATATTATATCAAGTTTCAGTTGCTAAACTTTCCATTGAAGGCTTGGGGTAAAAAGATTGTATCTCGCCAATTTCCATAAAGATGATTTGTAAAACTGAAAAAAAAAATAAAATCCATGAGCCAATCTGATAGATCACTCACTATTCCTGATCTGTGTTCTCATATTTCTTATCCCTACCTCTGTAGCTGATTAAAATTCTTGGCCTAAATACTTTGCCTCTTTCAAAGAAATTACCATGTATTACAAGCTTTTACTTCTATTGTTATTTCTCAGTCTAGTTGAAGATGAAAGAAAATGGTTCTGTCAGCCCAAGTATTTATCAGTCATCCAGCTTTTCAAATGCATTGTGTGTTACCATGAAAACTGCTGTTTTTCTGGACTTTGTGAGGGGAAATTTAGACAATCTTTTAAAAAATACATAACATACCAAGCTTGAATTCAGACAATATATATATGACTATTTGAATGGATATTAGTGTTTTCTGTTAAAGTGAAGACATAGCATTTACAATTACTTTCATCATCTTTTCTACTCCATTTTATCTTTCAGTGAGGGCAATTTCAGTTAAGTTCAGCACTCTCCAAAAAATCAGATACAATGTGATGCTTCACAAATTAGGAGCCATGTATAAGTCCTGAGGCATAGGTTTAAGTAAGGGATTTCAACAATGACATATTAAGTAGAATCTCACCACATTTCCTCCTGTGGGTTCTGTTATTACTCCATATTCTTAAGCTTAGAGCAGGAATTATTTTGCCTCATTGGCTTTAATCTACATTAGTCCTTATTATAAACCCAAATTCTCCCACAGGTTGCAGTGATCCTCTGAGGTGATAAAAATTCTCTCAAAGCTTTTCCAGCAAAATGCATCTTTATACTATTTAGCCTCAGTGAACTCCTATTAATCCTCCAATACGTATCTCATATTATCGCCTTGTGAAGTCGTCTCTGGTTGTTCCATGCATACTTCCTCTCCTGGGCTCTAACACTACTCTCTCTCTCTCTCTCCATATATATTAGAGTATATAGTCAAGTGCTTGTCACAAATTTTCAATCAAGTATTTGAGGAAATAAAGAACAATTAAATTGAACCTCTAGTGAATCTGGATGAACTGGAACAAAGTGGCTTTATATCTATATGACATTTCTGGAAATCTAGTGCTTTACTTTACAGAAATGCATGCAAATAATTCATGCTATCCCATTATATTTCAATTTCTTATAAAGTATTATTGTAAATTATTATTAATAAAATCAAAGATTAAAAATATTTCTAGTATTTAGCCTGTAGTTTTGTGTTCCCTTTGCAAAACTACTGTATGCATGCCACTTGAGGAGGACCTTTTCAGATCCACAACTAATGGCCAGAAAAATATATTTGTATAAGGTACAAATATTCTATAAAAGACAAAACAATATTCAGAGGAAAATTTTTAGCATTAAACACATATAACAGAAAAGATCCCAAATCAATGATATTAGATTCCATCTTAACCTAACAACAACAAAAGAACAAATTAACCCCCAAGTAAACCAAAGAAAAGAAAGATAAAGAAATCAATGAATTAGAAAACACAAATGAAGAAAATCCATGAAACTGAACTTGGATGTTTTGAGATCAATAAAATTGATAACCATCTAGCAAAGTAATCAGAAAAAAGAGAGAACACAAATAACCAGTAATGAGAGAGGTGACATGACTACAGATTTTGCAGATGGTAAAATAATAAAATATTATGAAGAACTATATGGCAATAAACTTTAAATTTTAGATAAAATGGATGAATTCCTTGAAAGACACAAGCCAGCAATGATAACTCATGAAAAAATAGAAAATCTGAATAGCCTCATATATATTAATGAAATTGAATTTATAGTTAAAAATCTTCTGACAAGAAAAATCCCAAGCCCTACATGGCTTCAGTTGTGAATTCTACCAAGTATTTTTAAAAGATATAACATCAGTTTTATGTAAACTCTTCCAAGTAATAAAAGAGGAAAAAATATCTCCCAACTCATTCTACGAAGCCAGAAATACCCTAAAACCAAAACCAGGTAAAAACATTACCAGAAAACTACAGACCAATAATCCTCATGAATACAAATGCAAAAATATTGTTTAAGTTAGTAAATTTGATAAAAAAAAATATTTTAAAAGAGTAACATGATGTGCTCTAGAGAAGCTTGTACGGTACAGTTAGTACAAAAATGCTAGGTTGGCTTAACATTCAAAACCAATCAATATAATTCACTATATTAACAGATAGGGGAAAAACATGATTACCTCAATACACCCATAAACATAATTTGTCAAAAACCATCTACTCCTGATAAAATACTCTCAACAAAACCAAGAATAAAAGGGAACTTCCTCAACCTAATAAAGATCACCTATGAAAAACACGCAGCTAACATCCATCACACTTATTTGTGAAAGACTGAATGCTTTTCATTTAAGACTAGGAATACAGCAAATATGTTGGCTTACAACACTTCTATTCAACAGGGTATTGAATGTTCTAGAGCATACAATGAAAACAGATAAAGACTGCAAAAGAAGAAGTAAAATTGTCCTTATTCTCATATAACATGATCATCAATGCAGACAACCTTTGTGTCCTACATGAAAGCTTCTAGAACCAATAAGTGAGTTCAGTATATTTGTAGGATACAAGATCAATATTAAAAAGTCAACTATATTTCTGTATACTAATGATGAAAATAGGAAACTTAAACTGGAAACATCCTATTTGTAATAACACTAAACATATGAAATGATTAGGTATAGATTTGACATGAAATTATTGTACACGTAAAAGTACAAAACATTGCTGAGATAAAGAAGATGTGAATGAGTGGATGACTTAACATTGTTAAAATGTCAGTTCTCCTCAAATTGATGTGTGAATTCAGTGTGATCAAAATCAAAATCCCAACAAGAAACTGAAACTCATTCTCAACTTTATACAGAAACATGAAAGATATAGGATAACAAACCAATTTGAAAAAGAACAAAATTGGAGAAACTTCATTACCTAATTTACAGATGTTTTATAAACCTATAGTAATCAAGATTATGTAATTGTGGTATGGAGATAGACCTATTTATCTTTTTATTCTTAGCTTTACTCACATTGCCTGGTAACAGCTCAATGAATGTTACCTGAACAGACTAGATACTCTGATAATCTGTCTCCTCTTACATATGTAACACTGAATGACATCCATGAGCTAATTTTAATGATATTGGAGCTATGGATATAAAACTGGAGGATTTATTTTCCTCCTTGGGTTTATCTCCACTCCATTACTTGCTTCATTTACCCATCTGCAATGCTCTTAGATACTTCGTCCCAGTTCAGACATGGAAATAAATCTCAGGTTATCTTAGGTTCAACTCTCTTCTCTGACTTAATGGCAATGTGGTCTTGGGTGATTTACTTGATTTCTCTGCGCCTCAATTTCTTCATTATAATATAGAGATAATGATTTGGGGAGTTGTATGTGAAGTTCATGAGTTGAGAAAAAGTCATGAGCCATAGTGAACAGTCAACACATGCTAATCCCCATCCCCACCCCCCTGCCCCGCCAGGGAAATTTTCCCATCCAGTGTTTCGTCTCTTCTGGACTCTGTGCCACAGATTAATAAACAAGTATCTAATATTCAAATAACTTTTCCAGAGAATCAAATACTTGTTTAGAGTTATAGAGTGGTAAAATAAAACATTATAGCAGATTTTTGTAATAAATGAGTTTAGGCAGGGGAGAATATAGATGAGAGCATTTTCTTCTACTTTAGACTTAGTCTATTTAGACATGTTCATTCTATCTATGCTCAAAGCTGTCTTTGCTCTTAAGGTCCTGTTTCTTCCCTATAACTCTTTGCCCCGAAACACCTCTTTTTCTCCTATTAGTACAGCCCAGAAAGAAAAGGAAAGTCACTCAGTCATGTCCAGCTCTTTGTGACCCCATGGACTCTAGCCCACCAGGCTCCTCTGTCCATGAAATTTTCTAGGCAAGAGTACTGGAGTGGGTTGCCATTTCCTTCTCCAGGGGATCTTCTCAATCCAGGGATAGAACCCAGATCTCCCACATTGTAGGGCAACTCTTTACTGTCTGAGCCATCAGGTAGAGCCCAGACTTGAACATTATTACACTTGCATAGAAATATATTTGCTGTACTATTTCTGCTGTAAATAAATGACTTTTCCTGAGTCTAATGTTGAGTTTCCTGACACACACAGGTGTTCCATCCTTGAGTTTATCTTTCACTTTATCCGGAGGAAGGAAGGAAGGATGGGAGGGAGGGAGGAAGGAAGACAGATTTTTCTGTTCACTAGCAAGTTCAGGAGATACCATATGGAGTAGTAGTATGAAATGTCTTAAGGGACTTTTTTAAAAATTACCAAAAAATGAGTAGATAAGAGGATCCTTTGGCAACACCCCTAACCCCAGATCTATGTTTACATCCATAAAATGGCAAATAGCTGGGGCAATTATTACAAATAAAATTACTTGACCATTTACTATCTACCCATACTGACCTAAGCACTAAATGTGTAATGATCCATTTGATCTCCACAACACCTTTGAGCATTAGGTACTGTTACAATTCTCATTTGACAAAAGAGGAAACAGAATATGAGGGGCCCAAGGGTTAAGATAGATATACGACATCATATCTAGGATGCAGCAGATCAAGGAACTGACTTAGTTAAGAATCCGTATTTTTAACCCTTTTAGTTGAACAATACATTACAGTATTATTTCAATTAATAAGAACTCTACTAACTGAGCTGCTTAGGTAAATGTCTCTTCTTTTAGAAGAAAAGAGGCACATTATAAAATTAAAGATCATGTTGCATGCCTTTTTTAAGACAGAATCTCTAGAATATGAGCCTCTTGTCCTGCAAGATCCTTAATCAACAAAGATTTAGTGGTTACGAGACTTTACTTACTAAAGGAATACAAAAGACTTTGATACTTTAGAAAAACATTCACTGAAACAGGTAAAACACACTTTTGTTCTTATTTCTAACCATCAGCTTACCAGAATATTCAATTAACCAATAGCACCCTTTCTATGGGCTTCTCAGGTGGCTCAGTGGTAAAGAATCCAACTGCAAGGCAGGAGATGTGGGTTCATTCCTGGCGTCAGGTAGATCCCCTGGAGAAGGAAATGGCAACCCACTCCAGTATTTTTCCCTGGCAAATCTCATAGACAGAGGAGCCTGGCAGGTTGCAGTCTATGAGGTCGCAAAGAGTTGGCACAACTGAGCAACTAAAACAACAACACTTTCTATGTAGTCTGACATTTTCCTGACATGTCTACCTAACTAGATGTTAGATGCCAGGTAGGCAAAAGATCTGGCTATGTAACTGAATATTTTCTAATCTTTATCTAAATGAGTAACACAGCTGACAACTTTCCTTCAGAAATAAGGTAAAATATGTGTTGTTTAATGAAACATACATGATGTTTCATTTACAATGAAATAATATGCAAAATGAAATAACACCCTTGTGGAGATAATGGATAGAATAGTCACTACTGAATAGGGGCTCTTGCTTGCTAATGCATTCTGCAATTTCTGATATTTAATTCTCGTAAACAGAAAAGAGAGATTATTACTTATCGGTTGATCAAAATTCTGAAGCTCAAATCAAAATTTAAAAATAGTAAGAGAAAGTTTCCACAAGAGAATTACTCAATGTGAAGAGAATTACTCAATGTGATGTAAAGCATAGTTTAATAAATGTGCACTGTAATAATGTCACTGGTGATACTTGGGTACTGAAGTGTGAACAAGCACTAAATTTGGGCTGCTGCTGCTAAGTCGCTTCAGTCGTGTCCGACTCTGTGTGACCCCATAGACGGCAACCTACTAGGCTCCACCATCCCTGGGATTCTCCAGGCAAGAATACTGGAGTGGGTTGCCATCTCCTTCTCCAATGAATGAAAGTGAAAAGTAAAAGTGAAGTCTCTCAGTCATGTCCCACTCTTAGTGACCCCATGGACTGCAGCCTACCAGGCTCCTCCATCCATGGATTTTCAGGCAAGAGTACTGGAATGAGGTCCCATTGCCTTCTCCGAAAATTGGGCTATTAAAGTCCAAAGGCTTGATGAGATGATTCACAATTGGCATTGGAACTAATAAAAAAAACTTGAAATGCACTCACTTGCCTTTTTAAGACCCTTACTATCAAGCAAAGGACAGTCCAGCTGGTGATAAAATAGCTGATGTGTAGTCTAGAAAGTGACTTTGCAAAAATATCAGACAAGATGCTTTTTGTAACTCACACATATACAAACAAAAACACATGTAGTTCAACTACAGAATCATCACACATAATAACGTCTAATATAATGAGATAAATCTGCTACGACATTAAGAAGTTGGGCTTGGGAAATTCTCATATATGCTCATCTCTCCACACAGTCTAGTATGTCTTAGAAAACCACTGGGCCACATTTTTCTTAGCAGGTATCAATTGTTAACATGTGTTAGTACTATATTTCAAGCTTACTCTCCTTTCACCTTTGTTTTCCCCCATATTGCTTTCATTTTATCCAAAAGTGGTAGTTTGCATAAAGATTCAGAGAAAAAACAATCCAGCTTCATTTTTCTTAAGATTGATAGTTTAGTTGCCAAGTCATGTCTGACTCTTGAGACCCCAAGGACTGTAGCCTGCCAGAGATCTTCTGTCCATGGGATCTCTCAGGCAAGAATACTGGAGTGGGTTGCCATGCCCTCCTCCAGGGGATGTTCCTGACCCAGGGATCAAACCTGGATCTCTTATGTCTCCTACATTGATTCATCTTGTAAAGTATGTTTTTTTCTGGAGATACATCTTACTTTGGTTTAAGCTAGGAATCCAGGGGTTCATAAAGGATGGTATTTGCTGGAAAGTTTGACTAGATACCTGTGCAGTGACTTTTCAACAATGAGATATTACTAGAGATACATACCAATGATCCCTGATAGCACCCAATTACCAAGTCAAATTACCAAGGCTTCCTGTCCATGCACAAAGATGGGGGAGTCTGGGGTGGGGGGAAGTCAAGGGAACTCAAGGCCTCAAATCAAATACCTAATTGCCACTGGGGAGATACCTACAATAAAAGACAACTTAAGGTGACTTTCAAAGTTTACTGTCAAATTTAAGTTATTTTGAAATCTGTTACTGAGTTATACTAACCCAAGCCAAATATTCCCTCTGCCTTAAGCTACTGTCACAGCTTCCCACTTGAACTATTATTTCTCTTGGTCCCCTATAGTCCATTCTTCTTGAGACAGGAAAATAAGAGTATAGTCATTCTGGAAAAGGACCAGGGAATGGCCTTGGGCAAAACAGGCCTTGCAAATTAAAAAACCAAAGGCCCCAGGAACCTGAGTCCCAGAGACAAAAACCAGGCTTGCATGAATTTAAAAAAACAAAAAATTAACTTTAACTCCAGGTGGCTCAAGTGGTAATGAATCGACCTGCAATGCAGGAGACACTGGAGATCCAGGTTAGATTCCTGGGTTGGGAAGATCTCTGGAGTAGGAAATGGAACCCTCTCCACTATTTTTGCCTGGGAAATCCCATGGACAGAGGAGCCTGGCAGGCTAAAGTCCATGGAGTCACAGAGTCAGACATGACTGAAGTGACTGAGCATGCAGGCATGCTCTGTTATACTAATGAGTATACTTAGTTGCTACAGCCCAAGCAGCTCAACTATAAATTTTAACCTCATCTGTTCCTGTGTTTTCTTGCATAAAATTGTCATGCATTCTTTTTCTGTCACAGAAGCACTTCCTGACAGCCATCATGGAGCCATCTGCTGTTGATCAAAGAAGTTTGCTGATTTCTGGAAATTATCAGTGATCATGAGACAAACCCTCCTTTTTGTTGGAAAAGCAACTTGCCCCTTCTACTAGAAAGCTGGCACTTTTTTTCTGCCTTCTCTCTTATGCACTGCTGCTGCTGCTACTGCTAAGTCACTTCAGTCGTGTCCGACTCTGTGCGACCCCATAGACGGCAGCCCACCAGGCTCCCCTGTCCCTGGGATTCTCCAGGCAAGAACACGGGAATGGGTTGCCATTTCCTTCTCCAATGCATGAAAGTGAAAAGTGAAGGTGAAGACGTTCAGTTGTGTCCGACTCTTAGCAAACCCATGGACTGCAGCCCACCAGGCTCCTCCATCCATGGGATTTTCCAGGCAAGAGTACTGGAGTGGGGTGCCACTGCCTTCTCCATTAGCTTACTGGTATTACTAGTGTAAGATTCAGGACTAAAATCTGTTTAGGAGCCAGCCTTTAAAAGTAGCATTTCTCACACTGTCAGTTTTTCCATAGAAAGATTTGGTGTCACAGTACACATCTCCTAGAAGTAGCAGAAATCATTTCAGTTGCCATGCTGAGCCATGATAAAATTAGAGAGTCTTCCCATTTATTTTGTAGATTTCAGTTCAATTCAGAAACTCGGTTGTGTCCGATTCTTTGCAACCCCATGTACTGCAGGATACCAAGCCTCCCTGTCCATCACCAACTCCCAGAGTATACTCAAACTCATTCCCATTTAGTCGGTGATGCCATCCGACCATCTTATCCTCTGTCGTCCACTTCTTCTCCCACCTTCGATCTTTCCCAGCGTCAGGGTCTTTTCAAATGAGTCAGCCCTTCACATCAGCCAAAGTATTGGAGTTTCGGGTTCAGCATCATCCTTCCAATGACTATTCAGTACTGATTTCCTTTAGGATGGACTGTGGATCTCCTTGCAGTCCAAGGGACTCTCAAGAGTCTTCTCCAGCACCACAGTTCAAAAGCATCAATTCTTTGGCACTCAGCTTTCTTTATAGTCTAACTCTCACATCCATACATGACTACTGGAAAAACCACAGCTTTGACTAGATGGACCTCTGTTGGCAAAGTAATATCTCGGCTTTTTAATATGTTGTCTAGTTTGGTCATAACTTCTCTTCCAGGGAGTAAGCCTCTTTTAATTTCATGGCTGCAGTCACCATCTGCAGTGATTATGGAGCCCCCCAAAATGAAGTCTGATACTATTTCCACTGTTTCTCCATCTATTTGCCATGAAGTGATGGGACCATATGCCATGATCTTCGTTTTCTGAATGTGGAGCTTTAATCCAACTTTTTTGCTCTCCTCTTTAACTTTCATCAAGAGCTTCTTTAGTTCCTCTTCACTTTCTGCCATAAGGGTGGTATCATCTGCATATCTGAGGTTATTGATATTTCTCCCAGCAATCTTGATTCTAGCTTGTGCTTCATCCAGCCCAGCATTCCCCATGATGTACTCTGCATAGAAGTTAAATAGCAGGGTGACAATATAGAGCCTCCTTTCCCAATTTGGAACCAGTCTGTTGTTCCATGTCCAGTTCTAACTATTGCTTCCTGACCTGCATACAGATCTCTCAGGGGGCAGGTCAGGTGGTCTGGTATTCCCATCTGTTTAAGAATTTTCCATAGTTTGTAGTGATTCACACAGTCAAATGCTTTGGCATAGTCAGTAAAGCAGAAGTAGATGCTTTTCTGGAACTATTTTCTGTTTCAATGATCCAACAGATGTTGACAATTTGATCTCTGGTTCCTCTGCCTTTTCTAAAACTAGCTTGAACATCTAGAAGTTCACTGTTCATGTACTGTTGAAGCCTGGCTTGGAAAATTTTCTGCATTACTTTACTAGCGTGTGAGATGAGTTCATTTGTGCAGTGATTTGATCAATCATTGGCATAGCCTTTGGGATTGGAATGAAAACTGATCTTTTCCAGTCCCGTGGCCAGTGCTGAATTCTCCAAATTTGCTGGCATATTGAGTGCAGCACTTTCATAGCATCATCTTTCAGGATTTGAAATAGTTCAACTGGAATGCCATCACCTCCACTAGCTTTGTTTGTAGTGATGCTTCCTAAGGCCCACTTGACTTCACATTCCAGGATGTCTGGCTCTAGGNAGATGTTGGCAATTTGATCTCTGGTTCCTCTGCCTTTTCTAAAACTAGCTTGAACATCTAGAAGTTCACTGTTCATGTACTGTTGAAGCCTGGCTTGGAAAATTTTCTGCATTACTTTACTAGCGTGTGAGATGAGTTCATTTGTGCAGTGATTTGATCAATCATTGGCATAGCCTTTGGGATTGGAATGAAAACTGATCTTTTCCAGTCCCGTGGCCAGTGCTGAATTCTCCAAATTTGCTGGCATATTGAGTGCAGCACTTTCATAGCATCATCTTTCAGGATTTGAAATAGTTCAACTGGAATGCCATCACCTCCACTAGCTTTGTTTGTAGTGATGCTTCCTAAGGCCCACTTGACTTCACATTCCAGGATGTCTGGCTCTAGGATGGTGATCATACCATCATGATTATCTGGGTCGTGAAGAGCTTTTTTGTATAGTTTTTCTGTGTATTCTTGCCACTTCTTCTTAATATCTTCTGCTTTTGTTAGGTCCATACCATTTCTGTCCTTTACTGAGCCCATCTTTGCATGAAATGTTCCCTTAGTATCTCTAATTTTCTTGAGGAGATCTCTAGTCTTTCCCATTCTATTGTTTTCCTCTATTTCTTTGCAGTGATCACTGAGGAAGGCTTTCTTTCTCTCCTTGCTATTGTTTGGAACTCTGCGTTCAAATGCATATATATTTCCTTTTCTCCTTTGCTTTTTGTAGATTTAATAAAGTGATAATGTTAATGCAATCCATAGTGTTGTAAAATTTTTCACAAACTACTCAATTACAGAATAAAAATTATGACATCTCGTTCTCTGACAATAGTTATACAGAAAGATGACATTGTTTCAGATGAAACCATTCTCTTGACAGTAAATATCATGGGAAATCATACTATATGTATTACATTTTTTTAATTGCAGTTTTTAAAAAATCTGTGGTCTATATAAGCTGTAGAAGTATATACAAATTGAGACTTTAAGTCAGGAAGTTTAGATAGTGAGGTTCTAAATTACCATTTCAAACATACTATGAGGAAGATGCCAATACGCATAACTTTTAGGAAAATAAGACAAGAGATGTAGAGGATGATGGAGTCCGTTAGTAATGAGTGAATTTGTTTGAGCAGATGATGGGCTTGGATTTTCTTCGTTTTATTTTAGTCCAGTGTTCCCACCCTATCACTCATAATCCAGGAAATGATAGGAATACAAAGTTGTCAAAATTATCTTTGGATAATCTGGCGTCTTGATTTGACTTTTCATAATGGAAGTAAATCTTTCTCCAGAAATTATTTGGAATAGAAAGTCCTTTTAAGTTTTGAAACATTTATGACTTTTAGGATATAGGACAAATGTCAGCTTTCCTGTTACATCCCCATTTGGTAAATATTGGGCCTCGATAACTTAGACGTAGAGGTTCCTCTGCACAGTGGCTACAGGTCTACATTTTGTGATCTGACTGTGAGTTCCATGATCATGCAACGATACCGCCTAACTGGTAGGACTGTTCTGAGATTTCAATGAGAGAACTGAGTATAAATCTCTACACAGGTCCTGAAGATAGCAATCACTCAGTAAAAGTTAACAGTTATTGTTACCTTCATCCAGTGTTGGCAACACTAGCAAATAGATCTTCACAGTATCTAGCACAGTGGTAAAAGAATGGATTATGACTCCTTTCCTATACAGATGGTCCCTGACTTACTATGGTTCAATTTATGATTTTGACTTTATGAGGGTGCAAAAGCAATAGACATTCAGTAGAAACTGTACTTTGAATTTTGATCTTTTCCCAGGCCAGTGATATGTGACACAGTGTTCTCTTGTGATGCTGGGCGGCAGCAGCAAGCCCCAGCTCCCCGTCAGCTACACAATCCCAAGGGTACACTGCCAATTCACTTACCACCACTCTGTACCCATACAACCATTCTGTTCTTCACTTTCAGTTCATCAGTCCACAGAGTACATGAGATATTCAATTCTTTATTATAAAACAGGCTTTGTGTTAGATGATTTTGCCCAACCTTAGGCTAGTATAAGTGTTCTGAACACGTTCAAGCTAGGCTAGGCCAAGCTATGATATTCAGTAGGTAAGGTGAATTAAATGCATTTCAACATACAATAAATTCAACTTATAAAGGGTTTATTGGGACATAACTTCATTGTAAGTCCAGGAAGATCTATAATTAGAAGGAGAACTGGGAGTAAGCTCCAGGATTTTGGCTTTCATATTATTTTCATAAGAGCATGAGTAGCGTCAGGAGAAATATTTGGGAGTTTGTAGAATCTTTTCAAAGAATCAAATTAGAAAAACAGATTGAAAGTGGTTTCAGGATTCTGAGTTTTATAAATATATAAGGCTAACATTTATTGTCTTCTGTGAACTAACATTGCTTGTGCTATAAGATTTTTTTTCTTTCAGTTTTTTGAGTATTGCCCTTTTTTTTCTTTTATTTAGGTAGAGTTGATTTATAATGTTGTGTTTAATTTCTGCTATATAGAAAAGCAACATTGTCATACACATATGTGTTATTTTTCATATTCTTTTCCACTATGGTTTATCACATAATATTGAATATAGTCCCCTGTGCTATACAGTAGGATATTGTTTATTCATCCTATGTATACTGATTTGGATATGTTAATCCAAACTCCCAATTCATTCTTTTCCATCCCCTTTTCCCTTGGCAGTCACAGGAATGTTCTCTATGTCTGTGAGTCTGTTTCTATTTTTTAGATATGTTTATTTGTGTTGTATTTTAGATTCCATGTATAAGTGATATCAAACGGTATTTGTCTTTCCTTTCTGACTTCCTTTGTTTAGTATGATAATCTCTAGGCCCATCCATGTTGCTGCAAATGGCATTATTTTATTCTTTTTATGGCTGAGTAATATTCCACTGTGATTCCAAACCACATCTTTATCTGTTCACTTGTCAAGGACATTTAGGTTGTTTCCATGTCTTGGCTCATATAAATAGCTCTGTGCTGAACATAGGGGTGCATGTATCTTTTCAAATTATAGTTTATTATGTATGCCCAAGAGCAGGATTGATAGATCATATGGCAACTCTATTTTTAGATTTTTTGAAGACACTCCATACTGTTTTTCATAATGGCTGCACCAATTTACATTCCCATCAACAGTGTAAGAGGGTTCCCTTTCCTCCGTACCTTCTCCAACATTGATTATTTATAGGCTGTTTAATGATGGCCATTCTGACAAGTGTGAGGTCATTCCTCGTTGTAAGTTTTCTTTTTTACTTTTAATTTTGTATTGGGGTATAGCCGATTAACAATGATGTGACAGTTCCAGGTGAGCAGCAAAGGGGCTTAGCCATACATATATACACATATCCATTCTCTCCCGCCCATCCAGGTAGTCATATAACACTGAGCAGTCACTACACTATACAGTAGTCCCTTGTTGGTTATCCATTTTAAACATAGCAGTGCGTACTTGTCCATCCAAACTCCCTAATTATCAGCCTCCAAGTTTCTGTGCAGTAGAGGAAACCATAAACAAAACAAAGACCGGGAGAAAATATGCAAATGATGAGACTAACAAGGATTTAATTTCCAAAATATGCAAACAGCTCATACAACTCAATAACAAAAATACCAAACAACCCAGCCAGAAGACCTACAGATAATTTTGGGCAGAAGACCTATATAGATAATTTTCCCAAGAAGACATACAGAAGGTCAACAGGCACATGGAAAGAAGCTCGTCATTGCCAATTATCAGAGAAGTGCAAATCAAAACTGCATCACTGTATTCTTGATTTGCATTTCTCTAATAAACTGTACCACTGTAGTTTTGATTTTCATGCTATTGTGAGAAATACATTGATTCATCTGTAACTTCAGTGGGTCCTTTAACTATGAATGGTTTCGGTAACATCTGCATTGGTCATTTGAAGAATATTGGTTTCCTGAGATGTGTAGATCCTTCAAATGTAGATACATGTCTTTATATAATACTTTAAAAATCACATTTGTTAATATCATTATAAATTCCATCATAAGTCTAAGTATTAGAAAGCTGTCAAGCTCACATTAGTAAATACTAGTTTTCAAAAAAATCTTACTTTTTTACTTGAAATCTTGAATTTTACAATTGGCAAAAAAATTCTATCAATTTTCCTCGAAGTGATAAGTTCACTTCATTTGTTATTAAGAAAATGTCTACTAGATGGCCAAGTGTGAATAACTATAGTTTATCTGCCAGTCACTCTTTCAAATGAAAATGATATTGCCTGAAAAAAGTGGCCAGTCCAGCTTGCAACTCAATCACCTACGGGTGGTTTTATGCATACTTTTCATTTTGTCACACAAGCTATCCAATATCTTAACCAAAGGGTTGAGATTTAATGAAATTAACCAATTTTTACTGCTTTATCAAAGACATTCTCAAGATAATGTTTTTCTTTTTCATTCTTTCATTTTTTTAAACCTTGAATGTATGCTGGTGAAGTTAAGAACCCCTGGTAGAGTTCAGTGTCACTGTCTTTACTCATCAGCAAATTTACACACTATTTGCTTTAGTATCATCAGTACAAATGTCAATGAAGTGAAAAAGGCAGGAAAAAGAGAAGTCTTAATGTTACTATGAAAATATTTCTGACCTCACAGACCTCCTAAACGTATCTTGGGACCCATACTGTCTATAGACTACACTTGGAGAGTTTCCAGTTAAATTATACTTCATATTGGTTCAAAGAAGAATAACTCAGGTCATTATGGAATACAGTTTCCATGAGGAGAAAAAAAGAGGGATAGGATTGGCTTAGGCACAAAAAGACATGGGCAAAAGGGAAGAAACTTACTGACCTTTGGAAGGGAGGATAATGGGTCTCATGCCCTAGAGATCTTCAGAACAGAATCCTATTTTCTCTCTGAAAACTTCTCTGATTTCACATATCTGAAGGTGGATGGCCAGATCAAATGATTTCTTGATGTTCCTCCAAATTAAATGTCATGATTTTGTGTTCCCAAAGAATGTGTAGCTTTTTCCAGACTAAAGTTTTTCATACCTCTGAAAATTCTCAATTTCATTCTAAATCAGTCTTCAGTTTTATGTGGTTTCTTAGAGAGCTTCTTGCAAGATGACGTTCTTAGTAACTTGCAGGTTAGAATTGAATCAAATTCTTTAAGCCTGTCAGTGCTGCTAAGGGAGCCAGATGTCGCTCATGCCCAGGATGAATGGAGACCAGAAGTCCTTGACAATTATGCCTTTTCTCACCTATGTTAAAAGCATCTAAGGCAAGGATGGCCTCTGATCACTATTCATTCTACTTGTGGCTCCTGGAGTGAAAGTCTTGGCCTTCATTTGGCTCACCAACTGTGAAGAACCAGAACATTCCTTGCAAAATACCTGGGAGGGCTAGCAGAGCAGTATTGATATAGTACTATTGTATCCCACACAGTCCATCCACATTTCCTCAGCTGTCCTGCTAATATCATTTATAGTCATTTTCTTCTTTTTTCCAATCTAAGATCCAGTCCAGGATTATACACTGTGTTAGTGTTCCTATCTCCTTATGCTTCTTTACACAAAACAGATATCCGACTTTATTTGGTGGTGTTTGCTGTTCTGCATCGTGTTGATGTTTTGGAAAAGTTCAGTCAGTCTAGATGTTTTACAGAACGCCCTTCATTTTGGATTTGATTGTTTCCTTGTGATAAGATTCAGATTAATAATTTTGGAAGACTATCTTCCTGGGTGTCCTTCCCAGTGTCCTCAGGAGAACTAGGATCTCAGTCTACCCTATTACTGCCTGCTGCTGCTGCTGCTAAGTCGCTTCAGTCATGTCCAGCTCTGTGCGACCCCACAGACGGCAGCCCACCAGGCTCCCCCGTCCCTGGGATTCTCCAGGCAAGAACAATGGAGTGGGTTGCCATTTCCTTCTCCAATGCATGAAAGTGAAAAGTGAAAGTGAAATAGCTCAGTCGTGTCTGACTCTTCACAACCCCATGGACTGTAGCCTACCAGGCTCCTGCGTCCATGGGATTTTCCAGGCAAGAGTACTGGAGTGGGGTGCCATTGCCTTCTCCACTTTTACTACCTATGTTAAGATAAAGGTAGTGTCTGCATGATTTTTCTATTATAAAGCAACTTTTCCCCTTCTTAAGCCAAATACAGTCTACACGGGGATACTTTGAGATTGCATGAATAGTTCACTACCGACTTTTTAACCTAGTGGTTTTAGTATCCACTGATGATTGTTACCTGAATTCATTATTGCTATATGGTTGTGAAATTCTGGTTCTCCATTTCTATCAATACTTTCACATTTAGAAGTTAATTTTCTTTTTCTTCTCCTCCTTTGCATTAAACAAATTTTAAGCATCAGTATGTACTTATGAACATATCCTTTCAGTTCAGTATTATTATCCCCTATTCTTCTTACCATTCCTTTGATACTCAGATTGTTCCAAATTTGACTAATGGGAGCTCTTCAGAGTTGGGTGCTGTTTCTTTTTGATGTGTCCTCATCCCTATGAACTCATTCTCAATGGCACATCCAGACACTTCAGGCTTGTATTTTCCTTATGTCTTTTTAGAACTAGATCTAGTTCTAAACCCTAGGTCTGGACATTAGGTTTTCTCATCAGTACAGGAGTATCCTTACTTCTAGGCCTTTTGAGTAGATGCTAGAATGTTTACCAACATTCACATCCATGCTCATGTGCACACACACACACACACACCCTTATATGTATATGGTACTGCCATAGCTATGCAGTATAATACTGCTATACTACTACCACTGCTCCCATTAATTCCATTCCAACATCATAGGATTCTTCCTCTCCTTCCCCCATTGTGTATTTCTGTTTCTCTTTTCCCAAGTGAGAATCCTCGCACCCCACAATACCAGTGTATTTATGTACTTCTTTCTTCAGCCCCCACAATGTCCAAAATTATTTTACATCTGCTGCATCAGTACCTTTAACCAACAACAAGCTTCCTGTGGCATGTTCAAAATTCCCTAGAGCTCTTTTTGTCCTAATAATAATATGTCTCTCTATATAGTCAGGATATTTTTACAAATCAGCTTTTATGTAGATTAGTTTTATTTTTTCTTCTCTTATCAACTTGATAAAAGTTGATAAAACTTTTAAAAGTCAATAGAAGTTTAGGTTTACTTCTTTTTGTTAATAGATTTAAGAATTTATTTTCCAGTGTTGTTAATACATTTTTGAATATACAGAAGCTGGTGTTTTAAACACTAAACCCAAATGTTACTAACGATATGCAAAATTCAGTCATCATATATAAGATCAGTTTAGAAACTAAAAGAGGAAAAGCATTAATATTTTTCTTTCTTGTAATAATAAGATTTAAATTTCTATTACATCTAAAAGTTCAGGATCAAGAGAAGATTTTTCAAGTAGAGGAAACTGCAAGGCAGTATTGAGCAGAATTAAGCAACTGTCTCCAGAATTAGATTGCCTGGGGACAAATCCTGGTCCCCACCCCATACTTACGGGTTACAGCCAGGTTCATTCCCTGTCTTCTATAAAATCAGGATTCTGCCAAGTATAATACAAGGCACTTAGCTCAGTGCCTGATGAATAGGACAAAAATGAATATTACCTATGATTTTTCTGGTGCTGATGGTGATGTTGGTGTTCAATTTGAAACAGTGTATTCTGGATACCCAGAGTTCCTAATACTAAATTTAAAGGCTTATGTTCTTGGTAATGGATTTTTGTGAGTTTTTCTTTTTCTTTCTTTTCTTCTTTTTTTTTTTTTTTTGGTATTTTATTCCTTTCTCTCAGTACTTTTGACACATAAGGAAAAGTTATGACTTAGCTAGAAGTTCTGGCACTGGGAATGACCTTGTCCTTGTTTTGAAGTATCTGAAAAATAAAAATAAAAATTCCTCCTGCAAAACCCTGGTCAGTTGCTGCTGCTAGTCCTGGGGCAGAATGTCTGTCGGGATGCCAAGCATTACTGCCACTATAATCACCAAGGCATCTGCCAGAGAACTCAGGGCTGAAAACTAGGAGGAAAGTCTTCTGTATTGTATCTAATAATAGCGCTGGAAATTTTTATGAAATGCCTGCAGGCAAGTCTCTCGCTTGAGAAGTGCCGCCTACTGTAACTAAAGCAAGTGCTTTGTTTCTACTCTTGCTTGTAGGTACACTGTAGTAGGAACCAAAATAATAACTAGAAGTCATTTGTTACAACTTCTTAGTAGTACTCGTGGTTACTGCCAACAGTGGCTAGATATAGTTCTGTAAATGACTTGTATTTTTAATCTTCAAACAGCTTCTTATAAACTAAAGATTTGTATAAACTACTGATTCCACCAGTGAAGAGTTTGGATAAGAGAAAAATGATAAATGTTCACGTTCTCATCTAATTTTGTTTCTGTAATTGCATACTCATTTTCTAACAGAGAGATCCCTCCCAACTGTTTAGACTTGGGTTCTACAAAAGCTGATCTCCCCATTTCTCTACTAATATATAGTGTGATGGTGGTGGTTTAGTTACTAAGTGATGTCTGACTCTTGTGATCCCATGGACTGTAGCCCGCCAGGCTCCTCTATCCATGAAATTCTCCAGGAAAGAATACTAGAGTGGGTTGCCATTCCCTTCTCCAAGAGATCTTCCTGACCCAGGAATTGAACCTGGGTCTCTTGCATTGCAAGCAGATTCTTTACTGACTGAGCCAACAGGGTTAGGGTTAGGGTTTAGGATTAGGGTTAGTGTAAATAAAGTATAGTCTAATAAATATTCTCATTCACATTCTTAACCCATTATTCAATCAATGATTAGGTTATGGTAAAGATAAAATTGTATACATTTAACCTAATGGATCCTATAATAATGTGGCAACTTTTTCTCTAAGAAGTAAAAATTTTTATGCTGTCTGCCAGTTTTTTGTACCTCTTCTGTATCCTATGAGTGCTCAGAGTATTCTGGTTGAGAATCTCTCTTGAATGAGACAGAATCAGTTTATATGGCAGGCAGAACCATTTCCCACAATAAATAATCAAGCCCCTCAGAAAAATGTCTGTTCTATGACTGGTGCAGGAAATGTACAAGAGCCTGAAATATACCAGAAAGCAAGGAAGCAATCAAAAATCTATGCAGTTATGTTTTTAGAAAGATTTAATAGCTAATTTGGATGGGTTTTTTAAAGTTGACTGAAATTATTATAACACATAAAATATATTAAAACTATGAGTGCATTAACAATAGGAAAAAGTAAAATCCAAAAAGCTTGGTCACTTTTGAAGGGTATGAGGGCATAAACTCATACTAAACATTGATTGATAAAGAGAAAGAAACAAACTATCCTGCCTTTCCTGACAAACTGTAATTCAGACTAGCATCACTATGAACAAAGCTAGCAGACTTAGGAAATCCATAGTGATGGATTTCCATTTGAGCTATCTCAAATCCTGAAAGATAATGCTTGAAAGTGCTGCACTCAGTATGCCAGCAAATTTGAAAAACTCAGCAGTGGCCACAGGACTGGAAAAGGTCAGTTTTCATTCCAATCCCAAAGAAAGGCAATGCCAAACAATGCTCAAACTACCACACAATTGCACTCATCTCACAGGCTAGTAAAGTAATGCTCAAAATTCTCCCAGCCAGGCTTCAGCAATACATGAACCGCGAACTTCCTGATGTTCAAGCTGGTTTTAGAAAAGGCAGAGGAACCAGAGATCAAATTGCCAACATCCACTGGATCATGGAAAAGGCAAGAGAATTCCAGAAAAACATCTATTTCTGCTTTATTGACTATGCCAAAGCCTTTGACTATTGTGGATCACAGTAAACTGTGGAAAATTTTGAGAGAGATGGGAATACCAGATCACCTGACCTGCCTCTTGAGACACCTGTATGCAGGTCAGGAAGCAAGAGTTAGAACTGGACATGGAACAACAAACTGGTTCCAAATAGGAAAAGGAGTACGTCAAGGCTGTATATTGTCACCCTGCTTATTTAACTTCTATGCATAGTACCTCATGAGAAACGCTGGGCTGGAAGAAGCACAAGCTGGAATCAAGATTGCCAGGAGAAATATCAATAACCTCAGATATGCAGATGACCACCCTTATGGCAGAAAGTGAAGAAGGACTAAAGAGCCTCTTGGTGAAAGTGAAAGAGGAGAATGAAAAAGTTGTCTTAAAGCTCAACATTCAGAAAACAGATCATGGCATCTGGTCCCATCACTTCATGGGAAATAGATGGGTAAAGAGTGGAAACAGTGGTTGACTTTATTTTTGAGGGCTCCAAAATCACTGCAGATGGTGATTGCAGCCATGAAATTAAAAGATGCTTACTCCTTGGGAGGAAAGTTATACCAACCTAGAAAGCATATTAAAAAGCAGAGACATTACTTTGCCATAAAAGGTCCATCTAGTCAAGGCTATGGTTTTTCCAGTGGTCACATATAGATGTGAGAGTTGGAATATAAAGAAAGCTGAGTGCCGAAGAATTGATGCTTTTGAACTGTGGTGTTGGAGAAGACTCTTGAGAGTCCCTTGGACAGCAAGGAGATCCAAGCAGTCCATCCTAAAGGAGATCAGTCCTGGGTATTCATTGGAAGGACTGATGTTGAAGCTGAAACTGAAATACTTTGGCCACCTGATGCGAAGAGCTGACTCATTTGAAAAGACCCTGATGCTGGGTAAGACTGAGGGCAGGAGGAGAAGAGGATGACAGAGGATGAGATATTTGGATGGCATCACCGACTCAATGGACATGGGTTTGAGTAGACTCCGGGAGCTAGCGATGGACAGGGAGGCCTGGCATGCTGCGGTTCATGGGGTCACAAAGAGTTGGACACGACTGAGTGACTGAACTGAACTGAATAGCTGATGAGAAAAAATGTCTGCTTTATAGATGCATTTCGTTCAATAAATGCAGAAAGAAATAAAGAACTAAGCCATCACTGGCAACCCCTACTGAAATAATGAATCTAGGGAATGATCATCAACACTGCCTAAAACATTTGGTGAAGGGTTGATAAAGGATCTTCCTAAGAGATGGATTAGACTGGCAACACCAAAACCCACTGATTATAAAAATATAGATAGTAGATATTATGTACCTTCTAATGGTACATAGGAAGTACACTATCCTACCCATGAAATATACTTGCCAAAATGTAGATAATGAATCTGTTCAAGCCTTTAAACCTAACTACCAATTTTTAAGAAATATAGAAGAGGAACATGTCATATGAAACCATGGAATCAATAAGCAAATTCCAAAATGTAAGATAGTCCATAGAACAAGTGACTCAATTTTTATTATAAACAAACATCAAGAGAAAAAAAGGCAGATAAAACTATAAAAAATTAAATTATTTAACATATGGTGATGAATTAATTTGGGGGAGACATTTCATCCAGATGTAATATGTCAACTTCGGTTCTTGCTTTGAACAAAGCAACTTTGTAAAATACAGCTTTGAGGCAATTGGAGAAACTTGAATATGGACAAGAGTATTAGATGATATTAAGGAATTACAGACCATTTTAATGTATGAGCATGGCATTATTAAAGTGAACTTATTTCTCAGAGATACAAATGGTGTGTTTATAAATATACAGCCCAGCAATCCCACTGCTGGGCATACACACTGAGGAAACCAGAACTGAAAGAGACACGTGTACCCCAATGTTCATCGCAGCACTGTTTACAATAATCAGGACATAGAAGCAACCTAGATGTCCATCGGCAGACAATTGGATAAGAAAGCTGTGGTACATGTACACAATGGAATATTTCCCAGCTATTAAAAAGAATGCATTTGAATCAGTTCTAATGAGGTGGATGACACTGAAGCCTATTATACAGAATAAAATGTCAGAAAGAAAAACACCAATACAGTATGTGAAGTGAAGTAGCTCAGTTGTGTCTGACTCTTTGTGACCCCGTGGATTGTAGCCTACCAGGCTCCTCCCTCCATGGGATTCTCCAGGCAAGAATACTGGAGTGGCTTGCCATTATATTAACACATATATATGTGGAATTTAGAAAACTGGTAATGATGACCCTATATATGAGACAGCAAAAGAGACACAGATGTAAAGAACAGACTTTTAGACTCTGGGAGAAAGTGAGAGTGGGATGATTTGAGAGAGTAACATTGAAACATGTATATTATCATATGTGAAATAGATCACCCATCTAGGTTTGATGCATGAGACAGGGTGCTCAGGGCTGGTGCACTGGAATGACCCAGAGGCATGGGATAGGGAGGGAGGTGGGAGGGAGGTTCAGGATGGAGAACACATGTACACCCATGGCTGATTCATGTCAACGTGTGGCAAAAACCACTACAATATTGTAAAGTAATTAGCCTCCAATTAAAAAAACTTTAAAAAGTATATCATATCTGAGATTTATTTTCAAATAATATAGCTGGGGAGGAAAAAGTGGAGAGTATAAATGATATAAAGTTGGTATATGTTGATTGTTGTTAAATCTGGATGTGGAGATTTGGGGATTTATTATATTTTTTTACATCTTTCCCTGAAGTTTTTCCTTAATGGTAGGAAAATATACATGGGAAATAAATGTGGGAAGTACATACTGGAAGATATTATACCTATACTCTTACTAACTGTTTCAGAAAATGAAAAAACTGACCAATAGAATGACATTTGTGAAATATTAAATGTGTTACAGGTAGTGGTATGCTGGTAAATGGCTTTCTTCTGAAGAAGAAAACCCTGACTTGTAGTGTTTGCCAGTTTGCACAGTGTAAATCCGCCCATCGTGGCTGATTTCAAGCTATTGTGTAACATGACTGAATGTGGACTTTGAAAGAGATAAGTTGTCTCTATGGCCAGCTGCATGCAGCCCACTACTTGGATAGACGCCAGAAAAGCATTAGTTTCTGGAGCCAGACTCTCGGTCGGATGCCAACACGAACACGCGCTGTCTGTGGTTATCTTACTAGTCTATCTGAGCCTTGGTTTCCCCTTTGTTAAATGAAGATGGTAGTTCCTGCCGCATTCAGAAAAGAGATCACACATGTAATGGACCTGGTGCAGTTCCAGTTACACAGTGAGAGGTCCTTCATGTTATTATCCTTTCTTCTCTTCAAGCTAAAATAGAACAGAGGACTCCTGACTTGGGGTAGTTTCAAAGTTTCCAAAGAAAGGAATGAAGCGGATCATCTTTTCAGAGGGCTTCCTGCCCAGAATTTCTATAATTAGTTAAAATTGCAGATTTCAGGTGCAGTGTCACAAACCTGCCAGAAGTTCACCAAGCTCTAATTTGGTGAAATATTATTAGGTAGGCTGGCAAGCTGATGTGAGATGATCGTGGCTAGAATAGAACTATCCGTTATAGGTAGTTCTGTCCACTGTAATCTGGCACTGCAGACGCATGGGAAGAATTAAATATTATCTTAGAACTGGCGTGGTAAAAAGTCTATAACCTACTTAATCTCTTAGAGCATGAATAAGCATAAGGGTTATGTTGGCAAATTGGAAATGTTTCCATTCACAATTTTGATGACTGTTTGTTATTAATAATAGTAGCATTTTACTTTCCAAAATCTTCATTTAAATTGGTGATTAACCATAGTATCAGTTATTGAAATGGGAATTTTTCCATTGTTTCCTGAAATCCTCATTTTTGTGTGTGTAGAAACCTAAGGTTAAGGTCATCACTGATTAGACAGTAATGATACAGTTTTCAGAATTAGTGAATTATATGCACATATAAAAATCTTTTTTGAGTTCATTATAACAAAGGCTAGAGAGAGGCTGAATTATGAATCAAGACCACATTTAGAAAGTGGAGACAAGAATACCAAAGGCATTTGAAATGAGATTTATGTGGGTAGGGTGATGTGTTTCTAATGGGAATACAACTTGGGGGTATGTTTTCCCTTCTGAAGGAGAGTTGCATGAATCATAACTTTACATTTTTCAGATTTCTGAGCAAATACTTATGAGATAAGCAGTATGTTGTATTTTCCATCTGAAATGGACTCAATCTCCTTTGATTTTTAAAAGAATAGTTTTCTTCCAGTAAATGAAAACCTTTGCCCCTTTGAAATTTGAACTTCCTCTTTGTTTAAAATAATGCTATTTATACTAAATTTAATTTAATAGATCATAATAAGAATGCTTTTAGAAACAAAATGAAACAAAATAGAAAATGGAGTGTGAATAGTATTTTCTGAAACTAAGGATTCCATTGTGTATGTATGTGTATGTACATTCTAAGTCATGAAGTAAAATTTTTTTTCAGTGAGCCGCAGTAAAAAAGAGAACATTCTTAAATGTTTTAAAATGTACAATAAAAAAATCTTGAAAATAAAATAACTCTTCCTCTTATAGTACATATCAAAATGTATCTAGATTAACAGATCTTCTTGGAATGTTGTTGTTGCTTTAAATAGAATCACCCCGGACTTAGTGGGGTCTGGGGCAGTTGTGAGTCTCCCAGTTCTGCCCTGTCTCACTGGGAACAACAGAGATCAGTATGGAGAGGGGAGTTGCACTCTTGTGGGGGAAGTGCTTATGGAGATGAACCTTCTGTCTGCTTTCATTTCTTTCTCTCTTAAGTAGGAAGGATACTATTACTTGGCCTGTCCATATACACACACATATATATATGTATATGTAATTTACTGTAGTGGAGTACATTTATTATATTATAGTCTTGTGTACCAGCCCTATTATCTCAATTAGATTTCAAGACTTATAAGGTCAGGAGTTTTGCCTTACGCTTTCTTTATCTTCTCACCCAGGATGTGTCTTGCACACACAGTAGCAGATGCTTCCTAAGTAATTACTGTTAATAGTGGAAATGGCTAAAGTTCATCCTAACATGGTATTTGACCATATTTATTTATATGTTTATATATTTATTCATGTTGTATCTTCCACAAAATTTACTGCAATTTATGGCATGAACAGAAAAATAGTGGCTGAATTATAAATTAAAAATTATATACCATATACACATTTGTAAATACATATTTATACACACACATACATATGCATCCTTATTTTCATAAATAAAAGTAAAGTCAGAAGAAAAATGTAAATAATTAGACTCTCCGAGTTCCTTCATAATTCTCTCTTTGAGCCTCATTCTTGCATCTGAACCACCCAGTTGGTGAAGTGGAAAAGAATGCATGTCAGTTGCATGCATGCTCAGTCCTGTCTGACTCTTTGTGACACATGGACTGTAGCCTGCCAGGCTCCTCTGTCCATGGGATTCTCTAGGTGAGAGGACAGGGGTGGGTTGCCATTTCCCCCTCCAGGGGATCTTTTCAACCCAGGTATCAAACCCACATCTCCTGCATTGTCAGGCAGATTCTTTACCTCTGTGCAACCTGGGAAGCACCATGTCAGTTACTTAATTTTTATTATTAAAGAAAAAGGGACACCCTCAGAGGAGACAAAGGTTTCTTTGTATACACAAGAACATGACTAAAAGGCATTTCTCACATGAAGTTTCATGTAGGAGACAATAAGTGTAGGCTAGAGAATATCCACACCACCACTCCTAAAGAAATTGTGGTCATAGATTTTATTTCTGTTACTTCTGCTCCACTATAAAGATGGAGGGCTCAGTGATAAAACCCAGCAAAAGTTAAATCTATAAAAAGACAGGAAAGTGTGGTCCAATAAGTTAATCTTTTTTCTGTTCTAAAGATATTTAGAATATTTATTTATAAGAAGATTATTTAAGTAGTCTCCCTGAGTATCATTTATCCCAAACAGATTTTTTTTAACTAGATGGGATCATAGAGAGTGTACAGTTACATTTTCTGGCAAACATGGAATTCATAGGCAGTTAGGATTGTTGACTGAAAAAAATCCATCTGCTTTAGGAAAAGTTATGATTAAGAGATCAAATCAATATTCTTTGATGGAAATTGGTAATTTTACCAAGGTTCTTATCTCAGGTCAGGCACTTCATCTCCACACATTAATGGGCTGTTCTGTGCAACATTTTCAAGGCTGAAATCCACAGTATCATTCCAAAGCAGTTTCAAAATATGTGGGAATAGTTTTTGTCTATGCTTTGCTTGTCTTTTCTTTATGGCACTGCTAATCACCAGCTTTTGTTCCAGCTAGTATTATATTATTTTGCTAGGCTTTGTGTATATCACAGAGTCCTATTAGTTTTCATACTAAAATGGACAAGAAATCTGGAAGTGAATTTGAAACACCAAGGACCTAGTGTTTGCAGTCACCAAATAGGATTGTTAGAATGTTCAGATATTTTTGAGTCATCTACTTTCTACAGTGGTAGAAGAATCATTTCTACAACTTAAAGTCCATAATAAACATTATCTCAAGTAGAGGTGGGCCACAAACATGGGAGTAACAAGGAAGAGTTCAGGCAGCTCTAGGAGGACTCATATGAAATCTGTGATTAAAAACAGGATGGGATAGAGAAAGTTGGACTGGGGCTTCAGAGCAGTTTGAGGAAGCAAAAGAATGGCAAATCAGAATGAAAGAAGATATCTAGGAATGATAAGGTAAATGTTACTCCTCATTTACTTGGAGGGAAAGTAGGCTTTTAAAAATGAGAGGTGGGAAGAGTAAGGAAGAGAAGATGAAATAGAATATATTGGGCTGGTTCTACTGAACCTAAGGAAGGGTCATTTTCAGGAAAACATGAAACAGCTACCAGACTGCCATTTTATTTTTTAAATATTGGTGCATGTGAATCATTTGGAAGGAAATAAAAGTTGTTTAATTGTGTATGGGGGAGGGGAAGTCTAACAGACAACTGTTTTGAAAAATTAAGTTTTTGACTCTAATTTGTTTTATAATAATCAAGGGGCTTAGTTGCTAGTCATGAAACTGTTTACAGCAGAAAAGAAATCTATTGGAAAAGCATCATGGAGCTCACAAGCTTGCCACAAGGTCTGCAGAACCAGGTTCAGGACAAATGGAAGAAGCTAGAAACAGAGCTTAGTTTCTTGCCATGGAATCTGCATGGTCTTAGCCTCAAGGAAGGCTAAAAAAATGAAAATCTGGCCTTTGGGGCTCTTAGTCCATTTGGGCTACTATAACAGAAATACTGCAGACACTCCTTTCTCATTGTTCTAGAGGCTGGAATTCTGAGATCAGAGTGCAAGCATAGTAAGACTCTGGTGAGAGACCTCTTCTGGGCTGCAGACTGTAGGTTATCCTTGTATCTTCACATGCAGAGACCAGAGAAAGGAAGCAAGCTCTCCTGTGACCCTTATAAAACCTCCAGACCTGTTCATGAGGACTCTACTGCCATGACTTCATCTAATCCTAATTACTTCCCAAAGATCTTACCTACTGGTCAGTTCAGTTCAGTTCAGTTCAGTTGCTCAGTCACGTCTGACTCTTTGTGACCTCATGGACTACAGCACACCAGGCTTCCAAGTCCATCAGCAATTCTTGGAGCTTGCTCAGACTCATGTTCATCAAGTTGGTGATGCCTTACAACCATATCTCCTCTATTGTCCTCTTCTCCTCCTACCTTCAATCTTCAATCTTCAAAAGACCCAGAATCAGGGTCTTTTCCAATGAGTCAGTTCTTTGCATGAGGTGGCCAAACTATTGAAGCTTCCACTTTAGCGTCAGTCCTTCCAATCAATATTCAGGACTGACTTCCTTTAGGAAAGACTGCTTTGATCTCCTCACAGTCCAAGGAACTCTCAAAAGTCTTCTCCAACACCACAGTTCAAAAGAATCAATTCTTTAGTGCCCAGCTTTCTTTATGGTCCAGCTCTCACATCCATACATGACTACTAGAGAAACTATAGCTTTGACTATACAGACATTTGACTGTATGATACCTACTGATACCATTGCATTAAATGGTACAGTTTCAACATATGACTTTTGGAGTGACATAAACATTCAATCCATAGCAAGTACTTATAGGGAGAAGCAAACTTTGCCTCCAGCCAAGACTAGTAAGGTGTGAACTCCTGAAAGAGACATAAGGTTTAGATTCGGGGCTGCCTTAACCCCCTAGAAAAGACAACTGTACTAAATCTTTCAGTCAGTCAGTCAGTTCAGTCACTTAGTTGTGTCCGACTCTTTGCGACCTCATGAATGGCAGCACGCCAGGCCTCCCTGTCCATCACCAACTCCCGGAGTTCTCTCAGACTCACGCCCATCGAGTCANGAGCTGTAAGCCAACTTTTTCACTCTCCTCTTTCACTTTCATCAAGAGGCTTTTTAATTCCTCTTCACTTTCTGTCATAAGGGTGGTGTCATCTGCATATCTGAGGTTATTGATATTTCTCCTGGCAATCTTGATTCCAGCTTGTGTTTCTTCCAGTCCAGCGTTTTTCTTGATGTACTCTGCATATAATTTAAACAAGCCCTCATATATTCTTGAGTTCTGGAATTGTTTTTAAAGCTAAATTCTTCAGGTCACCCTAGAAAAGGCAACACAATGAGTCTTGATATTCTGGTCCAATTTAAAAGATGAGAATCAGACCTTCCCAGCACTGTTGCAAATTTGAAGATCTAGTTAAGCCTCATGCATCACAACTTCTTGGTGTCTAGTGCCAATGTTTTCAATTTTGACATCAAATTCATTCTGTTGCTGGTGACTGTATTTTAAATGGAATAGTTGAAAATAAATCTATATGTTTAGGAGTTTCCCACGTGTATGCCCGTCTGCGGACTCCCAGGGAAGCCTCGACAGTGATACGAGCACATAAACTGGCCCTTGCAGGTGCCAACTACATAGGCGGATCGCTCTTCATGGGTGCTCTGCCAGCCACCTGGGCCTTTATACTGCTGCTGCTCTTCTAGACCAGTCTTCCTTCTATCTCCTGTTAGTTGACATGCTAGTTACAGACAATCATGCCAGGCCACACTCTGGTGTGACAGTTGTACAAGTAAGGATGTGGAAAGATTATCCAACCAGTTGTTTTCAAAAATTCTTATTCCTGTATATGTAGTTTAAAATGATATAAGGTTCTGAAAATGAAGAATAAGAACATAAATAACTCCTGTAAAACTCTATAATATGGGGTTGGGGCCAAAATAACTTCTTTATTCCTTCTTAGGAGCATGCCCTCCCAAGTCTTTCTAGCCTAAATTTAGAAAGTAAGACTTATATTTGACTTTGGTGCCCCTCTAAGTTATTGCAGGATTTTTTTTTTTAAGGGATGTTTCAGCATCATTAATGCCACAAAGTATGTGCTACAAAAAGCTGGATTTCCTCTGCATATCCTTGAAGATAAATCCAGGATACTCTGTGGGCTTATTTTTTCAATCAGCCCAAGCTAGGCTGAAAGATGTCTGGGTGATGATACCTCTGATAGTGATGACCCTGAGTAAGTTCCACGAAGGGTTTTTATATTACATTTTTGGTAGTAGTTGTACATCTTGTGATTGGATTCATTCCTATCTGTGGGTCTTTGAGCTTCTACTTAATTGCATGTGTGCTCAGAACCATGCTAATTTTATTTCAGCATTTTGTTTGGTGTGTTAAGAGAAAACAAGCACATAGATTTTTGATAAGCAAATGTTGGCTCAACTGATGAGCTGTAGCTTGTAGCTAGAAAGTTACAGCTTAGTGTAAGTGAAGAAGCAAAAAATCTGATAATTCAGTGATTTAAATCTTTTTCATGTATAATTTTATAGCTTCTGTAAGAGACAGAGAAACTAAATACACATTTTGTCAGACTGAGAGTAGCATTTGTCATGAAGCAAGTCTTTCTAACATTTTCATCTATGGCCTAAAATAAGATGGTAGGTTTTCATTTTATTTCTGAAGAGATTCTTGGAATTCCAGCTTCCACTGAAAAGTGAGATGGAGGGTATGAATTGGAGGTGATGCAAAACAGAATCCCAAAGAGGAAACCAAGGAGCAAAACTCCATGTGGAGCTCTGTTCCTTGGCTGTCCTTCCCGCTACATCTGTTGCAAATTCTTTCCCTCATCATTAGAAGGAAGTAAAAGAAGGAAGGGGAAGAGAAAGGGAGCTGGCAGTACTATGATGACTCGCTTGGAAGAGCCAACTGTGTGCATCTCTCCCCAAACTTACATTAAAGCAATGTGTTGGCAGCTTCAAATCAGCCATGGTGGGGATATTTAAGCCAGAGAAACTGGCAATGCTGCCAATCAGGGCTCCGTCTCCCTCAGGAATAGCTCAACCTTACGATTATAATCACTTCCTGATTCTGACTTGTCTGTGTACCTGATATTTCTAACAACCTTGACTGTAGTCTGTCTTACCCAGACCTTTGTGCACTAGAGATATGTAGGAATGGAATAAAGTGTTCCATTTAAAACTAGTTAGGATGGATCTGTTTCCTATGTTTTTACCTCGTTGAATTTCTCAATGCGTTGTAAGTTATCTCTTCACACCTACTCATCTTTTTTTTTATTCTCTTTTCTATTATCCTGCCTTGATTATTTAGTCTTCTCAGCATAGAAATTTTATGACTTATTCAGATGCACAGTGCCTAGTTAGCATGATCCAAGCAAAGAGTATTATAGACTCAATTAGCAATCACTAATTGAATATTTCCTTTGCCTGAGACATCACAGATGTCTTAGACATTATCAGAGAAAATAAGGCACAGTACCTAGTTTCAAACGTATAATCTAGGGAGAAAATCAGATATATATATATATATACACACACACATATACATATACAGTTTAGACTAATGTAGAGAATAATGTTAAAGATGATATTAGAAAAAGCAAAGAAAAATGCAAACCAGACCACAGAGACTAGAGATTATTTCTGACTGCAGAAATTAGAGAAGGCTTCATGGAGACAGAGACTTTTTAAACCATGTCTTAAAGAACTGATATGCATTTTAAAGCTCAGCTCTATTTATAGCTTTTATGAGCAGATGACTGTAACATTCACACCAAAGTAATTTGTAAGTTAGTTCATGTTGCTTACCAATCTGCCAAAATTAGCTTACTGCCATGGGAGTCAGTAAAACTTAAAAATAAGATTTTAATGACATAGATGTATGGAATTGTTACTAAATTTAGCAGATGGCAATGCAGAAGATGCATTCTGGTTATCTGTGTGCCCTCCATAGGTTATATGCAGAGCACTATTTATAGAAGGTCCTTAATAAAAACTGTCAATTGCTGAGGACCAGTTACATGTCTGTCACTTTAACATGTATGATATCACCAAAGACAAAACCCAGAAAAGGAATAAAACTGATTTTATTCAGGCTACTACAGTAGGGAGAAGACTCCAGATCAGAATATGTCTCTGCAGAGGAGTTTTCACTTAGTCTTCATAGAAAGGAACAGACAAGTTAGAGATGGGGGGGACAGACCATTGGGATCTGCAGCAAGAGAAAATCTCAGAATCTTAGTCAGAGGAATGTTTTTCTCTGTGTCTAGCCAGAGTTTAGGGGAAAGCAACTCTAATCTTGGCTAATTATTCATAAGATGTAGAACAAGAAATTGAATAGCCAAAACCTCATAGTTTACTACTCTGAAATACACTATTATCAGCATTTTTTAAATTCTTTTTAAAAAATCAAAACTGACATTCAGAGAGATTGAGTGACTTGCCAAGGCTACATATCTGGTAAATAAAGAACCAGAATTTCATTCCATAGTTTTATTTTGACTTTCCTTTTATTATGCTGCAACACACACTGTACTCAATAAATGCTTTAATAGTAATTTCTGAGGTTAATGGAACTTTCACTTTTTTTCTATATTTTCATACGTACTATTTAAAATTTGTAGAGAATAGCCTTCAAAGAACCAGGTCTAAATGTTTAGAATTGATAAAAATCTGTTCAAAGTGATTCATAATAAGAGTGTGCCTCCTTCCCTATAAAATAAATCTCCCTTTCAAGTGAATGAGTAGAGAAAAATTTGAGATTATATCTGGTGGCTCAGATGGTAAAGAATCTGCCTGCAGTGCAGGAGACCCAGTTTTGATCCTTGGGTTGGAAAGATCCCCTGGAGAAGGAAATGGCAACCTACTCAAGGATTCTTGCCTGGAAAATCCCATGGACAGAGGAGCCTGGTGGACTATAGTCCATGGGGTCTCAAAGAGTCAGACATGACTGAGTGACTGACATGTGTACTTGCTGTGAATCAATAAGGTTATCACTGTTGTTTTTTCACTTCTGCTTTGTGGGGCCGTAACAGTGTGAAGGAGGTGCTTCAAGAGCCTCGCAGAGTTCTTGGCTGGATTGACAGTCAGGACAGAAATGAGGTAAAGCTTGGTTACCCAGCTTCTGCCAGAGTTCCCTTTGGGTTACACATAGTGAACATCAGAGTAAAGGTCACTAAAGAATGTAGTTAAACTGTGAAAACCAACTGACCTAGTAGAATAAATTACTTCTCTAAAACAAATGCTAAATACATGCTGTTCCTGGAAACCTATGAGTCTCTGGGTTTACTGGCTGTTGCCAGCTTCCTGGGACCCTCGCTGTGCTTTTCAGACTCGCAGCAATGCAATGTTAACATGCCCCTGGAACATCGCTGGCGCAGCAGGGGAGTCTAACCTAGCCGGCCTGAATCATTTGGCATCTATTCCACGCTCTGGTCATTGTAGTAATTATGAGTGTGATGTGATAATTTGTGGTTGAGTTTTGTCCTGGGGCCCAGCCATTCAGTTCTTCTTTTTTTCTTTTTTAAATGATGTTTTACTTTCATAATATCTTGTTAATAAACAGACCAGGTGCTGTTTCCCAGTAGCTCATGATATATTCGCTGAACAGCGAAGCAAAAATTAAGCATAAAACAAAAGCCACTGCCCTTCTGGCTGCCCGGCCTTCATGAGCATGGTTATTGTGACCACTCTAAGTGTAAGTGAAGAATGAGCAGGTTACTTTTAGGATCTGGGGACCAATGAAGCCAGCATATTTAGGAGGCTTGTCATGGCTGGCAGTGGGAGTGTGGACTTTGTGACTTAGAGGCAAGAAACCCAAGCCTAGTGCTTTCCTGTGCCCCACCCATCCCTCTCCCATTCCAGCATAACCTGGCTGTCCCTTGCCCCACGAGCCATTTGCAGAGCAGCTCAGGTAATGAAAGGAGATACTATCATTAGTTTTGATTCCCTGTCATCTCCTGGATTTAGGGGAAGAGTGCCATGGTCAGAGGAAGATAGCAAAATAAAAAATAAGGAGACAAATTGGCCAGAAGATACTGGAAAATACATATAGGAGCTATGACCTGTATTTATCCCCTGGAAAGCAAGTGAATTATTTGTGTGAGTCAAATTTTCTAAAGAAAGGTATTTTGGTGGCATTGAATCTTAGGGAACTGGTTTAAAAGAAGTTGTGGACATGGAGAGACAGGAAATGACGTGACACTCAGGTCAGTGGAAGCTCCATGTACAAAAGCTTAAGGCAGGAATGAACCACAGATATTGACTATAGAAAGGTATGCTCAGATGATAAATATGTAGGCAAAGGTACAGAGGCTGGCATCAGGAGAGCTAAATTTTACATTTTGCTATTAAAATTATAATCATTGGTAAGCTGGTATCAGGCTTCCCAGATGGCTCAGCGGGTAAAGAATTTATGTGCAATGCAGGAGACACAGGAGATTCAGGTTTGACCCCTGGGTTGGGAAGATCCTCTGGAGGAGGAAAATAGCAACCCACTCCAGTATTCTTGCCTCAAAAATCCCACAGACAGAGGAGCTTGGTGGGTTACAGTCCAAAGGATCACAAAAGAATCAGACATAAGTAAGCACGCACACACCTGAAACAAAAAATCACTTTGCTTCCCTGGTGGCTCAGACAATAAAGAACTTGACTTCAATGCAGCAGAACTGGGTTTGATCCCTGGGTCAGAAGGATCCCCTGGAGACAGAAATGGCTACCCACCCCAGTATCCTTACCTGGAGGATTCTATGGACAGAGGCTACCGTGCATGGCATGGCAGAGTTGGACTCAACTGAGCGACCAACATTTACACTTACTGAAACTGGTATCAGCTTTCTAAGGCAAAGGTTAAAATTTCTATGATTCTTCTTTGTTAAGGATCTCTGGAATTTACTGAGTATCGATAGGACTTCACTTTTGCAGGTTGGAGTGGCTAAATCTGAGGAATATTCATTAAGCAAGAGGAAGAAATACAGTGGCTATTCCTGGTGGCTCAAACAATAATCTGCCTGCAATGCAGGAGACCTGGGTTTGATCCTTGGGTCAGGAAGATCCCCCTGGAGAAGGGAATGACAGCCTACTCTAGTATTCCTGCCTGGAGAATCCCATGGACAGAGGAGCCTGGCGGGCTACAGTCCATGGGGTCATGAAGGCTCAGACATGACCAAGTGACTAACACACACAACAGGAGGAAGAAAAGAAAAAGAGAAACAGGAAAATGTTTCTAAGACTAAGTCCTTGTCTTAGTCCATTCAGTCCACTATAACAAAAGTACCATTGGTTAGGTGGCTTTTAAACAAGAGGAATTTACTTCTGATAATTCTGGAGGCTGAGAAGTCTAGGATCCCTGGTAGACCCCGTTGCTGGTGAGGGTTCACTTCCTCACAGGCTGGAGCCTCACGAGGCAGAAAGGACTGGGGAGCTTTGGGAGTGGGGGGTCCCTCTTATAAGGGCACTAATCCCAGTCAGGAGGGCTCTGTCTTCATGACCTAACCACCCAAAGGCCCTACCTCCTTACACCCTCACCTTAGAGGCTAAGATTTCAAAATATGAATTTGGGGAAAGGGAGGACACAGCATTTAATATATAGCAACCCTTCAGGTGATTCTCCAAAGTTTGGAAACTACTGCCTTAAAGTATTTGTTTTGAAGATGAAAAGAACTCCAGAAAGGAGAGTGTTGGTAGATTTCTCTCCTAAACCCCCTTCCTCAATGATTTACAATCCTCTGATGAACTCTGGGAGAAAATGTCCCAATCAGGTGCTATGCCTTTGACACATACAAATCTCTGTTTGAGAAAGAGAAGTGTGGCTTTGGCCTTACAGGAGAGCAGCCACAGGAGCACCCAGCTGGGCTTCCTCAGCACCACATCAGCCCCTGCCCTGACGTACAAACTCAGGAATGACTTTTTAAAAATCAATTCTTAATCCAAGGCTCAGAAACGTTCTATTTGACAGAGTTTCAGACACCCAAATCGTTATGTCCAAAATGAAGAAAAAAAAAAACTAGTGATGCTGAACTTTAATAAAATTTAGTAAACATTTATTAACTGCATAGGGATAACTGGCAATTACAACCTTTAGGGGTCAAATAAATTTGACGGTAAAGGTAACAGACACTGTGCTGAAAAGGGAAAAATAGAAACATGAAGATGTTTGGCACTGGATGGGAGAAGAACTGAGATACAGCTTTTTGTCAAGAGGATGGAGTGTGAGAGATGAGAGTCATGGCAATGGACAAGAGTCAGATGAGAGGCGGGGGAGTGCAGGGTGAGGCAGAAGAGTTACTAGCCATGAAGATGGACATCTTCCACTTGAAGTCATGGTCAGTTTTTTAATTAAAGCATTATAATAAAAATGGATTAATTGATCGATTGATTGGTTAACATGTGACTCTTAGAGAAAATAGAGCTAAGAATAACTATGAAACATAGACATCCCTTGCATTACTAATAGCTAACGGTTGGAGTTTTCATTATGTGCTAAGCACTGTACTAAGTATTCTCATTTGATTTTCACAACAATCCTAGGGTAGAGACACTGCTATTACTATCTCAGCACAAGAGATGAGGAAGCTAAGGCTTTGGGCCAAAGTGGCACAGCTAATAACTAAGCCTCTAGAATTTGAACTGGGAAAGTTCTAATTCAGAATCTGAGCTCTTCACTACTCTGATGTATGTAATACAAGGAAAATACATACATTCCCCAAGTTCTTGGGTCTTCAAGATGACTCAGTGCTAGTCTGTTTGCGTCCATCCTGTTTAAATAATTGTCTTGCAATTCTATGATTATAAAAGTAAAATATTGCATCCAACTCACAAACTTTAAAAAGTAGTTGAAAATATATATTAGTTTTGGTCCCATCACCTAGAGATTACTGATGTTAGCATAAAGCTACACTTGATTCTTGTGTTTATCATACCTGGTGCCAAAGAACTATCTGGACGGCCCTGTAAAAGGCAGTGAGCTCTGACCCAGACACTCTGGTTCACTAGATCTGGGTAGGGTTAAGACTTGCTTATTTTTAATAAATCCTCTCCCATGGTATTGTATGTAGTATAATCTCACTTCTAAAAATACTATTCTATACGTTCGATTTTAAAATACCCCAAAGTAGAACATCATTTATTCTGTTTACCTCTGAATTCTTGAGTACTTTTGTATTTCTCATCAAAACTACCTTTTAGAGACAGGAAGATAGTAGGGAAATGGTTCTCAAGCCTCAGCATGCATTGTAAACACCTAAAGTATTTGTTAAAACACAGAGTTTGTGATGTAATGGGCCTGGGATGGGGCTTCTATTAGGGTTCTCCCCCCAAAATAGAACCAATAGGATATATATATGGATCTGTTTGAGGAGATTTATTATAGGAATTGGCTCACAGAGTTATGGAGACTAAGAAGCCCCACAATCTGCCATCTTCAAGCTGGAAAACCAGGACAGCTGGTGATATAATTCAGTCCAAGTCTGAAAACCAGGAGCTCTAGTGTCCAAGGGTAGGGGAGGAAGAATGTCCCAGCTCAGGAAGAGAGAATGCTCCCTCCCTCCAGCTCTTGTTCTGTGTAGACTCTCAACAGATTGGATGATGCCTGCCCATATTGGTGAAGGCAGCTTTTCTTTACTCAGTCTGCTGATTCAAATGCTAATCTCTTGCAGAAATACGCTCACAGATACACCTCAGAATAATGTTTTGCCAGCTGACTGGGCTGGTGAAACATGACAGGGCTCCAAAATTTTCTAACAAATTCAAGCGTGATGCAAATGCCACTGGTTCAGGACCACACTTTGAGAACCACTGTAATAGAGAGTTCTTCCAAGCAAGAGTTCCTGGTTAAAAAAAAAAAACAAACCAGCAAAACTCTCATGGTCTCTGGAAATTCCTTAAAATTCAAGGGCAAACATCTAACCTTGCCTGTTTAGAAACAAATTGAGTGACATATAGTAGCCTGCTTAGTATCACCCCATCAGGAATTCCATATATGAAAACTATTCAGCTGTTTCTGTGCCTCTATGGCAACAGTATAAGTGTAACATGAAAATAATAATTGCTGAGGTTGTCAGCTAAAAAATCTAAAATGTCTAAATGACCGTTGGTAGCCACAGAAAGGACAGTCGGACAAGGACAGTTACATCCAATAATAGGCATCACACCTATCACTGAAGGCTAATGTCTGACACTTCTTAAGTAGGACAAATACCAGAGGAGGATGTTGATGCTACTGGCAGTTTTTATGAATTATACATGAGGCACCATTTTAAAATTCGGTGGAAAACTGCCATTTACCCTCTCTAATAGAAGGCATTGTATGAAAAGTGAAGTGCTCGGTGAGTAACCATGAGAAGCAACCAGTATAATGGATCTTAAGCACACTTCTCTTTGCACTCCAGCACCTGACAGAAGACAGTCAAGCTTTAAAAGGAAGGCTGGCCTCTGGGAACCCAATAGCAGCTTTCCTGATCTGGACACCTCAGCACTGTCCATCCAGGCTTCCAAATCAGCAACCAGTTTCTGACACGTACCTCATAGATTTCATGGCTTTTAGCTTTAACCCCTTGATGCTTGGGCAGTAAAAATGTATATCTGTATTTGGCATTCAGCACTGTCTCGGTCCCTTTGAGCTGTTAAAATACCACAGAACACCATGTAACTTTTAGCAGTAAGACAGATTTATTTCTCACAGTTCTAGAAGCCAGGAAGTTCAGGATCAAGGTGCTCGCAGATTTGGTGTCTGATAAGAGCCGTGTCCTACATGGCTGTCTTTTTGCTATAATCTCACATGGTTGAAGGAGCAAAGAATGTCCCTGGGGTCCCTTTGATAAGGGTGCTAAGTCCATTCATGAGGACTTTACCCTCATGACTTATTCACCTCCCAAAGGCCCCATCTCCTAACACTATTACCTGCATTCCAGGGTATATAAAAATTCATTTGTCAGTAACAAGAAATGCAGAAAACCAATGACAGACAATGTAATCTACCCTAGAGTTTTGCATGTTAAAATTAGAAATTTTTACCATAACTGGGAGTTACTAAAGTCACCTGGGAGAATTCATTCATTTATTACTCAGTCAATAGATACCTATTGAGCACTTCCTAGATCCCAGGCATTATCATAGGTTCAAGGGATAAAACAGTGAAAAGAAAGAGACAGAGAGACACAGCTTTGACCATCAAGGAGTGTCCTTTATAGTTGTGATGAGTTTTGTCTTCCTCTATGTCTTCTAGAACCTTCCTGGGTCAAGGACCAACAGTGCAGGTCACTTGAAAAGTGCTGAGAAACGCTGATTCTCAGTCTATACCCTGAATCTCCTAACACGGAATCTGTATTTTATTTTACAAGATCCCCAGGTGATTTGTATCCACATTAAAATTTGAGAATCACTGCTTTAGAAAACAGAGCCTGAAGCAAGGATTAAAGTTCTGATTTTATTTGAGAGTTCAAGCCCAGGGGAGTACAAGTAAGGGGAAAGGGAAGACAGGCAAGGGTGGCTGCAAAGCCTATGAGATGCTGGGCTGGCTGCTGAGTCTGGAAGGGGCATATCAGCCCAGTCAGCAGGGATTATAGGTTTACTTGGCATGTGCATGTGTAATTTCTTCTCCAGAAAGATCCACACCAGGAGCCCTCATGACTCTTGCTTTCTTCTGATTGAGGTTCACGCTACTGGGCTTCCCAGGTGGTGCTAGTGGTAAAGGACCCACCTGCCGGCAACGGGAAGATCCCCTGGAGCAGGGCATCGCAACCCACTCCAGTCTTCTTGCCTGGAGAATCCCATGGACAGAGGAGCCTGGTGGGCTACGGTCCACAGGGTCCCAAGGAGTCAGACATGACTGAAGTGATTTAGCATGCATGCACCCCTGGCAGGTGCCACACCCGTACTTCTTGGTTACAGTGTACAAGCCTGAAAGTGAAGGCATGGCACAGACCCAGAAAGAGAAAAGAGAAAGGAGCTCTTGAGTTTAATAAGACATGAGGTTGGTGTCTTAAGACAATGCATTTGGAAAATTCAGTATTAGAAGAGAATAGAAGTGACATTGTCAGTCAGGAGAAACACGGAAATGTGAATGTTGGAGGTCTGAATGTCAGATTTTGTCATCATGAGTAACAGTTACTCAAGTCTTGTTTAACGTTTACTAGTCACTCTCTGCTTCCCTGTTTTATGACCTTCTATTGCTCTGCCAGCACTCAGGATCTCCACATACCTATTATTTTATTAGTTCCTTCCTCTCCCTCGATTTTTGGTCATTCTTCTCCACTTTTATTGATCCTTGTGGTTTGTTTATCAATACCTTCTGGGTCTCAAATATTCAGGTCCATTGGTTCTCATCCGGCATATTGGCCCACACCACATACATGTCTGTTTGATATCATTGTGCCCATATCCTCATCCTTGAACAAGCTATATAAACCAAGTCCAAATAGAAGCAAATAATCTGGGCCAGTAAATCTAGAATAGGTATCAAAGGAGAAACCACAGACCCCAGAGTAAGGCAGACCCAAGACCCATAAGACACCCAGTGCCTGGTGTACATGCTCCGATAGGTGTGTGCCTTCCATGAGTGCTTCCGATATGGGAAGCTTTCATCCAGGTCAACCAGATTCTACTCCATCTGGAACCTATGGAAACTGTGAAAACATGGCCAATACCTAAATGCCATAGGTAGTTATCCCCAAATAATGGAAATAGAAGTTTTCATGTTTATCATTTCTTATGCTTTTCAAAATTTCTCTGATAAAGTTGTATTGCTGTTATAATAAGAAAGAAACTCTTCAATTATTTTTATAAATTAATCTATGTTGTCGAGGCAACTCTTTTAAGAACAGATTAATGAAAAACCAGAATGACACAGCAGCCATTAAATTTTAAATTATTTGCATATTTTATAGACATTCAGTAAATCTCCTAAACTCCAGTCTAGAGTTTAAAGCAATCTAGATTCCTCTCAAAATCCAAAGGAGGAATGTCTTTTTCTCACACCAAAAATGAAATAGATGAAGACTCAGAGAGCAGAAATTGTCCTTTCTGAAGGCAATACTGAACTCCTAAATGATGAATGAAGCATTGCTGAAATATCTGTGACTCTCATGTATGGTGAAAATAATTCTCAGTCCTGCAGTAAGAAGAGCCCTAAAAGAAAGTCAGGCTGTGAAGGTGGTCAGCACTAAAGTCCAAACACCTTTTAAGGAGGTGCCCAGTGTCACAGGATACTCTTTAGTTCATTTCAGTCGCTCAGTAATGTCCGACTCTTTGCGACCCCATGAATCACAGCACGCCAGGCCTCCCTGTCCATCACCAACTCCCGGAGTTCACTCAGACTCACATCCATCGAGTCAGTGATGCCATCCAGCCATCTCATCCTCTGTGGTCCCCTTCTCCTCCTGCCCCCAATCCCTCCCAGTATCAGAGTCTTTTCCAATGAGGCAGCTCTTCGCATAAAGTGGCCAAAGTACTGGAGTTTCAGCTTTAGCATCATTCCCTCCAAAGAACACCCAGGGCTGATCTCCTTAAGAATGGACTGGTTGGATCTCCTTACACCCCAAGGGACTCTCAAGAGTCTTCTCCAACACCACAGTTCAAAAGCATCAGTTCTTCAGCTCTCAGCTTTCTTCACAGTCCAACTCTCACATCCATACATGACCACTGGAAAAATCTTAGCCTTGACTAGACGGACCTTTGTTGGCAGAGTAATGTCTCTGCTTTTCAATACGCTATCTAGGTAGATCATAACTTTTCTTCCAAGGAGTAATTGTCTTTTAATTTCATGGCTGCAGTCACCATCTGCAGTGATTTTGGAGCCCTGCAAAATAAAGTCTGACACTGTTTCCACTGTTTCCCCATCTATTNCATCAGTTCTTCAGCTCTCAGCTTTCTTCACAGTCCAACTCTCACATCCATACATGACCACTGGAAAAATCTTAGCCTTGACTAGACGGACCTTTGTTGGCAGAGTAATGTCTCTGCTTTTCAATACGCTATCTAGGTAGATCATAACTTTTCTTCCAAGGAGTAATTGTCTTTTAATTTCATGGCTGCAGTCACCATCTGCAGTGATTTTGGAGCCCTGCAAAATAAAGTCTGACACTGTTTCCACTGTTTCCCCATCTATTGGCCAGGATACTCTTAACCGTTTTATTTGTTCTTTTTTTTTTTTTTTTTTTTTCAGCAAGAAGAGTCCTTATCAAATTTCTGCTTCACACTCTAACTTCAACTTATAGGCTCTGTGATTAGCTAAAATATGCTTTCTACTAGTTGAACATTTGATCAGTTTTGATCAGCACATCAGAAGTAATTTTGTATAAATGTAAACAAATGTGATTGTGCTTAATTACTCAGTTGCATCTAACTCTTTGAAACCCCATGGACTGCAGTCCACCAGGCTTCTCTGTCCATGGGATTTTCCAGGCAAGTCTACTGGAGTGAGTTGCCATTTCCTTCTCCAGGAGCTCTTCCCAACCTGAGGATCAAACAAACCCATGTCTCCCACAAAGCAGGCAGATTCTTTACCAACTATATCATCAGCAAAGCCCTTAACAGATATATTGGTTTATTTCTAAGAATTTATTGACTCCCAGCTACTACTTATACTTCTTACACTATTACAAAAAATCTATCGTCTCTACTCAGACTTAACAAAATAATAGATCCTTATTTTGTAAAGGGGATTTACAAATCAGTTCAAAATTCATTGGTACTAAAAAGCCTCCTGACCCAAATATCAATGTTCTCTTTAGAAGATTTCACAGATCTTGAGCTGAAATTCCTGTGGAGAAGAAGGAAAAGTTGACTTTCTCACTGTTTTCCTGCCCTTGTTTACTGGGACACCAGAGGCTTCAGGTCTCTAATGCTGTTGATGTATACTAGGTATAAACAGTTATTCCTCTTGAGAATACTATACTTAAGGACATACATTTGTAACAGCCATTTGTGCTCCCTATAATAATTAAGCTTATTTAATAATATATGAAAATAAATGCATCTTAAGGGATAAGGAGTAGATTCCCGATTTTTCACATTGAACCAAGTCACTCAATAAGTATTTATATAGGTACTTGCCAGTGCACACATTTTTTAAGTATTAGGACCAGCTATCACCCTGGTTAAAAAATGGAGTAAGATATCCCTCCTTCATGCCTGACTGCCCATAAATACACTTCAAATCCAAGACCATTTCTTGGTCTCTTCCTTAGGCAGGGGGAAGCTACTTACTAACAATTGGTTGTCTGAGGCCTTACAAATAGCTAAGAAGTGAAGACAAAGGAGAAAAGGAGAGAGATATTCATCTGAATGCAGAGTTCCAAAGAATAGCAAGGAGAGGTCTTCCTAAGTGACCAATGCAAAGAAACAGGAAAACAATAGAATGGGAAGGATTAGAGACCTCTTCAAGAAAATTAGAGATACCAAAGGAACATTTCATGCAAAGATAGGCACAATAAAGGACAGAAATGGTAGGGACCTAACAGAAGCAGAAGATATTAAGAAGAGGTGGCAAGAATACACAGAACTATGCAAAAAAGATCTTAATGACCCGGATAACCACAGTGATGTGATCATTTACCAGCACCAGACATCCTAGAATCTGAAGTCCAGTGGTCTTTAAGAAGCATCACTATGAACAAAGCTAGTAGAGAAGATGGAATTCTAGATGAGCTATTTCAAATCCTAAAAGATGATGCTGTTGAATTGCTGGGCTCAATATGCCAGCACGTTTGGAAAACTCAGAAGTGGCCACAGGACTGGAAAAGGTTGGTTTCCAATCCAATCCCAAAGAAAGGCAATGCCAAAGAATATTCAAACTACCAAGCAATTTTACTCATTTTACATCTATCAAGGAAATGCTCAAAATTCTTCAAGGTAGGCTTTAACAATACATGAACCAAGAACTTCCAATGTACAGCTGTATTTAGAAAAGTCAGAGGAACCAGAGATCAAATTGCCAACATCCTCTGGATCATAGAAAAAGCAATAGAATTCCAGAAAAACATCTGCTTCATTGACTATGCTAAAGCCTTTGTGTGGATGACAGCAAACTGTGGAAAATTCTGAGAGATGGGGATACCAGACCACCTGACCTGCCTCTTGAGAAATCTGTACACAGGTCAAGAAGCAATAGTTAGAACTGGACATAGAACAGACAGGTTCCAAATAGGTATAGGAGTACAATCAGGCTGTATATTGTCACCCTGCTTATTTAACTTATATGCAGACTGCATCATGTGAAATGCCAGGCTGGATGAAGCTCAAGCTGGAATAAAGAGTGCTGGGAGAAATCTTAGTAACTTCAGATATGCAGATGATACCACACTAATGGCAGAACGTGAAGAGGAACTAAAAAGCTAAAGAGCCCCTTGATGCAGGTGAAAGAGGACAGTGAAAAAGTTGGCTTAAAACTCAACATTCAGAAAACTTAGGTCATGGCACCCAGTCCCATCACTTCATGGCAAATAAATGGGGAAACAATGGAAACAGTGACAGATTTTATTTTCTTGGGCTCCAGAATCACTGCAGTTGGTGACTGCAGCCATGAAATTAAAAGATGCTTGTTCGTTGGAAGAAAAGGAATGTCAAACCTAGACAGCATATTAAAACGCAGAGACATTTTTTTGCCAACAGAGGACCATCTAGTTAAAGCTATGGTTTTTCCAGTAGTCATGTATGGATGTGAAAGTTGGATCATAAAGATGGTTGAGAGCCTAAGAATTGATTCTTTTGAACTGTGGCACTGGAGAAGACTCTTGAGAGTCCCTTGGACTGCAAGATCAGACCAGTTAATCCTAAAGGAAATGAACCCTGAATATTCATTGGAAGGACTGATGCTGAAGCTGAAGCTCCAATACTTTTGCCAGTTGATGCAAAGAGCTGACTCATTGGAAAAGACCCCGATACTGGGAAAGATTGAAGGCAGGAGAAGGGGATGACAGAAGATGAGATGGTTGGTTGGCATCACTGACTCAATGCACATGAGTTTGAGCAAGCTGTAGGAGATGCTGAAGGACAGGGAAGCCTGGTATACTGCAGTCCATGAGGTCATAAAGAGTCAGACACTACTTAGCAACTGAACAGCATTAATAATTGGTGATTCTAATGAAATTTTCAGTTTCGCATTTGGAAAATATCTCTTCAATAGGTAGTTAACTTGAGTTTTTTTTTTACAAACCAAAGCACTATGACAGACGAAAAAGCACAGGAAGAGTCTGTCTTGATGTCCTATTTTAATCAGAATTAAAAAGAGAAATAAAAGGAAAGTAGAGACTGCAGAATTAAGAATCATAAAGTATTTCTAGCGTGCCTGAGAGTGGTAAGTAAAATGGTATGTGCTGGAATTAAAAGATTTACATATTTGAAATAACTATGTCTAACATGTCAAAATAGATTGTATTAAAAAAAAATCATACTGTGTGCTTTAAGCATACTTCTATCAGGCACTTGCCATGGGGAAGGGGCTTTGTTATATAAAAGATATAAAGAACATTGTTTCAACAGATACAGAGTTAGAAACAGAATATGATTATTTCTTAAAATATGCAACGTAGAAAACAAATCACTTCACAATTATGTACCTTGTCCAAGAAGAAAATATTATTTCCCTTTTGCTGTAAAATATAAACTGCTTTGGATTGAGTTTTAAAATGTGTGCAGGCTCAGTGACATTTTACGATTTTAAATGTTAGAATACTCTTTGGAAATTTTGAGACATTCCCTCAGTAACCACTTTGACAAGGAGAGCAGACAAGAAAGGTTTCCTCAGAAACAATCTTGCTGTTTTACTTTGCAACAAATTAAAATATGTATAGAATAAACCCTATAGTATAGTTATATATTTTTCATATATAGAATAGTTATAGTAATAAATTTTTACCACATATAATAATGTTTACTTTGTAAAAACTCTCTGGATGCTATGACTTACTGGAGGAGAAGCGGACAACAGAGGATTAGATGGTTGGATGTCATCACTGACTCAGTGGACACAAGTTTGAGCAAACTCTGGGAGATAGTGAAAAACAAGGAAGCCTGATGTACTGCCGTCCCTGGGATCACAAAGAGTTGGACACAACTGAGAGACTGAACAAGAACAGCTGGTTTATTATTTGCATTTGACTTTATATGATGAACAGAATTCAAAACTTATTACCAACATAAATACTTTTTAGTTATAGGAAGAGTTGATGGAAGTGGATTCTAACTAGTTACTTCTTGTCAATTAATTCAAAATTTCTAGCTAATAGGGCAGTTCTTTTATTGGGATAGAATCACTTTTATTATTTCTTTCAGTTCCACCCTTTATTTAGATTACAGCTCTTTCCTAGTCATAATTAACCCCTTCTTAGAAATCCACTTTTTTAATTTACATTTTTATCATCTGCCCTACACCTTTAGGATTGTGTGTGTGTGTGTCTTTTGGCAATTTTTCCAGTTGACTTTTAAACTTAAAAGTCTCCGTGAGCTCACATTGATATCTCCCACGGTGCCATCCTTAGAGAAAGCTTTCAATAAAAGAGTTCTGAATGGATTCAGCTTTAAAATGGATCACAAATTACCAAAGAGGCATTTTCTGAAGAAAGACTCACATTTAACTTCTGATAAACATTGGTGTATATTGTAGAATTTTTAAAAGAGAATTGTTGTAGTTCAGGTTGGGAGGGAGTAAGGAAGAAGTACTGGACTAAGAAGAACTGAACTCCAGTAGGCTCCATCACAAAATAGTCCTGTGAGCTTTCCCAAGTAACCAACTGCTGTCTCCCCACCTTTACTTGGCCTGCTTCATGGGACTGTTGCTTACAGTCTCATGAGATAGTGAGTACTAACACGGTGAGTACTAAAAAGTACCAAAAAAATAGGCAGTATGATTACACTAGGTCTTAACCATGGCACACTGAACATTATACAATAATATTGTCGTTCTAAGGTCCTTGGCCATTGCATTATGTTGGAATGGAAAATTGTTTTTCTTTAGAAAAATTGAGACCCTAGAAAAAAAAATTTTTTTAAGTAAAAGATCTCGGATTCACCAATGTTTATTCTTTGATCTGAGGGCTTCCCTGGTGGCTCAGTGGTAAAGAATTCACCTGCCAGTGTAGCAGACCCAGGTTTGATCCTTGGATCAGGAAGATCCCTTGAAGAAGGAAAAGGCAACCCACTCCAATATTCTTCCCATGGACAGAGGAGCCTTTGCAGTCCATGGGGTTGCAAAAGAGTTGGACATGACTTAGCTACCGCTGCTGCTGCTGCGTCACTTCAGTCGTGTCTGACTCTGTGTGACCCCATAGACAGCAGCCCGCCAGGCTCCTCTGTCCCTAGGATTGTCCAAGCAAGAATACTGGAGTAGGTTGCCATTTCCTTCGCCAATGAATGCATGCTAAGTCGCTTCAGTCGTGTCTGACTCTGTGACCCCATGGACAGCAGCAGCCCACCAGGCTCCTCTCTCCACGGGATTCTCCAGGCAAGAATACTGGAGTGGGTTGCCATTGCCTTCTCCGACTTAGCTACTAAACAACAATAAACTTTGAACTAGGCTGCAGCATACCCAGATTGTTTTAGGAGGTTGCTTTGGAAGACTGTACTAACATCAGCTAACACATACAGAGTATGTGCACTCTGTTAAGCCCTGGGTTGACAGCTTAGGGCACATTGTCTCATTTAATCCTCAATACCACCCTATAAAGGTGGACAGTATTATTGAATTCAATGTGGAGGTGAGGAAATTGTAGCTTAGATAGACTAATTTGTTTAAGGCTACACAGAACAAAAGGTGAGAACCAAATCTGAATCCACAATTGTTTTACTCCTGAACCGATGCTCATTTGTTCTTTTTTCCTGGCAATGCTATTAGCTAAAGCCCAATCAATTTTCTAGCCATCCAAATCCATGAGGAAGTAAATTAAATAGTAAGAATTATATTATTTAATATCAAATCAATTTGAAGATATCTATGGAATCACATGGATCTTTAGAGGTAGTTAAGGAAAATTTTGGCATCTTTAAAATAAAGAATTTTTAAAATAATAATGAGGAAAATTAAATAGCCAAATAAACTTATTTAATGAGTTATTGCTTAAGACATGCCTGTTAGCAATACATGAATTTTCCAAATATGTAATTTATGTCATAATATCAGGATTTCATTCTCTAATGTAACATTTGAATTATGATAACTTCCATTAATAAAATAATAATACTCCAGTTGAAAAATCATTCTGGTTTTCCAGACTCTCATATATTGGCAATATGTATGATATTTTCTCTTGAAAAATTGCAGAGTAGTTATCATTATAGAGAAGGCAAAAAATTTAATTTACGACTAGGTGGGCTAAAAGAGAAAAGTATTCTGACATTTAAAATTGCAAGTCCAAGTTGGTAGCCAAGTGATTTGCTAAGTAGAATATTTATAATTATTGTAACACTTTTATAAAATATTAAAAAGCTTGCATGTTTTCTTTTGGCTAATGAGACTGAATACACAATTGTTTAATGTCTTAAAAATAAGCACGTAAAAATGGTGTGACCCTAATTGCTCATTTTAAGTGTTGCATAAATATCTTCTCAGGATGTTTCCTAATGAAGTCTCAGACAGTTCACAAAAGAAAATGACAACTATTCCTAATGTGAGCCTAAACAGTATGTCAGTGCTCAGCAATCCTATAAATCCTTATGTACAGTACTTGTGTTATATTTCTTCTTTGTTTTAGAACTTACTATAAAGAGACATTTAGTTTTATTTGTTGCTGTAGACTTTATGTATACCTCTCATCAATGTGATGAGAATTGCAGGTTAAAAAAAAAAATGGTAAAAATGGAACCATTTTGATTCTGCCCTGCAATCTCTTTCTTATTGACTCCTTCACCTTGTCATCATAACAGATACAGCAGTTCACAGCTTCAAATGGAGAAATAGATAATGAAAAAGCAAATCGTCCTAATAGCATATTTGGGAGAAAAGATGTTTAAAAACGTTTTTTCTTTTGATTATGACATTTTAGTATAACAATATTGATGGCTCTGTTGATTCTAAGGGACCTTGTAGCAACTGATCCCAAGAAACCTTTGTAATGGATGTATTTCAATTAATACAATATTTCAAGTAACTCAGAATTATTCACATCTGTCATAACTGTGTCATAAATTCAAGTGGTGAATGCGAGTTTGAAAGATTCTTCAAATCACTTAGACACAAGGCAAAATTACATTTCTACATCAGATTCTTTTTACTTTTTTTTTACATAATGCCAGAGCTTTAAAAAAACAAAAAAAGAATCAGCAATATAAAACTGTTATCATACATGGATTTAGAAACTTTATGTACAACTTATGTTAGAAGTCAGAAAATTGTTTATTCCATACCTGTTATCTAGTTTCATAAAGGCTTAAAAATGGCAATCCTAGATAATAACCAAGAATTTTTTATATGAAATGAATATTTTATTATTGCTTTGGGATAGTTTCAGAATTTACTTAGTGAACTTCAAAATCTTTTTCTTGCTTTATCCAGACTAAAACCTAACCCTTCCTCAGCACAAAGTTATCAAATGAGCTGGCAGCATCCCCAAACCTAAATGTAGTTTCTAAATGTTGCCAAAGGATTATACCCAGAATCTCTAATGCTCTCAAAGGACCATAACACTGTGCCGTTTTATCTTGTGTATTCAAAGAAAGTGGTGCTGACTGGAATACCCAAGTGGGTTATATGCCTTCATTCATCCAAGAATGTCCGTGTTTATAATTTACCTTCACCTTGTCATTTATTTTTTTCTTTCTATCCACATACAGTCATGAAACTTTTGAGAAACTTAGCTGCACTCCACCATTTCCTTCTCCAGTGGGAGTTTAAATGCTGTTATTATGTAGGGAAAGTGAAAGTTGGAAACATTTTCCCTAAATGGAATGTGGGTCTTTTCTATGAGAGCAGTATAATTCTGAAAACTTTTGCTGGGCATTCTCCACATGCTGGTTTCAGTGAGGGAGGAAGAAAAAGAAATAATACAAGATTGGCTCTTGCCTTCAAGTATCTCCTAGTGTAGTCCTCAAGATTGCTATGAAAACAAGCAGCATCCTGCAAAACAAGAAATGCAAGACAGACACTTTAGTTAAGCAATTTAAATGGCTCTGCCCATTTGTAGGAGAAAGCAATGGCACCCCACTCCAGTACTCTTGCCTGGAAAGTCCCATGGAGGGAGGAGCCTGGTGGGTCACAGTCCATGGGGCCACTAAGAGTCGGACACGACTGAGCGACTTCACTTTCACTTTCCACTTTCATGCACTGGAGAAGGAAATGGCAACCCACTCCAGTGTTCTTGCCTGGAGAATCCCAGGGATGGGGGAGCCTAATGGGACAGAGTCGGACACGACTGAAGCGACGCAGCAGCAGCAGCAGCAGCAGCCCCTTTGTAGAACCAACATAAAAATTTATGTTACTGATGCTTTCAATTTAAATGAGTATTCCTGGGCAAAGATTTGAGAGAGAAAATATTTGATCCAAAAGATATAGAAATAGATACATAATTCACCAGACTCCCATATTCAGATAAATATTTTTCTCATTCAGAGTAGCTACCTAAGGAAGTTATTCAATACTTCTTTGATTAGAACATTTTAAAATGTCCTCTGGTTGACTTTTCTTTAATTTCATATTAAAATAGAATTTTAAAGAAATGCCACGTAGTTTTCGAGTGCTGTGTTCGGTTTCTGATATATGGAGTTAGTTTCTTTCTTGAGATCAGTATTAGAGTTCAGATTGGATCTGTTGTTACTTGACCCTTAGGTTGGAAGGCATTCATTAGTGACAGTGGATGGGTCTCACAATAAATCTGGTCTAGGCTGGAAGCCTGGCACAAGTCAAGACAGATTCTGTTTAGAGTTGTTTTCACTTAAGGTTTGTAATGAACCAGCAAACAGCACAACAAACGTAAGACTGAGATACAGGTCAGTGGAGACATGTTCTGATGCTTTCCCTTTTTAAAGAGGTCAGGGCAGTCCACACACCATGAGGAATCTGCTTAGACCGACCAGGTCAGAACTTCTCTCATAGGCTGTGAGGCTAGGAGAAGGGTGTTTATCTGTCATGATAGCAGGAATTTCTTCCTGAATCACCATCATTTACTCTCTTTTTTACTGAGTCATCAAACAGCTGAAATCAGTCTTCAGAATGGTATTTAAATTTCCAAAGAGGCCACTTTGCTGAATCCTGTGGTTGATTTAATCACTACCTGGATAATTGTTTGTGGTTTAATAACTGAGTTGATTTTGTCATCCAAAGTAGTTATTGGATACCCAGTTTGGAGAAAATACTATACTGACATGTAATGCCATACTATTTAAATAATATAGAATCTCCTTTAATGGAGGTATTTTAACAGAAAAGAAAGTGTAGGTAGAAAACAAGTTCTATACATTCCATAAAAAATAGGAATAAAAATATTCCTATTTTTTAATTATTTGGGGAAAATACTAGGTAGAGAAGTTTAAAAAGAATTGCTCTAAGTTCTGCCCATTACTTTAGCTGTGACTAAGAAATTTTAGCTCTTAGTTGAAATCAAACATTTGGATGCTCTGTCTTTGATGTGAAAGCATATAATATAAGCTTAACACGAATTCTCATTTCATTGCTATTAATTTTTGTTGTTTTAAATAGTTTCCATCCACATGTACTTGGCACTAAGATATATAAAAGAGTGAATACCTTAGGTTTTTTAAAATCAGAAAATCTGAGTTTAGTCTCAGCTTTGAAATAGCATAGTTTTGAGCAAGTCCCTTAACCTTCCTGGAGCTCAGTTTCTCAATTTATAAAGTGGGTATTTTTGAACCAAAAACCAGTTTACCAGTAATTAGATCACTCAAGAGAGTCTATAGAAGAGAGACATGTAATAGCAAGGTGGTTGGTTGGAAAAGTCAAATACCATCTTTTATCCAAAAGGTCTAAATACTTGTTCATTCCTATGGATGTGCTTTGTTATCTGTCAACACACACATACACAGTGGTTGCTAATACAATTATTAAAATAGTCCTTTACTCATTTACTTCCTACCTTTTGTCAAATAATGTGCTTCCTGGTAATCCAGATAAATAATGATTTCTCATATCTTTTAGAATTCTTCACAACAGTATCCTCAGGAATCATTTCCTTCTTTACATTATAAATACTAGAGGCATTTAACATAAAAATCTGTTTCGTGTAGCAACGTGTGCTCACTCATTCATTCTTGTCTGACTCTTCGCAACCCTTTGGACTGTAGCCCTCCAGGTTTCTCTATCCATGGAATTTTCCAGGCAAGAATATCAGAGGGGTTGCCATTTCCTCCTCCAGCAGATCATCACGACCCAGGGATCGAACCGTATCCCTTATGTCTCCTGCATTGCCAACAGATTCTTTATTGCTGAGCCATCAGGGAAGCCCTGCTTATACCTATATGTCTTTTTTCCCCAAAATAAAGATTGTGAACCATAAGAATTAATAAACACTTTTTAGAAGGATGAACACTAATTCTAAGCCTAATTTTTCAAAGTGCCAAACAGCTCAATATTAGAAGATACCAGTTGTTATGCAGACAGAGCTTTAAGTACGTGGAACTCATTATGGCATTTATTACAACTTGATGCTTTTTTTTTACAATCCAAATTCAAAACTTTGGTAATGTGTAATATCATGAGCTCCATAGTATAACAACTATTGACATCTCTCATGAAAAAAATCAGCCAATACTGCACGCAAGGTGGCCTCACCACATTGGAACAGGTGAGTCAGCCATGGTAGAGGTGGCAGTTGAGTTAGTCGCAGGCATGTCAAGAAGACAAGCCCATGGTAATGGATTTTAGGTTTTGTTGTATTTTTAAGATATCTTCTTGAAAACATTTTAAGATTTACCGATATTATTTTGAGTTCTTGTAATTTAGATTTATAGAATACCTTCCATCCCAAAGAATCTAATACAGTCTAATACAGAGGCACTTTACTAGCCACATACTAGTTTGCAACAGGGTAATATTGCAGTTACCATAGCAACTAAATTATAACTCTTTCTTTTACTAACGTGGATCTTTTAAGATTCTCTCTCTTCATACTGACATTTTTCAATGCTTGAGCTCTAGTGAAGATGATTTTTACCTTTTCACACTGTGAAAAGTTGAATTAATTTTTTAAAGGGTTTTGTACATGTTGAATTTTTTGTATCAGGATACTTAAATTTAGAACTTGCTGGTCAAACCAAGGAAACAAGGCTCATGGAGGACTTCCCTGATAGTCTAGTGGCTAAGAGGCCAGGCTCCCAATGCAGGAGGCCCAGGTTCGATCCCTGGTCCGGGAACTGGGTCATACATGCTGCAAGTTGGAGTTTGCATGCCACAGCTACAGCTCCCGCATGCTGCAATGAAGATCCTTAGTGCTGCAGCTAACACCTAGCACAGCCAAATAAATACATGAATATTTTTAAAAAGGCTTATGAAGCAATAGTTATCTAGTTTTTCCCCTAACTGTAAGACACAAACATAATATTTTTTTAATTTTATTTTTAAAAAACATCAACATGTTTTTTTAATGAAAAATTTCAGTGTGCCCAAGCTGTTTGGATTTAGTTTTTATCAAGAGGACCCATGAAAGACTGGCACAAAAATAGCTTTATATTAGTTGTGTGATAAGCTGAGATGAAGTGGCCATAGGAAAAATAATGGAGGAAACATGAAAGGCTAATAGAGGCTTATTTTCAAGAGTGTAGTACTGACTTTTGCAAGATAACTGTGAAGGATACAGGTCGACTTTGCATTTTCTGTGCATCATATTAAGCCATGCCCATATCCAACATAGGTGCTAATGTATACATTCTATCTGTAAAATACAAACATAGTAGTACATACTTTATAGATACTACTACTGAACTATGTTAGTGTTGCTGTGCCATTTAAGATAAGATGATGCCCTGAATAAAAATATTAAGCACCAGATGTGGTTAAAAACACAAGAACCAAGAAAAGTCAAGAACAAAAACCAAGGGAAACAGGATCTTTCTGAAAGGATAGGTTAGGATTTCCCGGATGGCGCTAGTGATAAAGAACCTGCCTGCCAATGCAGGAGACCTAAGAGATGCGAGTTCAATTCCTGGATCAGGAATATCCCCTGGAGGAGGGCATAACAATCCATTCCAGTGTTCTTGCCTAGAGAATCCCATGGACAGAGGAACCTGGCAGGCTACAGTCCATAGGGCTGCAAAGAGTCAGATACAACTGAAGCGACTTAGTACAAAGGGCTAGATTGGATACCTGGAAATGGGGTACTGCCATTACAATTAAATGAAAATGTAGAAATGGAATTGGAATAAGGAAGTGGCTGGAGGTTGGAAGGATTTTGAGGAACATGGTAGAGAAAATCTTAGACTGCTTTGAACAGACTCTTAGAAATATGGGCTTTGAAGATGTTGCTAGTGGGAGTACAGTAGGAAGTGAGAACATATTATTGGGAACTAGGAGACAGGAGATCTTTGTTATAAAATGGCAAAGCTCAGTGGAATTGTGCCCTTTAGCTACATTAAAAACTTATAAAAGGCGAGTGGGTATATCTTATTAAGGAGAATTCCGAGCAAAATGTTGAAGATGGGCCCTGCTTCTTGCTGATTAAAGCAAAATGCAAGAAGAGAGAGATAAGTTCAAAGAAGAACTTAAAAAGGAACCAGGGCCTGATAATTTGGGATATTCTCATCCTATTCAAATGGAAAAAAAATGCTAAAATTAAGAGATTACCCCTGAAAGTATGGCATGTATTTTTAAAAGGCCAAAGGTATGGCTATACCACCATATACAACCATCTTTGCTGTAACCTTTGAAAGATTAGAAGATGAGTGTTCAGTCATAACAGATTAATGTTATGCATCAATTAAATTAGAGATCTTCTAAAAATCTGTTTGGCCCTCAGTCACCTCAATAAGAGCCAAAGATAGAGAAAGGATTATCTCAGAAAATGTTGTGGATGTAGCTTCTTTCTAATGGAGAGTATTTCTGTTCCATCCACAAGAAATCCACAACGTTCTTAAGAAAATTATATCTGCAGAGACACTACCAATTTGCTTGGAAAGAAACAAGAGAGTACAAAATGAAAAGAGGCTACTGGACTCCAAAATTCTACCTCTAGGAAGTAGGTTGGTAAGCCTACAGTTGCACACATATGCTACTGTTCATGAAAAAAGGAGGATGACTCAGAGGGCAGAACCAGTAATCCCGGTACCAGAACTGAGAGCTTCTAGATTGGAAACTACATCTTGATTCTGGCCTTGTCAGATCCCAAGCACAGAATCCAGCCAAGCTCACTCAAATTTCTTACCTATGGAACCATGAGATAATAAATAAGTGTTGTTCCAAGCCCATAAGTTTGTTGATAATTTGGTATGTAGCAATAGAAACCTAATACAGAGATTAATCACTAGATTCTCTAAAAGATTCTAAGGAGTTTAGCTCATATAACTCAAAAGAGAGGAAAAAACGGTTCCTAGAGGTTTTATGTATACTCCTAAACTGTTTACAAAAGATTTGCTCTGGAAATGTCATTTACATGCTATACTCTCTATATGGTTCCTATAGAAATGCAGTTTTTAAGCTTTCCAGGAAGGAATAAAGGAAGTTTACACAGCTGTTAAACAGCCCACAGTTTCCCACACAGAGGCCTAACTATTTAAACTAAAAAGGCCGAGGGAAGATTTTTTTTACTTAAAAAAGCCAAATTCTTTGTTTTGAAAGTAGTAACAAAGATCAGACAGTTAAAGGATGATTTTGCCTTTGAACTGTCCTAGTTTCAGATTTAAAATTTTTTTAAATGATAGTTTTTACTTTTTACAATATAAGTTCTCTGTTTAGTGATTAACGCTAAATGAAGATAAAAATCAGGTTATTATTTTTCATTGACATTTATTTTATGCTTTTATAAAATCTGTTTTATTGTGATATCAATAAATCTGCAGTGTGTGAGTCATTTCTAGCTTATAGTAAGAGTTCACCTTTATCACTTGAGACAAGGGCTTTGTATCACAGTTTGAATAAGATATTGTTGTCCTGAGATGAGAGTGCCACTTAACAAACATGTTTTGGCATCGCACCTCCTCTTTATCTGATCTAGCTCAAAATAATGTCAAAATACTAATGTCAAAAATAACATCAAAAAATGCTAATGTCAAAAATAACATCAGCTTACAATGGGCTTGCAGCAATGATGGTAGTTTTAGTAACTGAATCAACGCTAGGCCAAGTGCCAGTAGCTGGCTCAAGTCATATTTTAGGATATTGTCTTCTGTGACTTACACTCAGAACATTGGGGCTTAGCTGTAGGCAGTCACAAAGAAGACTAGAAGCCAGTGGTGGTGAGCAGTCTCTTCCCTGCTGAACCATACACCAAAAAAGTAGGTATGATAAAGTGAATGTCGATGAGATGACAATGCCTAAATGAGCAGAGCTGCCACTGGACCCTTTACAATCGCTTTCAGCTCTGTTCATTAATGAAACCTGAGAGAATTAACCACCTCTTATCCTAATATTTATTCAGATTTATTTGTGTTAACTGCCAAATGAAGTTGAAATTAGAATTGCTTAATAACAATAATAAATGAAACAAACTACTAACCTATACTAGTAGGCAAAGGGCTCAAAAGAAAAAAAGAAGTCAGTCACTCAAACAGCAACATGACTTTGTTTTTTAACCTTTACTTTCTTCTAGTGAATGGTCTTATTTTCTTTGGTCTTTTTGTCCTTTTTTAGCCAGCTTTTCCTTTTCAAAGTTGAAAGAACTACATCTGGTTGTTTTACTTCCACCCCTCCCTTTCCCATCATCACTTATATGACCTGGTAGTGGAAATTATGTTTGGAGAATATGACTACACATGTGCTCTTTCCCTTAATGATATTAGAAAGATCTTGAAGGAAGATTGCTATAACTAAGGTGATCATTTATCCCAGTTTGCTTAGGACAGTCCCAGTCTATGCCTATTAATAGACTCGCCTTTCATTCTCAAAACTCTCCTGGTTTAAATGGTAAATTACCTAGTCACCCTGGCTGTAACTAAGCGGGGCTAAATGATGGTATATAAAAATGTATGAACTTAATAGTTGAAATTTTGGTGGGTAGAGCCAAGTTGTTAATAACAGCGAGGACAGAGGCCTTTCTTGGCACTGAGGTCTCTGTGTACTCTTCAGAACTTGGTCATCTTTTAGGAGTATTTCCAAGTATTTAAGCTTTTTTTCTTGTTTATATGCAAGAAAATTGAACTACCCAGGTTCTTATAGAATTATAATAAACGAGAGGTTATTTTTCCATTCAATAATTTAAAAAAATATTCCTAACAAAAATTCTTATTGAAATTATATTTCAGAATTATAAATGGAGTTTTAATAAAATGAATTCATGGATTTGAAAAAAAAAATTTAGAGGACATTACTGTTGCTGATAATTTGGAGTGAAGAAAAAGTGTTTAAATGCAAAATATTTAAAATGCTACATCAAACAGGATAAAATTAATAGTGGTATCTTTTTCAGATAGTTTAATATTCTTTGTCATATATGATACTTGAAGGCTATTTTTGTTATGTTTCAGTGTTTATAATAGTTTAAAGAAAATGTTTCTTATCCCAGACAGGGTTTTCATTCCTACTAATAGCAAATAACTCATTTTTTATCATAATTTAGAGTAACATTTTGGAGAAATTTAATTGAACCGAGACAAGTTATTTCCTTTGTCTCTCCTAATGATAACTATTTATGGTGAGTTGAATAAATAAAGCTTCCTGCAAAGAACTGATTTTAGGATCTCCATGTAGGTTGCAACAGACAGTATTCCCATTTGAAGACTCACAACGTTTACTTACAATATACTTAGTATAAGATTTTAGGAAGTTTTGAGAGGGCATTAGAGTCTGCTACCAACAAAAATGTACATAGCGGAGTAAAATATCTGGTGGTTAGACTGCCAAAACACTTCCATAAGCAGTTTAGACATACAACTTTCAGTTAGAGCCAACATACTTTCAGTTTAACATTTTGTTAGCTTGTTAATAATTAATGTAATGCAACAATCCCATCTGGACCATGAAATAATAAGACATAATTCCAAAGAATTTTATAATATTTTTTTATGTAAAAAAATTATCCAACAGTCTCACAGTGTACTTTCATTCAGTATTTTTTTCCCCAGTTACCAAATAGTAGTACTTTCACAGGATGAAATTTGCTCTGGGGTTCTGCTGTTGTTAACAGGGAGTTAATCGCAATGTCATACTTTCATTCTCAGTTTTTTAATGAGGTATACTTGTTGCCAAAGTAAAGCATCCTATAAAAATGTGGAGATGGTGTAATGATTGTTATGATTGAATTGTGTGTTTTAACCATCCAACTTACTTAAATTACAGTGGCTAGTACTATACTTATGAGTTAATAAAATAGCAGTTATTTAAGGAAAGAGGTTTTTTTTTTTTTTCCTAAGTAGACATTATGTTTGCCTGTGCGAACAACTAGAGAATGTAGAGCGCTCTTAACTACATCATTGCTGGAAGGTCTAAGTGTTTTCTAGGAAAAAAAAAAAAAATGAAAAAGGGAGGAAGAGCAGGTAAAGAAAGAGAGATTGGCCAGCCTCAGATTTGCCTCATTTTTGAGAGCATTCTTAACTGTTTATTCTTCATAAATGGAGTATGCTCAGATTTCAGTGATTTAATTTTTGGAAGGATACTGTTCCTACACAATTTGTAATCTCAAAATAACTAACCAGAGTACTGCTAACATGACTACATTTTCTCATTATGAAGCATGAGATAGGCTCCTGGTCTTGTTTTCCACTGAGGATAAAGAAAAGAAGCTGTATGACACTTAGAGTCGCTGGAACGGACGGGACCTTTGGTCCAAGTGGCCTTATGGAATAGACTTGGAGGGAGACCCTCAGCTTCAGTCTAACAGCTCTGATGCTTGATAAATCACTGAAAGGCTTTGCGTGTGCCTCAGTTTATCTATTAAGGACAATCTATGCATTCCATCGTGTCCAATTTACGAAGATGAGAGAGAATCTATGTGGACCCCAAGGAGAACACGTTCCTAGTGTAAAGTATGCAGAACAACGGATAAGTCTCAGCAGAAGGAGAAGGGCCAGTTGCTTTTATTCTCTACTCTGAAGCCGTTGCAGGTGCTGAGGTCACCATTGGGTAGAACAGTCTTGAGGTGCTTCTAAGAAATTAACCCAGCTTAGAAGGGATTAAGTTAAAGGTTCACTAGGGGAGCAACTTTCTAGGGATGATCATTATACAAAGTCTTTTAAGAAGGTTTGTAGGAAAAGCATTAGCCAGCCCAGTCCCCTGTATCCCACCGGGTTCTGTTTGCTTGCTCGAGAGTCATGTCCCTCTAAGCACTTTAATTGCAGTCTGTATTTTCCTAGTCAACAAAAGTATGTTCTACTCAAAGTAAAACATCTTCTAATAGAAATGTTCTCATTTTTCCTTAATCCAAGAACCATAGGGAAGCTGAAGAAATTTCATTTTGGAGCTACAGTATACAGATAATACAGAAAGGACTGAGTGAGCATTTTTAATTATATGGAATAAATAGAAAATATACAGTGAATAAAGTACATAAGAACCAAAAAAAATATATATATACACAGTGAAAAGAATAAAAAATACCAGCATAAAAAATTCATGATTACAAAAAGAGTTTCTAAAAGCTTGAATATATATAGATATATGTGTCTCTATATATAGGTATAAATTATATTGAAATATTAAGTATATATTCATATATTGTTTCTTGTGAGGAATGAGCCACTTTGGGACTGAGATGTCTTATCTTTGCAATAAGTGGCTGGATAATGAGAAACTCTCCAAAGTCTCAGTAAACCTTTACTTTCTCGGTTTGTGGTTACTATCAGTCATCATAAGTGTGTCAGGTAAAGCATGTATCTAAAGTGAAAGCTGAAACCATCAAACGATATTTATGTAGTGGTAGCCATGTAAAATTTTTCAAAGGGAACAGAAAGAGGATTTTAAAAGGAAAAATAAAAGCTACTATTTATTGAGCACTACCACATTCTGGATGGGAAAACAATTGTAATACTAATAGCGACAGCAGTAGCAACAGTCAGATAAAACAAGTAAATGGAGGCAGGTAAAAGTCTCAGATGCCAGGCTTTGCACTAAACGCCCATGGATACATTGTCTCATATCCTACCATGAAATATTAATAAATCCTAACATGATCCCCATCTTACAAATGAGAGACCTGAGACAGAGATTCTTTCATTTGCCAGACTCTGCTGAGGCTGTGAAGCTTGTGTTCAAACCCCAGCTGTCTGTCCTCAGAGTCTGCTCCGACTCTCACTCAGTTCGGACAACCCTGGAATAGGGCATCGTCTACTGATGCAGATATTCATTTCCCTGTTTAGGGGAAGTTTAGGCGACTTGTCTAGGGTCACACGCAGGTTCTACAGCAAGGACGTTAACCCAGCCCTTTTTAAACGTGTTTTCGGCTCTACTAGTCTCCATTTCCCCTTTTTAGAACTTTTGTCTTTATGGTGAAAGTTTAATGAATCTTGAATTAGATACCTGACTATATTTTATCTGCCTCCCAAAAGAAAGAATCAGCAGATCAACACTAACAATAAATATTTATATCACAGTAACATCTGTGTTTTTTTAATTTTTATTTTTCCAAATTGGCCTGTTACATAGGTTTCCATAGGAATCAATTCCTATCACTGACACAGGACAGTCTCACAATTCTAAACTTGCTTGCATTCCAGTGACTAAACTGATGGGGTCTCAGTGACATTTTCCTTTTTGTTCATGGAACTACTAAGGTACAGTAAGGCTTGGTCAATTATTTCTAAATTCTTGGACCCTACAGAAAACATTCTTCATGTATCAAGATTCAGTTTCATGGAAATAAACAAACAGGAAATAGACATGTAATCTGGACTTTAATTGGGGTGGAAGAAAACTGCTATTTCTCTCCCCTTTTCTAGAGTGCAGGAAATTGCTATGGATTAAAGAAGTGCCAGTACAGCCTCCCATTTAGCCCACTTTAGAAATGTACACATGCTCTCTCTTTCCTTAATCTTCTCTTCTTTATTGGTCTCTTTTCCCTGTGGAATGTGTATTTGGGCAGCTCTGACTTGTTTGGATTTGATGGGAGAATGAACTGGAAGCTGGGTCATTCGGTGCTGGGCTGTCTGCTAATACAAGTAGAAATTAAAACAGGGCAGAGTTAAGCCCCCTGTTCACATCATGTAAGCCACTGAGCAACTCGAGAGTAATGATTGTTTTTTTATTTCCTCCTGGCATAAAGACTGAAGAGCAAACTAACAAGTAACAAGAAAATTCAAAATTAAAGCTGACAGGTCTTCCTTAATTTTCCCCAAAGTGTTTGAGTATGATTATTATTTAATGCTACTTTGTCCCTTAAATATAGGGTGTACCAGTCAACATATGAAATCGTTTTAGATAACAGAAGTTTGCCTGAAAGCTAAGACCAAAATACGAAAAATATACCAGGGTGGCTGAAAGTGGGGAGTTCTAAAATCCTGAAGTGCAGACTAATGCAGAGCTCTCTCTGAGATGCTAGGTAGGGTTTTTCAAGAGTTTCTGTCATTTTGTGACATTTTCCTTCTTTGTCTACCCCTCAAGCTCAGCCCTACTGTATCATCACAGTTTGCTGTTCAGATTCACCACCACTGATGGTGGGTCAGGAACATCATCCATGTACAGAAAGGACAGTGTGCTATAACATTTATATGGAAAAGAAAAGAGGCTTCAGTCACTAGGCATGCTGAACTCAGAGCTGTCAAGCAAATTATGCCAGCCCAGGCTGTCTGCTCAGAGAATCGCTGTGGTGTGGCAGGCGGTGAATGAGTGGTGTTCATGCCCTCAGGCTCCTTCCCGAAAGAGAGACTAAACTGGAAGCTGATTTTAGCAATCCTGGTGGGTAAGTCTGACAGAACTCAGGTCCCACTTCTTTCCTTGGCAGGACTGGGTCTCGACTTGTGGGATGTTCAATACGGAGATGAGAAAAACCATCTTCTTTATTCATTCTGCCCCTTTTTGAAATGAAAATTTGCTCAAACAGAACAAGATTTCTGATTTAAATCAGAAGCGTTGTGGATCCAAAGAAAACGGCCTACAAAGTGCTCACCTTTCCAATGATGGTTAGAGATGGGCATTGAGAAAATGGCACCCAGCTTTTGGCCTCACCCCAGAAAGTCAGGGCTTCCCTCATAGCTCAGTCGGTGAAGAATCTGCCTGCGATGCAGGAGATCCAGGCTCGATTCTTGGGTCGGGAAGATCCCCTAGAGAAGGCAATGGCAACCTACTCCAGTATTCTTGCCTGGAGAATCCCATGGACAGAGGAGCCTGGCAGGCTACTGTCCATAGGGTAGCAAGAGTTGGATACAACTTAGCGACTACACCGCCACCACCAGAAAGTCAAGTCTTACCGTGTTCAAGCCCCATCAGCTCCCAAAGGGATATGAAAGACCACTTTATCTTTTGAGAGAAACTAAATATAGGGCAAGTTTGTTTTACTTCATATTAATAGATTTAGAAATGGAATTTATTATTAGAAGAAACTAGAAGTTGAATATTCATTAGTACCCTTGATCCTCTTTTGAGCAGAAGACTTGAAAGAAAAGCTGGGTTTGGAAGAAATCTTTTCTAATCTTCTCTTTTTCCTGTGCTTTTGGGGCCAGTGTTAAGTTCTGCCATCTGTAGAACATGTTCATTTTAAGTGTCTTACTTATAAGCTTCAGCTCTTTCAGGAAATTGTTTTTTGCTTATGTTACCTAAATGGCAGAAATTGGCTTTCATCTCACATCATCTCTGCATTATTAAAATGCAGCTTGTTGTGCAGAGTTTTAATGGGCTCTTTAGGGCCTTTACATATTAATGTTACATACTAAGAACTATTAAAGCATTCCAAATAAAACATATTCACCAGTTAAATGTTCTGTTTTATTTGTGATCATGAATGAAAAGGACAAGCTAGTTATTTTCATGGCCATTGAGAAAAAAGAAGTTGTCGTCTAATACAAACTTAGTTTCCTCAGATAAAGCAATGTAATCATATAATTCTAAGAAAGTCTAGAATTTATTACTCTCTCCTTTTGATGCACACCTTTAAATAGTGAATACAAACAAAAAAATTTTTCAAACTACTCTTGATTATTTTAGTATGAAGTACTTACAGAAAATTCTTAATCTAAGACAGATTTTTCTTCTGTCAACAAGAAGAATGGGAGTAATCCTTAATTTTTCTTCAGCTGGTATGTACTTAGGGATTCTAAACACTTTAAAAATATGTAAATGATGTTAACTGATCAACCAGGTAGAAGGGGCAGAGAGTAGGAAAGAAAATGAGAAAAAATACATCACTTTAAAATTGTTTGTCTCGCTTTCCTCTCTCAATCTGATAGGAGTACCATTTTCTCATCAAATATTTACGCAAATATTTGATATTAAAACTTTGTTCAGTCAAGGTAGCAACCTATAAAGTTGGGCCCTGGGTATCTACTTTTTAAACAGATGAGGTGGTGTCCCAGTATAATGCTGAGAGCTCTAGTTTCAGTTCAGTTCAGTTCAGTCGCTCAGTCGTATCTGACTCTCTGCGACCCCATGAATCGCAGCACACCAGGCCTCCCTGTCCATCACCAACTCCTGGAGTTCACTCAGACTCACGCCCATCGAGTCAGTGATGCCATCCAGCCATCTCATCCTCTGTCGTCCCCTTCTCCTCCTGCCCTCAATCCCTTCCAGCATCAGGGTCTTTTCCAATGAGTCAACTCTTCGCATGAGGTGGCCAAAATATTGGAGTTTCAGCCTCAGCATCAGTCCTTCCAGTGAACACCTAGGACCGATCTTCTCCAGGTTGGACTGGTTGGATCTCCTTGCAGATCAAGGAACTCTCAAGAGTCTTCTCCAACACCACAGTTCAAAAGCATCAATTCTTCAGTGCTTAGCTTTCTTCACAGTCCAACTCTCACATCCACACATGACCACTGGAAAAACCATAGCCTTGACTAGATGGACCTTTGTTGGCAAAGTAATGTCTCTGCTTTTTAATATGCTGTCAAGGTTTGACATTGCTTTTCTTCCAAGGACTAAGTGTCTTAATTTCATGGCTGCAGTTACTGTCCACAGTGATATTGGAGCCCAAGGAAGTCTGTTGCTCTTTCCATTGCTTCCCCATCTATTTGCCATGAAGTGATGGGACCAGATGCCATGATCTTCACTTTTTGAATATTGAGTTTTAAGCTAACTTTTTCACTTTCCTCTTTCTCTTTCATCAAGAGGCTCCCTAATTCTTCTTTGCTTTCTACCATAAGAGTGACATCATCTGCATAGATAAAAGTTATTAATATTTCTCCTGGCAGTCTTTATTCCAGCTTGTGCTTCATCCAGCCTGGCATTTTACATGATGTGCTCTGCATATAGGTTAAATAAGCAGGGTGACAATATACAGCCTTGACGTAACCCTTTCCTGTCTTGGAACAAGTCTGTTGTTCCATGTCCGGTTCTAACTGTTGCTTCTTGATCTGCGTACAGATTTCTCAGGAGGCAGGTAAGGTGGTCTGGAATTCCTATCTATTTAAGAATTTTCCAGTTTGTTGTGATCCACATGGTCAAAGGCTTTAGCATAGTCAAGGAAGAAGTCAATGTTTTTCTTGAATTCTGTTGCTTTTTCTATGATCAAGAGGATGTCGGCAATTTGATCTCTGGCTCCTCTGCCTTTTCTAAATCCAGCTTGTACATCTGGAAGTGCTTTGCATAGTATGGCCATTTTAATAACATTGATTCTTCTGATCCAAGAGCATGGGATATCTTTCCATATCTTTGAATCATTTTCAGTTTCCTTGATTAGTGTTTCATAGTTCTCAGCATAGAAGTCTTTCACCTCCTTGGTCAGATTTATTCCTAAGTCTCTTTATGTAATTTTTAAGGGATTTTTTTACTTTCCTTTTTTATATTTCACTTTAAAGAAATGCAACAGATTTCTGTGCGTTAATCTTGTATCCTGCTAACCTGCCGAATGTTTATCAGTTTTAGCAGTTTTGTTGAAGTCTTTAAGGTTTTCTGTATGTAGTATCATGTCATCTCTATATGGTAGAGAGATAGACCTCTCTACCCTCTTTCCACCTCTTCCCTTCCAATTTGAATACCTTTTAATTCTGTTTCTT